>NQII01000015.1:1151045-1320680 GCA_002778355.1 Clitarchus hookeri
ACACCTTTTTTCAACGTGGTTAAAAAAGGTTTCCTGATGTAGCTCTGTGCTTTCGCTTTCACTGTAATTTATGCCGTTGCTGTGATAACGATATATTGTACTGCTAGTATGAACACAAAACAGTAACATGCCACTTTGACATGCGCTTACACGTAAACTAAGACATCTAAACATGTCTTATTTGCGAAATATTACCATTCATCTAATGTGTACATGTTAAGCAGTGTGTGGTACAAATAAAGACTTACTGTGTTGCCTGCAAGTACCCATAAACCACTGGGTATGTGGCACAGGTATGGAAACCTGATTCGGGCCAACCACGCACATGGCGCACAGTATGGTTTGAGGAGGAGGTGCTGGCACGTGTTGAGGAGCTGCCGTCTACAAGCGCACGTGAGGTGGCACGTGAGCTGGCCAGCGACCGCAGCAGTCTGTGGAGGGTTTGGAATGAACAACTGCTACACCCATTTCACTACCGGAAGTTACAGGCATTACATGCAGACGACTATCGCCATCAGACCCAATTCGCGCTATGGCATCCGGAACAGTGTAACAGTATTCCTGGGTTTGTGTCACGTATACTGTACACAGATGAAGCGCTTCTCACTCGTGGTGGGATGTAAAATATGCATGTGTGGTCTGATAGCAATCTGCACGCTACTCGCACGTCTGGTTCCCAGGTACGATTTTCTGTGAATGTGTGGTGCGGTTTAGTAGGCGATATGTTACTTGGACCACACTTCCTACCACAACAGTTGACCGGAGACACGTACGTGGCATTTCTGCAGGAAACATTGGGGGAATTTCTGGAAGATGTCCCACGCTTGACATTCACCGACGTATGTGGCTACAACATGACGGTGCGTCTGCACACATAGTAATCATTGTGCGTGGGTACCTGAGTACACAGTTTGGTGGTCACTGGATTGGCCGCGGAGGTCCTGTGTCATGACCTAAAAATCACCGAATCTGACGCCACTGGAATATTTCGTGTGGGGCTACAATAAATCGCGCGTGTATTAGACACCTGTGGAATAAGAAGAGGATCTCGTTCGGAGAATAATCGGTGCTGCTGGCCACATTCGAGCGATGAATAGTGTATTCCGGAATGTGCGTAGGCCGATGTCTCCGAGATGCGATGCCTGTATTGCAGCGGGTGGTATGAGGTTCGAACAGTTCTTATAATATTGCAATTATCATGTCGTATGTTATTTTCGAAGTGCTGGTCACTAGTGTCCCTCAAGCGCTACCTCTGCACCGCGTCATGTGTGGTGAGAGTTACCTATGTCGCAGGCATAACACATTATCTGTTTCGACATTAAACATCCCTTTCATGAGCACAATGGGGTGTAGCATATTGACACAGGTCAACATTTGTTAATACAAATAACCATACTACTTACGTACTGTATGCCAATAAATGTGTGGTACAGGTTGTTTGCAGTAAGTGTTTAAATGTCTTCCACCATAAATTGTGCAGTGGACCCAGCAGCCAACCATTGACTCATGGGTGTAGTGTGGACCATGTGTTAGGGACTGTAACACTGGACCGAAGATTCACGTGTTTTTTGAGCGAAAACGGCTGGTCCTACGCACGTGCAACAAAAGGACCATATTTGTTACGAAAGTGACACTGCTTAATAGGTCAGCCTCGAACATTCCAAAATCCCGACGGTACTAAATTTGCATACAATAAGGTGGCTACCCCTGTTATTTTCATTACCGTGGAACGTATAAACACATGTTTGCTGTAGGTTAAGGATCCCAATAACCGAAAACAATGTTTGGAGTATTGTCATTTAATGTCTCTAAGTTTCCGGTATTTCGGTAGATTACTGTTTTCAATATTACATGTAAGTACAAAGTGTCCTTATATTTTCTACTTACTTTTTCATAAGGAATCACCTGCCGGAGTTTGTCGGTGATTTTTAGACACACGTTGTGTGTGTGTGTATATATACACACAACACAGTTTTGATAACAGTTTAAGGTAAATAATCTCAAAAGCTATTATTTGTGTTTACGAGATGCCAGAAACTTAAGTGAATGTAAGAGATAATAGAAAGTTGATGGGTGTACATTACAGGAGATAAAATGTGACTTGACTAACTTGATACCTCAACCTACACAAATAAAGAGAACACTCTTTCATGAAGTAAGAAACAACTCTAGGCAGAAACAATAGTTTCTGACTGCACAATCTTACAGATATCGGCCAAAGATGACGCCCTGAAGGAAAAATTTACATGTCGACACATCGTGACAGTAAATTCAACAGCAGTTCACTATAATGCGTAGTTAGCTAGTGAAAACTTTTTGTTACATCAGGAAGGGTACAGTGCGTAGTGGCAGAAGGAGATGGTAGAAGAAACCCAGTGATGTACAGGGGCAGATAGAGGTGATACGTTGTGATGGAGCTGAAACACCATGCATCATATTTAATTATTCTACGCCGCAAATTATACATTTTACATGGGATTATCGAAGAGGGAGCTGAGACTTACCTAGTGGATGACCCGTTTGACGTTGCCAGCAAGGATGTCACAGCCGACGAGGGTGCGCGGCTTGGCAGGCGAGCGAAGACTGAAGGTGCGAGGATCGAGACTGTTCCCACCCCAACGCCCCACCGATGCCAACCCTCCTTCTAATGTGTATGGCGGTGGCCTAGCAACCATCTGACGCTACGATCTACGTAATCAAGAATTGCATTTTTCTGGACTTGAATCACTTTGAAAACCATCTGGGTTGTTCCTCAACACTGGTCAATGTATCCTTTGGACTATAAAAGAGGCTGTATTTCGTCTTGGGAATACAGAAAGGATAGGGACCTCAACACGATAACAGATGAACTTGGCAGAAGGCATATACTGCTATGTTATATAGTAGCTTTATTATGGGTTATTTATTGGGAAACTATTTTAAAAATAGGTGAGTTTTATAATCAGAAAATTTTGGAACGTTTCAATATTTGAGCTAAGTTTGTTATTCTCTGTGCCCATAAATAATGTTACTTTATATAATTTATTCATTATAAAAATTTTCAATGTAAGTCTTTTAAAGCGAGTTATTTGGCTGTTGGCAATCTTTTATTTTTTTTAATTGGTCATTTTATATAAAAAAGAGAAAATGAATAAGCCAACATAGAAACCAAATAAAACAAACTGTCTATTGATCATTTCTCACAATTTTGGGGGTGAAATACTGATACTCCAATCTCTATCAGGGGATGGTTAACTTTTACGTAATATTTCGCGACTGCGTTATTAGTTTGTACGCTGAAATTGNATTTTATATAAAAAAGAGAAAATGAATAAGCCAACATAGAAACCAAATAAAACAAACTGTCTATTGATCATTTCTAACAATTTTGGGGGTGAAATACTGATATTCCAATCTCTATCAGGGGATGGTTAACTTTTACGTAATATTTCGCGACTGCGTTATTAGTTTGTACGCTGAAATTGNTCCAATCTCTATCAGGGGATGGTTAACTTTTACGTAATATTTCGCGACTGCGTTATTAGTTTGTACGCTGAAATTGAAACCCTGCTGATTGAAATATTTTTGTAAGACTCATATATGTTCAAATTAGTGGTATAGAAGGTAAGGGAGTAGAAAGTAACTGTCATAAGGTGGTTGGGTTTCCTGCGGTTGTTCCTGCTCTGTGATAGCTGATTCCTCTGCCACTCTGCTTCCATCCTTCTCAGTACTTTTTGGAGTAAGTTGTTTTCATGAAAATTAAAATTTTGAGTAGTGATAGTTTTTTTGGGATATTAGTGATTGTGTATATTTGTTTGCTAACCAAAATGACTTCTGCAGGTGCAGTGAGAACCAGTTGGATTTACGATCTTACCAAGGAAACACTCCAGGCCACTTTGAAAGAAGCGAAAGTCAAGTTTTCCGAGGCGGACAGCATCGATACGCTGCGCGGGTTGTTACATGGAGTAGTTTTGAAAGAAGTTGCCATCGTGTAAGAAAAACGTGGTGCGTCCGTTCCACTTTTATTTAAAATTCTTAGATATATTCCTCCTGGAAAATATGGTGAAATACGAAGTATAAAAACCTGTAGCTTAACTGATGTAGTCGATTTCCTAGTAGCTTTGTCTAACATCCGAGACTTAGGATTGTGTGAGCCGTCTATTATTTATTCAGCTGCATTACTCAAAGTGCCAGAAAATTTACAATTTGTTTTGAGTGAAGCCATTTAAAGTAAATAAGGGTTTGAAGTACTTTGCAGTAATATCTTAGAGCAAGTTGGTACCCTAGTCGCTGTTTCACATTTGCATATGAAAATTCTTGAAATTCTTGAAAAATGTCAAAGTTCTGCGCATAAGATGAAAGGGTTGGTGAAGGAAATAATACGGTTAGTTGCGGTGTTAAGTAAATCGTGGGACGAGGCTTACTTAACTGAGGTCATGTTTTTAAATCATTTGCCAGAAATCATAGATTCTTATCGTTTGTAAACAAAGCAGCAAAATTTAAAAGAACTGTCAGCGTTAGTTTCTCAAATTGAGCTAACTATTGGCGATTGTCATAATAGGCGACAAGTAGTGGTGACAAAGTCAAAACCGCAATGTAAATACTGTTCACGCACGAACCACGCAAGCGAAAAGTGCTTCTTTAAAGACAGCAAAAAGAAGGTGACGAGTTTCGTGCAAACAGGGGCTAAAGAACACACTGAAAAAGACATGAAAAAGCTAAAATATAAACGCGACACATATACGCAGGTGGGCGAGGAGAACAGGTTGCGTCAAAATGAAAGTGAAAAGAAAAAAGTGTGTGTTACATTTGCGGTAATGGTGATAATTTACAATTATCTTGTCCCTTTAAGAAAAAACCTATTGGCATAGGCAGTGCGAATCAGTTTTCATCTAGGAAAATAAACTGGGTTTACTGTTTGTGACAATGCAAATTTGCATATTGCAAGTAACATCATTAATTGATTCAGGTGCCTCCGCATCTTTAATGAGTAATTTAATGTGTAACCAAATTATGAACGACAATGTCGTGGGAATAGTTCATGTTCCGCAAAGCAAAAAACACAGTATTTTCACTTGCTAATGGCGGTTTTGTATATTCGCAGGCCGTAGCAATCATGAAAATTAAGGCTGAAAATTATTCATGGAAGTTGAAGTTTCAGTTGTTTAAAGATTTATCGTATCCGATCATACTCAGTGTTGATTTTTTGGGGAAAAGACAGTGTTGTGTAGACGTGAAATTTAATTTTTGCATTTTTGGGTTTTCTCCTGAGTCTGCTGTTCCAATAGTAAAGAAGCTGTCGTGCTGTAGGAACGTGCAGTTGGTTAAGCTTGTAACAGTTGGAGGCAGAAACAGAGAACATTAAAGCTGAGTTTGATGACGTGGTTAAAACAAAGGTGGGTCATTACATAAAAAATCAAATAGTTCTGAAATTGAGAGATCGCGAGCTTGTGTTTTCAGTTGCGTAAAGAGTGCCTCCGCCTAAGGTCCCTACTCTATCTTTAAAAATTTTTTGGCGGATTTGAAACAAGAAGGCATTATTGAATACTCATATAGTGCGTACGTAAGACCGTCATTTTTCATTCCAAAAAAAAAAAACAGCCAGTGAAATACAGTTCGATTAATGACTATAGGTTTAGTCAATGAGAAAAAATATGTTGATCCATACCCAATTCCAGTATGTGACACGATGTTTCAGTAGTTGTGTAAGGCCAAATATTTCACCATTTTTGGACCAAAATTTTGAGTTTTTTGCAATGTTAGATACCTACACCAAAATTCTAGAGAAACTTTGTCGTTTTGCATCATGTGGGGTCTTTATCAGTGGACATGTTTGCCGACGGGCGTAAATTGCGGCCCTCAAGCCATGTCACGGGTTTTGTACCAAACTTAAGGAAAATATATTCATGACTTTGGGTTTACATATATTGATAATATGTGCATATACAATAACACTTTGTAGGAGCACCTGGCCCACATATTTTTAGTGTTAAATGCTTTGCAAGAAGGGGGGTTAACAGTAAACCCTGACAAAATAAGTTCGGCAGAACAGCATATCAGGTATTAAGGTTAGTAGTTACATATAGCCGGTTCTAACACAGAGTCACGGAGGGGTGCCAGGGTGCCATCCGCAAAACCTTCTGCTCTTGCATTCCACCAAAAAAATGTGCCAAAATTTGCCAAAAAATGAGCCAAAATATGCTAAAATGCAGCCAAAATCCCTCGAAATTTCCCCATTTCCCTAAAAATTGCCCTAATTTCCCAAAATTATATGAAATTATCATTTTTTTTTTCAACGATCCTACAATGTGGAGGAATGACTCATTTTTGGGCAATAAGGAGCTGAGGGGTATTCCCAAATACGATATAAACTACACATGCCATTTAAGTCCTATGCGAACGCATAAGTATAGTTGGCTGTAATTCCCGAACCGTTTAAGATGTAGTCGCCAAATTCATGTCATAGGAATCGACGCAGCCAAGGAAAATTAACAAATGGTCATTTAATCCCTATGCGAACTTATAAGCATAGTTTGCCGTAATTTCCGAACCGTTAATGATGTACTCGTCAAATTCATATCATAGGTATCGACACAGACAAGGAAAATTAACAAATGGTCATTTAAGCCCTATGCGAACTTATAAGCATAGTTGGCCGTAATTTCCGAACCGTTAAAGATGTAGTCGTCAAACTCATAACATAGGCATCGACACAGACAAGGAAAATTAAAAAATGGTCGTTTAAGCCCTATGCGAATTTATAAGCATAGGAAATTCACAGACCTGTTTTCATGTCAAAACAAATATGGCCGCTGTGCTATGATTGTCATATATCCGTTGCATCACTGTGGCACCCCTGTAACTCTAACATGTACTGTGCCGCTGTGGTGGGGCCCATGTCAAAAAAACAAATATGGACGCTGTGCTATGATTGTCATCTATCCTTTGCGTCACTGCGGCACCCTGTGAATGCGAGAGCGTGAAGTTTATTTGGCATTTGGGAAAACCCCTCATGACTCCTCAGCTCCTCATTGCCCAAAAATTAGTCATTTAGTCACATTGTGGAGTCATTGACAAATTTTTGAAAAAATAAAATTTCTAAGGAAATTAAGGAAATTGGTTAGGGAAAAGGGATATTTTGAGGGAAAAAGGGAAATTTCGAGTGATTTTGGCTGCATTTTGGCTTTTTTTTGTCCAATTTTGGCACTTTTTGGGTGGAATGCAAGAGCAGGAGGTTTTGCGGATGGCACCCTGGCACCCCTCCATGACTCTGTGTTAGAATCGGCTATATATAACTACTAAGGTTTCATAATTTCTGATGGTCAGTTGCGTACTGACCCAGATAAAATTAAAGCTATTATAAATTTTCCTGTTCCCAAAAACCTTCGACGTGTTAGGTGTATTTGAAGCATAGCAGCTTTCTATGGGAAATTAATACAAAATTTTTCTAATATTACAGTGCCTTAAAAATTTTTAAAGAGGAAAAACACTGAGTTCGTTTGGGTCGATGAACAGGAAGAAGCGTTTCAAACTTTAAAAGACAGTTAAACACAGCCGCCAGTTTTGCAATTGCCAACTTTTGATGATAAATTTTATCATCATTGCGATGCAAGTTCTCTTGCTGTAGGAGCGGTGCTTCGCCAGAAGAGAGACGGTGATTTTTTTCCCAAGGCGTACGCAAGCAAACTTTTCACAGCTGCAGAGCGGAAATACACCATCTATGAAAAAGAATACGTCTAGCTCGTATATGTGTAATTGAGCATTTTTCTGATTATTTAGACCACGTGTCGTTCGAATTGTTAACGGACAACCAAGCTATAATCTGGCTGTCAAAATCTAATGAACCAGCTGGACAGCTGGCGCGGGGTCTAAGTAAGACTATCTCGCTTCAAATTTGAATTTCACCTTATCAAGGGCAAAGATAATTCTGTAGCTGATACGCTATCGCATAGGTTTTGCAGCCATGAGTTTGAGGCGAATGTAGTTGATCCAACTGAACCACAGAAAATTAACGCAATACAAGAAGAAGTGTCAGATGATGTTGAGACCACAGCATTTTTTAATACGTTGCAAAACTTTCGTGATGTTTTTGTAGACATTAAAGAACACCAGAAAAATTATGTAGAATGACAGCAAACAATGTCACATTTAGCTCAGTTCAGTTACGTAGTTTATAAAGGGTTTATTGAGAAATGGTCAAAAAAGGGAAAATTTAATGTGTTTGCACCAGGTAAGTTATGACCAATGGTGTAGAGATATTACTACGAGTCCTTTTCGAATGGCATGTAGGCCGAAATGAAACCATTTCACGAATAACTGAGACTTTTACGTGGTCTGATGTGCAAAAAGACATTGAGGCATGCGTAAAGGAATGTACTGCGTGCCAACAAGGCAAGCCGAAAAATAAAAAGCAGGAAGGAAAATATTCTGGGACTCTTGCAAAGTTTGTATGCGAAAGGGTGTACCTTAAAGTTATAGAGCTTTTACCGTTTAATAAATCTTGTTGCGTCTACCTGTTTGGTAGCGATCCACAGTTTCAGCAAATGCAGTTTTTTTTTGTTCCATTGCGTACAATAAAAGCTGTTGAAATTTGTAAGGTAATTTTTCATCATTTGTTTTGTGCCTTTGACTCACCTGCGTTTGTAGTCACGTATAATACGTCGTATTTTGTGTTTCAAGAATTACGCGACTAAATGTTCACGTTGGGAGTGAAGTTAATCAATACATCGCATTGTTACCCACAGGCAAACTTGGTAGAAAGAGTTAACCAGAACATGAAAGTGGCCTGTTAGGAACACAGAGAGAATGGGACACCATTTTGTACAATCTTGTGTTGTGTTTTAACAATGCAATTCATAGTACTCATAAGTGTTCTCCAACTGAGGTCTTTTTGGGAAGGTAACTTTAACATCCCCTTTTAAATGCATGGTCATTGCAACCGTTATATGTAGAAAATGTGGCAAATAAAGATATGTTAAATTTGTGGGTGAAAGTTACGCAAATGTTGCCTGTTCATCACAAGAAAATGGAAGACAAGATGAATTTACAATGTAAAGATGTTACACTACATATTGACGAATTAATTATGGTCAAAACTCATTTTCTTAGCTCTAAAATTTATTATTTCGGTTCAAAGTTAGCTCCGCAGTGGACCAGACTGCTTCGAGTTGTACGATTTTTAACACAAGTGTCTTCACTTGTTTCTGAGCTACAATTTCCACATAAAGATTTTAAAGTTCATATAAGCCATACTAAAAAGTTTTATAGTAAAGCGAATCAAAATCCCTGCCCCAGCCCTATGTAATTTGGAGTATTGTGTGTAAGTAGTTCTTTATTATATATCTATATATTATATATAAATGATTGGATTAAAGTGTAAAGCAAATTAAGTAAGACAATAATTACTTCATAAATTTCAGGAATCATTGTGAGAAATTTTATCATTACGTAAATGAATATTTAAATTATGTAATGGAAGTTGTATTTTAGCCCCACGCCCAGTATTATAAAAAGTGTGCTGTGCAAAACCCAGTCGATAAGAACCGGTTTTAATTATGTCGTCCTGGTATGTTTGAGGAACTCCGGAAGTGAGTCCAAGAAGAACAGAAGATCTACGAGCGTGTGTGAGTTGTGCTGCCGACCCGATAGCGACTAGCACTGGCCACCCGAAATCGCAGTTTGTGGAACGCAGCCGACCACACTGAAGCTTGAAGGAGGGGAGGAGATGTGGCGGTGCTGAGACACCGTACATAATATTGAATTATTCTACGCTGCAAATTATACATTTCACATTGGATTATCGACGAGGGAGTTGAGGCTTACTTAGAGGATAGCACGTTTGACGTTGCCAGCAAGGTCGTCGCAGCCAATATGGATGCGCGGCTTGGCAGGCGAGCGAAGACTGAAGGTGCGAGGCTCGAGGCTGCACCCACCCCTTCACCACACCGATACCAACCCTTCTTCCAACATGTATGGCGGGCGTATAGCAAGCGTCTGATGCTTCGATCGACACCATTAAGATTTTAATTTGCTGGACTTGAAACACTTCGAAAACCATCTGCGATGCTTCTCAATGCTGGTCAGTGTATCCTTTGCATTATAAAAGGGGCTGTATTTCGTCTTGAAAAGACAGAACGGACCTCGACATGATAAGATATTAACTTGGCAGAAGGCATATCCTGCAATGTTTAATAGAGGCTTTATTACGGGGCATTTATTGGGAAAATATTTTATAGATAAATGAGTTTTATAATCAGAATGTTCTTAAAACGTTTCAATATTTAGGGTGGGTTTGTTGTGCTCTGCGAGCCCATAAATAATGTAACTTTATATAATTTATTCATTATAAATATTTTCAATGTAAGTCTTTTAAAGTTAGTTTTTTGGTTATTTGCAAATCTTGTATTTTTTTATATTAGTCATTTTATATCATAAAAGAGAAAAAGAATAAGCCCACATATAAACAAAACAAAACAAACTGTCTGTTGATCATTCCTCACAGTTTTGGGGGCTAAATACTTGATATTCCAATCTTTATTATGGAATGGTTGAATTTTTCGCAATATTTCGTGACTGCATTATTTATTTGTACTCTGAAATTGAAACGCTGCTGATTGAAATATTTTGGTGAGACTCATTTGTGTTCAAATCAGTGGTATGGAAGGAAAGGGAGTAGAGTGTCACTGTCATGGAGTGGCTGGCTTTCATGTGGGTGCTCCCGCTCTCTGACAATGTCCCCTCCCAAAATCCATTTTGTGCTGTCTTTTTGCATTGCTCTTTTGTTCACTTTTAGCACGTCAAACATAATTAAAATTTGACTATATATTTTAATCCACGAATATAATGTAATGGTAAGTTGAAAAAAATAAAACAAACCCCCCAATTCCAATGCCCAAAATATGCAGAATATCATGTTTTTTCTTTTATTTAAACTTAATAGATGTATCTATTAGTTCAATTTAGAATACAGTTTGAACCATACAAGCATTTCATATGATTAAATTATGAAAGCAAAATTTTCGGAATTAACTCTTTCAATATAGTCAGGTGAATTTCCCGAATGTAATTGGCAGCAGTCTAGCTAGACTTATCAGTCCTTTACATGATTGGAACACAACTGTTTTTTCATCGGCTGCTGCCATAGTGAAAGTCTTCTTCATTTGGTTTGCTTGCACGCGATACTGTCGCACAATTTATAACTGTTTATTAGTGACTAAGGAATCATCCATGGTTTGTCCAACCAAGTGTGGAACAAACCACTATATTTTCTTGAAGTCCAGCTTAACACTGAAATAATTTGCGAAATTCAAGGATCGCTACATATATGCTCAAATGTATGGGGACCAGAAATCGCTGTGCCCCCNCCGCCATTCGTGGTGACGAGGCCGGCCTGCTGGCTGGTCGCCATCTTGGAGGCGTTGATAGGCTGCGGCACGACGAGCATGGCGCCCGAGTTGGCAATGGTGGAGGTCGCCGCCCCACTCGGGGGCGACGCAGAGCTGCTGGAGCTGTTGGAGCGTGGCGCCGCTCCGCCCACGCCGCTGNCCTGCTGGCTGGTCGCCATCTTGGAGGCGTTGATAGGCTGCGGCACGACGAGCATGGCGCCCGAGTTGGCAATGGTGGAGGTCGCCGCCCCACTCGGGGGCGACGCAGAGCTGCTGGAGCTGTTGGAGCGTGGCGCCGCTCCGCCCACGCCGCTGTTGTACAGTGCCATGGCCGGCCCCTGGTGCGCACCGTCGTCCAGCCCTGCCACACACCGCACATTACAACATGTCATCATTTATGATTCTCTGCTTGGGAACAAAATTATATTCAATAGATAAGGGAGAGAGGGGTACAGGCAACAGTTCCTTCACAATGTGTACTGCTGTTCTAAAGAGATCGCTTTTAAGGTGGTGGTAAATGGATAAATCCTATATTTTTCGTGTGTTAAAGTTCGNACTGCTGTTCTAAAGAGATCGCTTTTAAGGTGGTGGTAAATGGATAAATCCTATATTTTTCGTGTGTTAAAGTTCGTGTTTGATTCGAATTATGATGCATACTTGCCCTAACAAAAATATGAAGTAAATGCTGTTGACTGTAAAGTGAGCACTTTTGAAAGGCCTGGTGTTTTTCTACTTTCAACCTTTCGGTTGTGTATTATTCAGCATGTCGAAATAAACACTTCTATGTGACTTTTAGTTGTTATTTACATAAGCTGGCTCACATGTAAACTGCATATTCATAAAGTAAAAAATACAAATTAATATTGTAATCAACACTTTAAATCTACACATGAATTTCAGTAAATAATATCAGAATGTAAATATTGACTGATGTCCGAGATTGCAAGACAGTATGTTTTCGTTTGAGCTGTCAACAATATAGCATACGAGTCGAACATGATTCTTTCCCCATCATAAAAATTGCCAAACCATTTCAAAATTTTACATTTAAAATGTGTTAATAGCTGAAAAGCCTGCTCGTTATGTGTCATGTTCATAACAAAGGCATGGGTTAATAAAATAGGCGCAAATACTCTTTCATATTGAAGACAGTGTGTTTTAAACCATTGTTATTTAACCTCACAATTATGTTTAACAACATTTATGAGTATAATTAAGGAAAATAGTTTTCTAAGTTTAAATAGTGAAGTGCATTTGTACAATTTTTTTCAGTAGAGTACCCGAAAACTCTTGTTTTTCTCGAGTAGTTGAAAATAGCCGACCTGGGAACACAGGCTGCATGCCAAAGTGCTATGGTGCTGCCCACCATCTTCGATAATATCACAAGTATGGCCGCGATCACGTGTTTCACTGGCCTTGTCCTTTGTCCGCCTTGTTTCTTTCTGCTATCTTGTTTCCGAAATACTCACTTTTCAACCTGATAATGCTTAAGACTGACAAAAAATATTCAACACTTCACTGAAATGCTAAAATATATTTTTATTTCTCCTTTAAATATTGTGTTTATGGACTTACACCATTTAGATAATGATTATTCAGATATTATTTTCCCCACAAATCATTCAAGTTTATAGTTCTTTATGCAAAAGCATATGATATTTAAAAATGCTTGATAACATTATTAATAATTTTGCTCTTTAAATCATGATATTATAGTTATATATTCAAGAAGTAGGCTACCTGAAAACATTTCATGACATTACAAATATTGTTTCCCTTCAAATCATTTAATGAGATAATTACATATTCATAATATTAGGCTACCATAAAATATAATTGATGACATTATTAACATTATTTCAAGACACACCAACCTAACCCAGGCTGAGCACATAAGCAAATTTTGCATTTACTGTGCTACTTCGAATACCAGTGTTTATTTATATGTACAGCATGCCAGAGAAATAAATACGTTTCACTTATGGTATTGTTATAAACAATCAACGAGAAAAATTTATTGTATACATTCTGGTTGGGCAAATTATAGTAAACCCTTCATCATCGTGCCGTCACTATTGGAAAAATAGCACCTCATATAAACATTTCAATACCAAATCTCGAAAACCCAGTATATTTACCGGGTCAGTTAAAGCTTTAATTAAGAATAAGTACCAGATAAATTGGACCACACACTATATGCATAGAACATAGGTCCTATATGATCACGAAACCCTTGTCCCCGCATGTTGTAAAGTCGAAGCAAAGAATNCTATATGCATAGAACATAGGTCCTATATGATCACGAAACCCTTGTCCCCGCATGTTGTAAAGTCGAAGCAAAGAAGAATTATGATGAGATATCACTGTATACAGACTAGCAGGACTTAGCAGCAGTCCACAAATAAATTACAAAATATAGCAGATGTGATATTAGTATAAGCTGAGGCACATAACTATTCATCCCATTTGTCAGACAATTCAGGTCCATGTAACCAGGATAAATACAATCAATGCATTACACCTACAGCTGAAGCCTGAACAATTCACATCACATGCACTAAAATTGTCATAGGGATATCGATCCTAAAATGCTCCACAAGATCAAACTCTCTTTAGAAACAAATAATTCTNGCACTAAAATTGTCATAGGGATATCGATCCTAAAATGCTCCACAAGATCAAACTCTCTTTAGAAACAAATAATTCTTATATAAATTAACATACCTCAAATGTTTTCTATTTTAATAGTGTACCTTAACTGTTAGTTTTATCGACAAATTAAAGCTTAAGCTTCCATTGCTTAAGAATGATTACTACATTTTAAAAACGAGCAGTATTTGCTTATATACCTGCTGAAAATATAAATCTGTGCAAAGCCTTACATTGATCTTAACATCAATATCAGGGGACTGTTATAATACAATATCAGATGTCCCGTTGTCATGCATTTGGATTATTTATATTTCTATATAGCTTTTGTTCCCAGAAACCATGAATGTTACATTTCTTACCTTGGCCATACATCGAGTATTCAATTTGCTCCCATAGAGCCTACTGGTTTCTTAACATGCTCATGTTAACTGTAAATTTTATCTTTGCTTATCATTCCAAATCCCTCTCCACATTTCTTAAAAAATAACAATAAAAATAAATCCCCGAGTTCTTTGAAAATTGAATTTATCTCATAAATTACACAAATGATATCCAGATACTTGCAATGGAATCAAAGCCCTCGTATTATCAACCAGGTCATTGGGGTTGTCAGAAAATAAGTAGACAGTGTTCTTAGATTTCTAGACTTTTTCATATGTCCTCTACGTTTAATTGTATATCTGTGACATATCTTTGCATGAATATACATTTCTTTTCGACCATCACCACCAGTCTCAGGAGAGCTGTATGTGATCAGAGTCGCTGTCTTGGTAATTTCTTATATTCCTGCTAATCTACTTCTGAACATTTTGGCGGTTTCCTTTTGAACAGCAATTCCCATAGTCCCAGATTAGCATTTCTCATATAATCACCAACTTGTATATCTCCAACAGGTAAGAACATCATTTCTCTGGTTTCAAGAAACCATTTGCCTCTATGTTTATAAACACATTCAGCAGAATATTTCTTCAGTGATGAATATTGTATGACGTGTTGGTGAAACAAAGAACTAGGTTCCAGACTTTGCTTTGGTTATCTCCTCTTGTGCCCCAAATTAAAATGTCCATCAACATTTTTTTCACTTTTCACTGCCGAAGTACCACTAGCATAAATAGCGTATGCCTTATATCATTTCCTTTTCTCTATTTAACCTTCAAACTTCTCAGCTTTAGTTGTATTAATTTGTATTCCATATAGTTTCCTCAAGGCTATTTGTTGCACAATGCAAATGTCTCTCATTTTCCATTTAAAATGTAGGCTGTGCTTGTTATGCATAGACAGTGAACATCGCCTTTCTTTCCATCTGTAACATATTTTTTTTATATCGCACATTAACTCAGAACAAAACGTAGGCTCAGATAATTATATGGGTGACTGAATTATGAATTAGAATTACTTTATTCATCAAACCACCCTATTCACCGGACGTGGCCCCCTGCAACTTGTTCCTGTTCCCAAAAGACTTCTCTGGGTACTTTCCTGCCTCCAAAGCCACGATTGAGGAGATAAAGACCTGGGAGACTTTAATGCCATACAAAAATGCTCATATCATAAGTGCTTCGAGGATTGGCAAAAAGCGCTTGCACGAGTGTATTATATCTGAGGGGGATTGCTTTGAAGGGGACAAAATATATATTGATGAATACATAAATATTTATAGAGACAAAGTCACAAAATAACAAGTCACCTTATTTTTTGAACACACCTCGTAATAGCCAAGTGGTCTGAGGCCTTCGCCTATCGACACCAGGTCCGGCTGTGTCAGTGTGAGAATGAGAACAGGTATCCTGCTGAGAACTCTTTATTTGAACAAAACTTTAATTTAATTGTGGTACAATTAAGAAATCGTTTTCTTGCATTTAAGTCTGAAACTGAAACCTTAACTTCATTATTGCCATCCAGATTAAAGCGTGCACTAATTGGTCTCGGAGGAAAGATAAAAAAAAAAAATTTTGGCACTTTAGATAGTGAAGATTTATCCCTTCTGGAACATCGTCTGAACTATCTGGCAAACACCCAGGATGACATTTAAACAAATGTGGCTAATCAGATTATTCTTATAAAAAATTTGGAAGACAAATTTATAAATAACACTGGGTATATCAAAGAATTAAGCCAGTTGTATCTGGATACCATTATAATACTTTGTATCGTATCTCTTTTGCATTACATGACACCCTTGATGGGATAATAATCTTGAGTTTTAGGATTTATTTAAATGGTATGCTACTCCATCTCAGTGAAGCTCTCACTAATGCCAGATTGGGAATTTTTGATTTGCGTCATGCCATTGAAACTAGTGTACGTGGTAATTTAAGTAAAACCTTGTTAAGTGCTGATTCATTTTTAATTTAAACATTCTAAAACACATTCAGCAGCTCATTACTTTGCCACTTTACATGATAGCACCAGTTGTACATGAAAATTTATATATGTTTTATAGTCTAAGTAATGTTCAGGCAATTATCTACAATTCATTTATTAATGTTGTTGTTAATGTCCCCTTGGCCAATAAGGATAGTTTGTTTGAAAGATACCAAGTTTCCCCGTTCCCTTTTTGTATTCTAAATTAAACATATACATGTTACTTAATATTGAGGAATTCTTGGTTGGTAGTTTGGATCGTAATCATTTTGATAATTTTAACCACTATTCTCTTATGAGATGCAACACTCGCCGTATTACCCTATACCATCCTTATTTCCCTTACTTTGATGCACACGTAGACAACTGTGAATTTATACTTTTTACGGGAAAATCATATTTATAATTTTTTGACAAATCTGTTATCAATTTAAAACTTCCCTTTTTACGTAAAACTAGTTCTCATTGGTTACATGCTTCTAATGCTACCATTGCTGTTTCTTTCTTGTGCAGGTCTACTACAGAAACCTTTTCCCTTTTTACCCTTGCTTTGTCTGGTACTGGCTTGATAAAAAATACATCTCAATGTGACATTATGAGTCCCTTTTTCAAAACATTTGGTTCTCTAAATTCTGCTCTTCACTATAACCTTTATCTGCCTGTCATCCACGTCACTAAACTAGTAGCTAAACTTTCACATGTAAATTTTTCTCCTTTCCCTAACTTTACTCTGAATGATTCCTTTGTTAAGGAATTAGACACTCTTTTGGTTTCACATCATCAGGGAACCAACTTTCAGGATGCACTGCGTCTCTTTCGCCCTCATCCTACACAACCTCCTGTCAACCTTAATCTCATATCCATTATTGTGTCTTGTATTAAAGGTGTTTGTTTCCTGCTTGTTATGTATTTTTAGTTGAAATCCAAATTCTGTGCCAAGGCAAGTTCCCCACCGTCTTACTGGCCTGTTCTTGTGCCAGAAGGAAGTGTTACGATTCCTGAGTCTACTACATTAACTTCTACAGATGGTTAATATTTTTTTTTGGGCTAGGTATTTTTTTTTAAGTTAGTTTGTCAATTTTAGTGTATGTATCAGTGTTTGCCACACCTTGAATCACGTGGCCTCATTTAAGGGAGAGAGTGTGTGCCATTTCTAGGCACTCGCTAAATTTTAACCATGTCTTTTTTTTACATTGTGTTCTCTTTCAGGGAATAGTTTTGCTTTTCATGGCAAAGCAGCTTGTTTTTTTTTCAGCACNTATTAATGTTGTTGTTAATGTCCCCTTGGCCAATAAGGATAGTTTGTTTGAAAGATACCAAGTTTCCCCGTTCCCGTTTTGTATTCTAAATTAAACATATACCTGTCACTTAATATTGAGGAATTCTTGGTTGGTAGTTTGGATCGTAAGCATTTTGATAATTTTAACCACTATTCTCTTATGAGATGCAACACTCACCGTATTACCCTATACCATCCTTATTTCCCTTACTTTGATGCACACGTAGACAACTGTGCATTTATACTTTTTACGGGAAAATCATATTTATAATTTTTTGACAAATCTGTTATCAACTTAAAACTAGTTCTCATTGGTTACATGCTTCTAATGCTACCATTGCTGTTTCTTTCTTGTGCAGGTCTACTACAGAAACCTTTTCCCTTTTTACCCTTGCTTTGTCTGGTACTGGCTTGATAAAAAATACATCTCAATGTGACATTATGAGTCCCTTTTTCAAAACATTTGGTTCTCTAAATTCTGCTCTTCACTATAACCTTTATCTGCCTGTCGTCCACGTCACTAAACTAGTAGCTAAACTTTCACATGTAAATTTTTCTCCTTTCCCTAACTTTACTCTGAATGATTCCTTTGTTAAGGAATTAGACACTCTTTTGGTTTCACATCATCAGGGAACCAACTTTCAGGATGCACTGCGTCTCTTTCGCCCTCATCCTACACAACCTCCTGTCAACCTTAATCTCATATCCATTATTGTGTCTTGTATTAAAGGTGTTTGTTTCCTGCTTGTTATGTATTTTTAGTTGAAATCCAAATTCTGTGCCAAGGCAAGTTCCCCACCGTCTTACTGGCCTGTTCTTGTGCCAGAAGGAAGTGTTACGATTCCTGAGCCATTAACTTCTACTGATGGTTAATATTTTTTTTTGGGCTAGGTATTTTTTTTTAAGTTAGTTTGTCAATTTTAGTGTATGTATCAGTGTTTGCCACACCTTGAATCACGTGGCCTCATTTAAGGGATAGAGTGTGTGCCATTTCTAGGCACTCGCTAAATTTTAACCATGTCTTTTTTTTTACATTGTGTTCTCTTTCAGGGAATAGTTTTGCTTTTCATGGCAAAGCAGCTTGTTTTTTTTTCAGCACNTTTTTTTTACATTGTGTTCTCTTTCAGGGAATAGTTTTGCTTTTCATGGCAAAGCAGCTTGTTTTTTTTTCAGCACCTAGGCTTATAGCTTATTTCTATGTAAAGGCAAGGTTAGATTATGTTTTAGTAACTGTTTCTGTAATTTTGTTTATTCATCCTGGAATGTTCCAAGATTTCGTTACTTTTTCATTTTGAAATTTATCGGTGACCAGTTTCTCTGATCAGGTTAAGCTGTTGTGTCAACCGATTCAAATATATATTTAGTTAAAGGAATTATAAATTTTGCAACAAAATATCCTGTATTTCGTTTGTAAATTTAATATTTAAAATATTTTCTGACAATGTAATTTTATAAAGTATTCATGGAATTAATTTGAAATCCTTCGCAATGAAAAAGGATAGTATCACTAGTTTTGTGTCAAGCGACTTGATATCTGTGATGGTCACTGGTATTTTCGGAACATACTCTACAGCTTTATTCTTCCCTTCTATTCGTTATGGCGGGACACAAAATTTGATTATCTCCGGATATTATCCAGTTTTAATGCGGTGATCATTTGAGTTTTATCGCTTCGGGTGAGTGTTTCTTGTCCTGTTTTTTTATCGTCGCCTCAGTAATGAATTATTTCGTCCTTGGATCTTTATTTTTGAGTAAATTTTCTGTATTTGCAGCGGTCGACCTGTTCGGTCGGAAAATGCTGTGTTGAGGCAAATTCTCTACCTTGCTGCCGAGGCGTGGCAGACTTCTTGATGCCGATTTTATGATGAAGTAACACCTATGCTGGCGTTAGCAAGGGAGATGTCCCGAAGATGGGCCACATCTCAGGAAAGTCCAACCTTTTTTCCATAGTTTTCGACATGTNCTTTTCCATAATGTTCGGCATGTGCATGAATCTTTGAACTATACAGCAGTCAAGTCACAGTTTTTTTTAACAAACTTATTTTGGACTGGGTCAATNTTTTCCATAGTTTTCGACATGTGCATGAATCTTTGAACTATACAGCAGTCAAGTCACAGTTTTTTTTAACAAACTTATTTTGGACTGGGTCAATCATAAAAAAAGAGCGTCATCTTAAAAAAAAATTTTGGCTCGACATATTAGGTAATTCTGAATTTTAATTTTTTTTATTGTGGGTTCCCGACAAATGAACAATAATTTCATTCACAAAAAACTTTTATTTTATGACAACAGTTTGTTGTGGTCAAATACCAAAGATATTATTTATCAAGACTTTACTACTGTTTTTACTGTTACACATTAAAAATATTTCATTATTGTTATGTTGTTTCACTTTCATTAAAACTAATTTTGGTCACACGAATATAAGTTGTAATTTCTTTATCAACCACCTTACTTTTTACGCTAAATATCACATTTTGCTTGATTGCTGTATGTAATAATAATTATTATGTATGTGTAAGAGTGCTGGAGTAGGAATTTTGGCTCGGCCTCTTTGTTTTTCCATGTTATATTGGGGTCACAACTAGATCCTTCGGAGTTTCTCCTCCCACGCCTCTCGTGAATGATCTTAGGCTTGGTGAAGCACCGAACACCGGTATCCCACTGGTGTTTGGAGTTTCTGCGCCAGGATCGTTTATGAGAGGTGCGGTGCAGAACAACTTGTAGCATGCTCCTGGTTATTTACCACGAAATTTCTACCCCGATACAGTGTTTACGTTAATTGTACTCGCGCGATTCGTTCACGGTGATCGTTTTTTTTTTTTTTGCAAATTAGTGTTTTTAAATTTATTTGTGAATACAGTGTTCATCGATGTGCCAGAAAAAAATCTAAGCTATATGAGTGTTTGCGAACTACCCTACACATCCCTGGCATTAAAATAGAGAGTATGCCAGATTTGTATATAAAACGAACGAGGGTTAAAATTGCTTCTTACACCCTAAGAATGACTGGTTATCTTGTTTTAATAAATATTTAACAAGATGTTATAATGGGGCTTGTGTCAAGTCTCTGTGTCCTCGTGGAGTTTTGGCGAAACATGGGAAGTTTGGAGGGACCACTTTAAGTATTTTCCTCGACTACATTACTCCAAACAAGACATCAAACGTACAACTGCAGACCGCAAGATTCGAAATTAATATGAATGACTTTACTTGTGAAGATTCGTTTCAAGCAACAGGCGCACACATTGGAGCAAATAAAATCGGGATGCAAAGCTGGAAGGTCGTCAAATGTCAGTACGATATCTGTGCAGCATGTCCTGCGTGATATATAATTTGGGACCCGGAGCTTAACGCGAGCACTATTACTAACTATACGACAGAGAGCTAAGCCCCTCGTCTGGGCTCAGAAACACTATAACTAGACACTTGACAACTGGTAACGCATAGCCTGGTCTGGAAAGCCAGGTATCCGAAAGATTCAGGCAGATGGAATAGTTCATATGTTGAGATAACTCCATGAACCCATGTATCCCGCAAGAAAATCAAGGGAGTGTACCGGTTGCCTGTGTTCCATAATGGTATGGAGTGTGTTCATGTGGCACGCATTAAGGCCCCTCGTACATCTATAAGGCCAGCAATCAGTGAACAAAAGTGCAAATGTGTTACACACATACATGTCCTATATTCATCGTGATGGGTTTGACAACCACTGAAAACGTCCAAGGCCCCTAAATCATGGTTACATGAACACTCACGCGAGTTTGTGGTCATAGATATGCCCCTTCGCTCATCTGATAAGAAATGTTATAGAACATATCAGGGGTGCTTTCCAGAGCGCTACTGGCAACATAGATCCACAACTTAGGAATAATACAGAATTCTGGACCATATTTGTGTTAGCATTGCGTATATTGTCTACAGACAACTACAGGAAAGTCAAGGTGTTCATGTGCCCAAGAGTTTATGGAATTTTATGATCTACCAGATGTGAAATTCTATGTAAAAGATAGGTATCCAAGTTATTCTGGCTCTTGTGTCTATACTGACCATGGAAGTTCGTTTCTCTACTTGCACTTACAATGTCCTATTAAACGAATGTACACAGACCATGCTTACTGTACTCTACAGTGCTTGTTACTGGCTCTCTGTCAACTAATATACTGAAGAGTTGACTATGCCTTAGTAAATTATCTTCGAGTATGGTACGGATGTAGAAGCGGTCGAGTTAAATTTTTATTTTTTGCTTTCATACATTTGAGGGCATATTATTAATTTTTTTATTTCGTATCGTTGTTATTTTAACACGGCCACTAACAAGAACGCGTGTGTTTTACGCCTTTAATAATAAAGACAGTTCCACTCGTAAATGATAAATAATTGAAAGATGAAACGCAAATTATTAATTTAATACGGCACCTATTGAAATTTGGATACGAACCTTAAGTTTCTGTTGTGGAATATAAGTATGATGACCATTAGGCCTCTACGCTTAAAGCGCACGTTTGCACTGTGGAGCAGATAGATCTAACAAAGATGCAGAGGATTAGCGTTCATGTAGAGTATACTGTTACATGAGTAAAATACTTCTACTTTCACCTCCTACTGTACATCTCTTTATACGTTAACTGTTCACATTAGTCAGCAAACATGTTTACACTCCTAGTTACGCAGCATATGCAAGGGTTACGTGAATTATGACTACAGAGTGTAAAATACAGAGTGGCCTAACTACTATTTGACAGGATGAGTTGAATTACCGGTATCTGTAACATACACAAGAGAGACTTGAATTTAAACTAAAAAGCTTCAAATTGTGGACTGGCATTTTAATAGTGATCCAGTAATTGACACACATGATCATACCTGCAAAAGTGTTTTGCAACTTGAAGATGTCTGAAAAACAGACAGTTGCATCACTAAATTCGTAAATGTATTTTTAATATAAATGGGAAAAACTTTATTCTCCACATATATGAACGATTCAAATATGCAGTTAAGAAACGTAAATAATCCATGCTTATTTTGCAATTGTTTTAGCATTATTGCATGACAGTTTCTTGACATTTTTCAAGTGATGGAACAATTGCTATTCATCAAGAGCTCTTAATTGTGGCACGAGCAGAAGTAACTGTTGAAGCGAACCATACATTTGTAAGTTTATTAATGAGTGATGACACAGGGGAAAGTGTTCCAATAATATGTACAGTTTATTCCATATCTTCCAAAAAACAGTTTAAAATAAGTTATTTCTTCCGTTTATTGCAATTCACAGAGAGGAAGACACTGCTTCCAGAAAAATATAGTATTTGTAATTTGCAATAAATTTATAAAATCTTTATATTACATGAATTTTCAAGTGCCATATAACTGAAATATTACATCAGCTTATAACATTTGTGTAATTTCTAACAGTACCAAATATTTCTGTTGAGGCTATTTTATTATATGTTGACACCCGTACGTAATTATGTTTACAAAGAATTACTCCGTTTTTATTTTCTAAAGAAAATTCAAAACAATTTGTGGTTTATTCAAACACTAAATCATATAGTTATTTTTTTTATTACATCCTCTCCATTCATTACAAATGTGGCGTTTTTTATCAGTAACTATATCTACTAAGTGCTCATCGTCGTTTTTTCCGGGTTTAACGATAAAGTGACTCATCATTCATGTAAACTTAAAATTACGAAATATAATTGGCAAAGTCACTTAACTCCAGTGTTTGACCACATTAGCTGCAACTTGGGCAAGCACAGGCCATACACGAAGTTTTATATCGCAGAGGATGATAAGTCATGCAACGGACATAATTAACTGCGAACGTTCTTTCCATACAATGTTCATCGACAACAAACAATTCATTTTTAACGAATAAACTTTAGTTCGGCAACACAACTATTTAAAAATAAGGCAAGAAAATTACACATTTGAAGCACTGAGATTTATTGTTTCCTAAGGACGTAAGACAAAGATATTTGGCCGTGCTTTAACAGCGGACGTATTAAGCGCCGATGGAGGCGAAATGAGGTAATACAGAGAAGAATGCAACAGTAGAGAACAAAGGATTGCCCCAAGAAAACCCACCTGCCAATCACGCAAATTTGCAATGTTTCTCAAGTACAAATCCGTTGTTTCTACGCCCGCCGGGAATCGACCAATAAGAAAGTTATGAAGACGCTAAATATATATAATTTTAATAATGTTTAAACAATGTTTTACATACAATACGATAACCTACATGGATGTCAATGTATTAATTACCAGGTACGTTTTCAGCATTTCAAACAAAAAATTCACATTCTCTGTGATAAAGAATTTTCGTTTTTCGAAACATACCGGATGTCCCAAATTTATGTTTACACCTCTTTGAACGCGAATAACAGCGAAACTATTAAAGACACTCCGATGGGACTGCTTATATTTTACCTATAAGAACAACGTTGGGTGTGTGCGAATGTATAATAACAGTTACAAATGTTCAAAATGTCCACCATCAGCAGCAATACATGGCCTGCAATACTGTACAACCTAGTGACAAACATTAGCTACGATTTCCATAAGAGTGGGTACACGGGCGGTCACAAACGCGTCTCTCATGGCATCCAGTGTCCGTGGCTTTGTGGCATACACAGTGTTCTTCAGAGTTCTCCACAAATAAAAATCCAACGGCTTTAAATCTGGAGATCTGGGTGGATACTCAACACTTCCTCGTCGGCCTATCCACCTACCAACAAAAAAGTTTCATCCAGGAGCGACCATAAGTATTGATTATATTTGGCGATGCACCGTCATGCTGGAAAATGACAATTGTCATCTGGGTAACCTGACAAAAAAGTTAGGTAAAATTCTCTTAAATGTAAAGGATGCAAATTACACTTACGACATGTAAGGTAAAATTAAGTCTTCAAGTGTAGAGTAGATGCACATAGCAAGTAAAGCACTATTCTCTAATCGTACGGAAAAGTACCTTGCAAAAAATATGGGAAAATCCCATACATGTAGGGGAATATTAACTATACTGCATAATAAAATTATATTTTAAAAAACTTTGGGAGTATTAGTACTATTTATTAAATTTAATATTGCTGTTATCCTCAGACGAATAGCAATCGAAGCCACAATTATAAAAACCTCGACACTTGCCGACAGGAGGGCGTGAATCACGGTCCTGAATCTCGGGAGTCCAGTGCACTACCCATTACACTATGTCGACAAAACAACTGTGTTGGTAATTATTAACGTAACAATGGTTTCCATCACGAAAAATGAAAAAGGTTTAAGTTACCTGCAAAATTTATAATAGAAATAACTATACCAGTTTTACCTAAAATATTTCTCATTATTAGATTGAACATTCCCGCCATTCTAAGAGCAAGTTGACAAATTAGTTATTCCTGGAACTGGTTATAATAATAAGTTTGTGTAACAATTTGCTCATTTATAATTGTGCGGTACAAAGCTAAGTTCGTGTAGAATTTCTTTAGTGTCTTTATTAGTGTTTTGAAGTCAATACCTTTCCAAGTCTTTTAGTAATTCCCTTGACATAAAAATTACGCGATTAAATATAAAGATGTATATTGCGATTTCAACACTGGAAAAAATAGCTATCCGTTTTCGATTGTCTTTTACGAATTTCCTTATCTCTTTTTCCCACAAACTTTCCATTTGTAACCTTGTGATAATTGTGTTTTAATGATTTTCTACCGTAAAAGTTAAAAATAATGTTAGTTGCTTAGTATTATGCCTGCGCTAACGAATATAAGTCCTACAAGTTGTCCAACAAGGCGCCTCGTTTTGTTTCTTCCTCCCGTCCAGCTTTTGAGACAGTGCTGACGAGATACCCACATCGTAACGTAATTTTCCCATCTGTGTATTGGATTTTCCACTGCTATGTAGTAAGTGCATTTTACTCCATATTGCGGTAATTCTACCTTAAATGTAAAGAAAAATAAGTTTCCCAAACAAGTTTGCGAATATTACCTTACAAGTGTCTGGTAATTTTCCAAATATTTCATACAGTGTAGCGATAGTGAACCGCTAGAGCAATTTTTCCTGCAACACGGTATTTTTACTTTCAGCTGTTAGCGTTCCATTAAAGAAGAACGCTTCGACAAGTCCACTGGCAGACATACCGCACCACACTGTTTAAGTGAAATATTTGAACATACTCCGCTGCTTTACTATGTTGTCACAGAAAACTTGGTTTTCTGTGACAACATAGTAGAGCAATGGAGGATGTACAAAATATTTCACTTGATCATTCACCCCCTTTGCAAGAATCTTTCGAACAATGCACCACACTGTTAATCCAGGAAGATAAATTGCTTTCCCTACCACAATGTGAGTATTTTCAACGGCCTAGTACACCTTGTGGTGGCGGTTGACTTTTCCATTTAATTTAAATGTTGCTTCATCAGACTAAACAATCACGCCTCTTAAATGTTCGTGCTCGTTGCACATGTTCACAACCTACTAACAAAATTCGATAAGCCTATCTAGGTCGTCTTCATTGATAGCGTGAATTAACTTGTGAATGTGCGGCATCCACCTTACTTGCCTTAAAATGCGATGTACACTTGATTTACTGACACCTGGCACATGCGCGGCTTACCGTACGGGCTTCGACTTTCCAGGATAACGTGCGAATGTGTGCAACACAGCACCCACGCACACTTCGTCCTCTGTTCTTCTCTTCCAGCCTCACCGTCATTTCTTCACATCACACACAGTTCCGCCCCTCACTAAATTGTCACGTAATTCTGTAATTGGTACACGTGACGTTGCCGCAGTATTGAATTCTGCCCCCCACCGTCAATTGACTCTGCACCTTAATCATGCCCTCAAGTTTCCATCCACTTACTTTAACCGAAAGAAACCCTTGTTGCCTCCGCCATTTCCTCTGCAGTTGTAGTGCTGCCGCTTGTGGCTGCAAGTGTAACTGGCAATAGCAGAGTGGCCACACGCGCTCGCGTACACACAACATTGTTCTTTATAGTTTCAAGTACATCCAGTTCCATCGTTTTGTCTTTAATAGTTTTTATTTTATTAACGTACAAAGAGTGTAGACATTAATTTGCGACATCTGGTATTTCATTACAGAACAATACCGGTTTCCAACGAAAGTTGGAAATTTCTAAAATCTTAACGTCGTCAAAATTGCACTTTCATTCATGGCTTAGAAGACTCTCCCGTAAGACACAAATTGAAGAAAATCCTGCATTATTTCAGAACATTACAGATCTAGGCCATAACGTCACCAGTAACAGATCATAGTGATGACTGTCTTAACATTTGTTCTAAGACTTACGACTCCAGTAGCAAAGTATGTTGGTCCGACATTTGGCTCTTGGTTTGAAAGGTTGACTTTATTTTGACTTGAAACAAACACATTAATGCAAAGTTGGCCCAAAGTTATTTGCCAACGAATATTTTTACCACAATAATTTTACGAGCTTACTTAGCACCACCATGCAATTATGTCCCTAAATCATAAATTGCCAGAATATTCCGATAAGTGTAGTTTTTTAAACTCTAAAGTGAGTGGTTGATAGTTGTTAACAAGTCGGTAAACATACTTTTGGTAATTCATATTTATTTTTCTGTTGAGCCAACGTTGTGCAACCATCATTTTATGTCAAGTTATGTGACAATCTTTTTTAATGCAAAAATGCACATTTCTTGTATTTTACGAAATGTTTTATTCTTTCAAGAAGTTAATCAGTGACCTTGTACGTAAAATGAATTTTCTGGCACAATTACTCTGCATCTCTTTATCTCCTTTGTCCCGTACCATCACTATGATAATTACTCGTCGCATAAGCCCATAAAAGAACGTAACGCTTTTAAAACAAATTCTCAATCGTAAATTGTTTTGCTTCCTTTATCAATTGTCCCGTAAATAATCATTTTTCCTCTCACTACAGGATGAGTATAAAATAATACCCCAACTTTGAAGGTAAATAATATCAAAACCAAACAACCTACAACCTTGATTGACCGATCAAATGAACCATAGAGCCGCGAAGTTTGTTTACCCTATCTTCATAGATGTTCAATGTGAGCACCATGAGCGGCCCGAACGAAATTTACGCGATAATCAAACTCGTTCCACGCTCTTGTTAGAATGTCCGGTGTTACGGTTTGGATGCCGTTCGTAACTCTCGGTTTGAGGTGGTGAGGGAAAAGTGAGCTCTCATTTGACACGTCAATGTGAAGGGGATGGTCTGATGTTTCCTGTATGTGCCCAGAACGACGTAGACGATGCCTTTATGTCTAAGCTGGATTTTAAGGATGAAGCGACGTTCCATAAAATGGTAAGGTGAACCGGCACAACATGCGGATATGGGGTCAGGAGCCTCCACATGAAACCACCGAACACGAGCGCGCTTCCCCCAAAACGAAATTGTTTTGCGCTGTATCCAAAGACACTGTTTTCGGCCCTTTCTTTTTTCACGAGCCCACTGTTACTGGAATCCCTTATTTGGACATGCTTACAGAGTGGTTGTTTCCTCAGCTAGAAGAGGCAGCGGGGGACTTCATTTTCCAGCAGGATGGTGCGCCAACTCATTGGCACCTAGCTGTTCGCGGAAACCTGAACGAGGCGTTGCCGCAACGTTGGATTGGTCGAGGAGTAGTTAGTGACCAGGTTCTTCATCACTGGCTTCCAAGAAGCCCGGATCTTACCCCACGCGACTTTTTCCTAAGGGGGTACATAAAGGATCAAGTGTTTCGTTCATCATTGCCGGCTTACATTGACGAATTCAAAACGAGAATTACAGACGCCATCCAAACCGTAACACCGGACATGCTGACAAGAGTGTGGAACGAGTTTGATTATCGCGTAGATGTCGTTAGGGCCGCTTGTGGTGGTCACAGTGAACATTTATGAAGATAGGGTAAACAAACTTTGGGGTTCCACTGTTCATTTGATTGGTCAATCAAGGTTGTAGGTTGCTTGGTGTTTATATTACAGACCTTAAAAGTTGGTGTATTATTTAATACTCATCCTGTATTATATGGTAATTTTTTTTGGGGTGACAAGTTAACGTGTGACGTTCAATCGAATTAAATAGACAGATAGTTACCTTACACAACTCATCTAAAGTGAGCTTCATCTGATGAATAAGCTCAAAAGGATTTTCCTGACGTGAGTTGCAAGGAGGAGGTTTCCCTTAAGTTTTATTTTTACCGACGTCACAGAATTATGATTTCCAACTATTTCAAACGAAATTATGACCAATTACAATAATCTTATACGTCTTTGTAAAACAGAAAAGGTGGCACAACATCAACTGGAATCGAAGTATCTGTTCTTAATATTAGTAGTCTATCCATTAATATTTGTAATGTGTTTGGAGTATCAGTGTGTCTGCATGAATCATCTTTCATCTGTTCAGATTTAATCGTGACACCCATCAACTTGCAAATTAAACTTCAAACCAAAAATCTAATGATCAACTCTTATACCAAGGTTACCACCGAATTTGTTGAAGTGATACTTCTTTTGGCGCGTTGAGGGTAAAAGTTTAGTGTGCATCGAAAGTTGCGTGCGCACAGTGTAACGAAATTCTACAGTGAACGTGGTAGGGGTATGACCCAACGCGCATGCGCGTATAGTTGCTCACGCACAGTGTAACGAAATTTGACAGTGAACGTGGTAGGGGTATGACCCAACGCGCATGCGCGTATCGGCTAGCTGTATACAAACGCAAGGTACACAACATAGCACCTGGTTATATTTAAAACCGACAGAATATTAGTTTATTTCATAAGCAAATTGAAAAACATTTAATTTATATTAGTAATTAATTGTGAATATGTGTGTATATATATATATATATATATATATATATGTATATCTTATTAATTAATTTTACTTACATTGTGCCGTGAAAAATCTGTTAGTGACAACAATTGTATAATAAAATTTTGAATGTGTTTTCAAGTATTTGAGGTTAATTTTTGTAAGTATTTAATTATTTTATTTAATCAAACCATTATTAATTGTATTTAAGGTTGTTCTTCGGTCATTTTATCGTTTTCCTACTAACATAAATTATTTGCATACGTAATAAAATTTTATTTTATTCACGCCAAATAAGTATAACTTCTAACGCTTGTACATAAGTACACGCACCCATGTTTTTTTATATTAAAATAATCATTATATGCTTAAGTAATATATTATAGAGAATCAGGGGTTTTACTTTAATGAAATACAAAAGCGTTTATCACATTAATATTTTCGAAAATATTTTAATTTAAGTGTAAAGCAATGTACACAACTTTCTTNTAAATTTCGTTACAAAATAATAGGAATAAAATAATGCTGCTATTTTCTTTTTACTCTTAAACTTGAACATTTCAGGAATATAATACATGTTATGTGAAATTACTTACACACTCGCTGAACCCACAACTTTCTTTCCAAAATAAATCAGCAAAAAACAATTAGATATGGTTGTTAGATAATATTTTGAGCAGATAGTTTATATTTGTTCCATTACTCTGATCACTAACGTTAAACTATGAGATTTAATATACATTTTTGGTTAAAAATGACCGCGATCTTTAGCACGAATGTTGACTTAAGGCCATGTTAAATTTCGCTGACAGTGACGATAAAGAAATACTAAGTCAGTTTAAGTTTTCCAGTAAAATTAAGGGAAAAAAATGAAAATAGCCAAAGTTACCAAATATAGTTATGTTTGCTGTTATCTTGTTGCAACATTACAAACGTGGCTAAATATTTTTATTCATATATTTCCCAAAAATGTTATTTAATAAAATAATATTTTACAGTGTTTTATGGAGAATTCAACATTCTTGGAAGAAATTAGAAAATTTGTCTATCAACTGTTAGTCACTTATGTCACAGTCCTGAACCTACATACACAGGATAAGATGCTAAGGAAAATGCAGAATTCATGAACAGTAAGTAACCTTTAACTAAAATAACTTTGTAAAAAAAAAAAAATTATTAAATTTAATTAATAAATTTTTTAGGAATGCACATTTAGGACAGTGTGGTTCTTTGGCCTCTATAAGTGCAAAATGTTGATGGCTGACCAGTATATCGTCGAACACGACATCGCAGCTTACTGGTTACAGCGCCCGTGCATCGGTTTCATTTCCACTCCTTTTATTACACATATGCTTTCTATTTCAAGCTGTGACGTCGTTGCCATCAGCTTAAATATATTTGATGGGGAAAATGTCATTATATCTCCATTTCTGTGAACGGAACAGTCACCTTGGGGCCGCCATGAAGAACATCATTAACATGGTCTCACACACCAGCAGTCATGTTGTAAAATAAGATATGAAGCAAAAACGCGTTATACTCGTTTATAATTTTAAAAATTATTTTTTTTATGAGTTGCGGTGATTTACCTATCTATAATTAAAATATTGGTGAAATTATCTCAGTATGTTAGTATGGATAAACAATTTTAATATATTTATTTGAAACATTTTTAGTGTCCCCCGATTTTTAAATTATTTTAGTTTTATGCGCAAATCATACACACTATATACACAATTACCAAAAAAATATTTTATAGGATAAGACATTTAGTTATTTTATTAAGCTCCTAAAATCCAACTAATAAGTTAATACTTTTTATCTCTGACCACGTATCATAATAAATTCACTAGTATAAAAAATATTTTTTTTATCACACAACTCGTTTCTTCAGACGCTTTGATATGTTCACTTTTGATCTTATGATAACAAATTCAATGTCAGTAAATAATAACACGAGACATAGGATTTGCTAACAAATGATACCAAAAGAGAATATTATTTCTACTGTTTAATATACTTAACCGCGTGAAACGCGAGATCATTTGCTCAAATGAAGTTCAGCATTTTCCTATGCGCTATAAGCAGTCCTAGTGGCCCTAGACACTGTAACACCAAACCTAGACAGTTGTAAAATTTTCGCATCTTCATTCTGCCAACATAGAAACTTATTTTAACCATACAGACATGCTTACTTGCATATGGGCATATTTCGATAGCGATTTTCAAACTTATTAAGCTTCGTAATTAAGTGCCAGGATATTAGTGAGTTCATAGTGTACCAGATCAACACCCACAATATTTTTGAAAAAAAAAAGAAGAAAAAAAGAAAAAAAACAGATTTTACTTATTTGTTACATTAAACAATTTTCCGAGGACAGTTATAACTGATCTTTGAACATATTTCATGAAAAATTCTCTATCCAATCTTTGAATACAGTCTCCTTTCTAAGAGTCAAACGAAATTTTACTAGTTCGAAAATACAGGAAAGTAGTGATTAAAATTAAAATTCATCAGGACAACTTTTCACAAACATGCGGCACAGAAGGGCACATTCAGGACCTCGTCAGACCTCCTCGATCTTACATGCATCCAAACGATCATGCACGGAATCAAGTAAACACAGTATGCAATCCTGTAGTTGTTGTAAGCAGTATGTTATAAAGCTGCATACTTGCCCACAGTTGTTGCAAATAATAACCAAGATCACGATTACTTTGACGTGGAGTGTAATCTGGCTTCCAGTACGCTCCCAAAAATGTTCCGCGTGGGAAAAAGCAGGTGAAGAAGCCAGCCTAGGAATTTTTGAAACATTACTTGGTTATATCTCGCTGCAAACTGTCTCCTATGCACTCAGCGTGTGATGCCACCGGATGTCTTCAGCGCGCTACTCTGCATTTAATTACCTTCGTACCATCACAGGCTGTTCACGGTAAATAGAGCACTTTTAAAGCCCTCGCCTAAGATGCACTTGTATACGTATATTGAGTATCATATGTAAAACTAGCATTGCCATGAGTCTGATCTGATCACTTTATTCATGCGTTGGTCAATTGAAACTGTGAAATTACTAGAAAAGTAAATACTTTGCAAATTNTTCGTACCATCCCAGGCTGTTCACGGTAAATAGAGCACTTTTAAAGCCCTCGCCTAACATGCACTTGTATACGTATATTGAGTATTCTTGTATCATATGTAAAACTAGCATTGCCATGAGTCTGATCTGATCACTTTATTCATGCGTTGGTCAATTGAAACTGTGAAATTACTAGAAAAGTAAATACTTTGCAAATTTGTAAATTCTTACACCTGTATGCGTTGAAAAATGGAAAGCAAAGAAATTAATTTCATTATTCACTACTGTTCACCTAACAGTTTTAATTAAACTGTTGTACATGGAACTACTTTCCCCTCGGTCGTTACCAACTTAACTGTGCGCATGCAAGTCAGTGTCCTCGTTAAAATATATGCAGATATTAACAGTGATATTTTACAAATGTTATTTTCAGAAGTTCTCAATTAACCGTGAACAACCTATAACAGTGGTGTACGGCGATAATAATGATTACTCTTCATACCATCACGCCACTATTATGGGATTTGCGCTGCCATAGAGTGAGACATGTTCTTCCTGTACTATCTGTCCACCATTCATTGAAATTAATTATATCAACTGAGTCAGGCAGAACAAAAAAGTAGTTATTTTAAGAGATAGTAAATCAATTCAGCGAACTGTCTTAACAGTTTATATTCTGTCAGGTCATTTAATTTTTTCTTTTTACAACTGCAAAATTACTTTCGTAAGGGACAAACAAATTCCCTATAACTTTAAACTGGAAAGCTCTGATTTATTGTTAACATTCCTGATGCGACAAGGGCATTTGCTAACTTCAATAGAGTAACTATGGTTTTTATTTAAGCCTTGTCAATTTGAAATAATGCGCTATGGCCAAAATCTTTCACATTAAAGGTTTCCCGATAAAATTACAAAATTTATATGAACACTTTATTTGGACCCTTTGTTGCTGCACCCTCATGGTGCTTAAAAAAAACATCATCTCTGTAATTCTGAACGCAAAATACACTCACAGTCATTTGGCGAAGAAAGGCAGTGTCTTGAATAGGTTTGGTTTGGCAATGTAACTTCGACATGAAGTCAATACATACAAAAAACTCCTACAATTTCACTAGATTTTTCTGGCCCATTATTGCATCAGTTTATATAAAGAATTCTTTAACATAGCAAACATGGTTTATGTTTCTCTTGCAAGTACTCTCTTTGCTGTATCATATAGCATTATCCTGTTTGGCTTAACGAAATTTCGCCACATGAGCGAGCGTCCACCTGAGGAACACATGAGAAAAAATATAATTCCGCTTTGAAAACATTCAAGTAAAACTTGTAGCTCATGTCAGTGTCTGGATGTAATCTTTAATAACTTGCGCATTTCTAACATATTCAGTTGTTCGTTTAAATAGAGAAGTTCTCTTCTAGTGTTGTGCATAATCTTAGCATGAATTAAGGAAGCATATTCCTTTACTATATTAATAGTGTTATCAGGTTTTCTGTCCCCTGGCGTACAGTTTCCTCGTTAATCGATTGATAACTGTCCATCAAAATGTACACCTATTAGTAACGTCGCCAGTCTCCTGGCAGCTCACTTGCGTTAGCATGAGTATGAGTGACAGCAAGTTTACAAACCTGCATTTTACCATAAGATGGTAACATACCATACACGAATGGCGTTTCCCGTGATGACTTTGAAGATCAATCAGCAATATTCCATCTAGTGTTTTGTTTCACTTCAGTCGACGACCTCGGTGCTTTTAAAAAGTTGTCTTGTTCGTCTTTACTACTTATTTGTCTAAAGTTTTTAAAAACATGTATAATTTGATGTATAGGAATTCAGTCGTTGCACTCCCGACATCTGCAACAATAGAAACGTCGGAGATCCATATTTCGTATTACGTGTTAGGCTATGAGGTGTATTATTCAAAATTGATCTACATTAGACATGGATGTTTAATATAGTTTTTGTTAGTAGAAACAAAAAAAAAACAATCACTTTCTTGCAGTCATGGGCATCTTTTAATTCAGCGCGTTTTCTATCCTGCGTAGTTGGACACATCTGTTCGTATTATGTTTAGAACGTATTTGACATCAAAGTTTTTTCGTGTGTTCATTTATACTTTTATGGATACTCAGAGATATAGATGAATGCGTATGGCCAAGTACAGTTACATGATTTCGTCCACTTCATTCCATTGTCAGTCCACCCAATGGAATGTATGAAAGCTTTCTATTTCACTGTTTCTGTTACTGACCTCCGAAATATACATACAATTAAACGTAATCTTTCAAATGTTGCAGGGGAACAGCGAAAGCTACAATATAGCGTCTCTCAAAAATTTAGTGTCTCGCATTTCATTCCGTACTACGCCACACGATACTATATTTAATAATAAAATATTCTTATTTTATACGTCGAGGTCAATCACGATGCTAATAAAGCTAGTGGCAAAGAATTGAAACAGCACATGTTATGAATATGCAGTTAAATTCGTTAAGATAGACGGTGGAGGTAATCTTGAAAAAATTCCACCTCGTAGGACGGCCTCGATCTCATGACTTCTGGGAGCAACGGTAGCTGAGCGGCTAGACTGCTCGTCTCCCACTAAGGCCAACTGGGTTCAATCGCCGGCCGGTTCACTACGGATTTTCGCAAGTGGGAATCGTGCCGGACGATGCCGCTGGTCGGCGGGTTTTCACGGGGATCTCCCGTTTTCCCCGCTCCTTCATTCCGGCCCTGCTCCACACTCACCTCCTTTCACCCTCATCGGCTCTCAAGACTCCGATGTTAAGAGCCACCCAAATCTCTTCACTCTCTTACTCACTCATGACTCCCCAAATGTGTTTCATGAACGAGGAAGCCTGGTGTCTCCTGAAACTAAATTAAACGAATTGGAAAGAGACTTATATATGTGTTTATGCAGAATGTTTGCGTTGAAATCCTGTTTACCTGTACGTGCTAAGTAAACACGACTACAGAGTAGTTTGGTGTGTTCTAAGATTAACCCCGTAAGCGAGGAATATAAGAAAATGCACGTCAGTATTTAAACATTGGGAAACTTTTACGAATGCAAAATGGTTTCATTCTGAATACCTTATAAAACAAAATGTGGAATTGTATGCTAGAATCAGTAAAACGTGTGTTATGCCGAAATTACGGTTCCGAATTTATCAGGTCGATCGTATACGGGAAACCGGACGTCCTTGTAACTGTGTTCTTAATGGCTCAAAATTTCTTTGTGTATGCCGTTCACGGTAAAGTTAGCATTTTTGAAATCAATCTCAGAAAAAATCACTGCCCGTTAACTGCATGTATGCTGCCGCGAACACTGGCTTACCAGCTCCTAGTAAGTTGGCAGTGAGTTAAATTAAATATTTCTAAGTCCTGACGTACTATCAGTGTAGTATTTACATGTATGGTAAACCAATTTGGTTTTATTTTGCGTTACACATATTAAAATACGAATTGATATGTTGGTAACACTTCAAGGCTCCTGAAAGTTTAACGTTTTCACTTGACTACGCATGAATAAAGTCGTTAGGCGTTTGGCAATGTAAATTTTAAATTTGGTGAAAGGATTACAAAATGGGGAGAATATTAAATATTACGCAGGGCTTCCAAAAGTTCTCAATGTACCAAGAAAGGCCTATAGATTGCCCTCTTTTTATAAGTCAGTCGTCCTCACGACAAATAGTGTTCCAGAGGGCAGCGGGAAGAAAATGAGCGATGGTAACGAAAATTACTTGAATTTCCGCATGATGGCGCCATGAGAATGTGGAGCGATCCTACAGTTACCTTGCGATGGACCAGTTACTCCTTCCGAAATTGCGGCTTCGTTCGTATTAAACGGTTATCTACGTTAAATTTTTATAGGTCGGTTGAGTGATTGGGATGACGTGATAACATATGTCGTCAAGTTGGCAGCCCTTCTAATTCGTTAACCCTCCCCCGTGTGGGTATACACTCATTTTTCTACAACTGCCCTATATATATGTCCCTGCTGTAATTGTAGTTAAGTCGATAACTTTTTGTTGTGTCTTCCTGTCGGTGACTCGTAAACTTCGATACAATTTTTACGTGCTGATCTTACCTGCGTTTTGTACTACTTTGATGGGTTGAGAAATCTCATATTTCAATTAGCAATGTACATTTAATTACGTATCACCAATAAATTATTGCACTTGTAAATGCCATTTCGAAATTTTTTTGTCTTATTTCTCACAATATGAATAACTCCGTATAGCATATTTACTTTACAACAAAACAAGCACCAGAATAAATAATTGTATCGTTTACTTATATTTTTGTTCCACTTACGTGTAAAGACGGCCAATGCATTGCTGTAAGCTCTATTCGAACTGATGCTGTAGGTTTTCTATTTATTTAACGATGTCAGTCGTCTAAGATGATTTTTTTTGTTATGTTGTTCAGTGAAGTAAGCTTCCGTGGAACTGTAATTATTACTAACACTTTCTCAGGCTATTCCTATGCGGCCTCTTCCCCCTTCAACCGTTTAATACCAGATCACACGCTAACTAAGTTTTCCCACGGCCATTTAGACGAAAGACAATTGGCGCTCAGTTCACAAAGGTCACAATTCTAGGCCAACAGTGCTATTAGGTACAGCAAAAAGTAACCGTCGGGCGTGAACTGTAGTTAAAGACTGCTTCAAACCATTAGTGTTGTTGTAGCTGTCTCGTATTTACGTTGGAAATAAACTGAACCGTCATATAAAAAAGGAATTTGTGAATAACCAAAAATTTATGGTCATAGTTCTAAGTATTTATGTTCGCCAAGGCCATATAAACATGTTTTTTTAATTCATAAAAAATTTAATGTTTTTATTTTAAAGTAACATTGATAGAAGTGCATTGTTATTTTTGGCTGTGATCTATCGAATAAGTATGTTAAAAGCGAATTTGCATGCTCGCAGAAACTGCACACACGATACGCGATCGTACTGAAAATTAATGAACAAATTTTTGACATGAACAAACGCATGACCTAGGGCAACCCTGTTTACATATGACGCTTAGGAAACGCACAAGATTTCGTTCCAGATGAAATTCGGAAAGAACAAATGGACGAGATATAGTTTATCTCGTCCTCATTTTTCTGCACACACTTAAAGTTTCGTACTCTGGTAGATGGCCCCATTTTCATTACAGAAAAGAATGCGCTCATTGTTAAAAATTTTCGAATATTAAAGGAAATTTTTTTTACCGAAATGTAGAATAATATAAGGAAAGGCTATCCGTGATGACAAAAAACGGAACTGAGCATTTCCTGTAGCTTCGGGTATCGGAAACGAATAATGCCGAATATAAACGAAGCTTCCTTCGCCACTGCAAACAGAAGAGCATCATCTCTGTAGGAGTTAGGATACCCAAATCAACTACGGCGATATAACAAAACTAAATACAGAAATGTTAACATAACATTTAAAGCCTAAATGAAGGGAGAAGGTTTTAAGTAAAATATAAATTCTCACTTGGAATGGTAAAGGAATATTCGGGGTATCAATAAATTGGTTTAAAAAACTACGGGAATTGGATCAAACAAACAAGCAATCGGCACGTGAACCCAGTAACACTTTCTTTTATCTATGGAATTCAACATTATAACTAGTTAAAAGCACTCAACACTCATTTTTCTGAAGGAAAACTATTTATTAAATTTCTGTAACTAAATTATATTTCTCCTAGATTTCCACTTCAAATGAAGAACAAGAAAGAATATTCCGATATCGGCGTACCCAGTAATATTTCTTGAAATAATTCTAGTTTCGTTTTATGAATTAGGCACGAAGTACTTGTCTTTAATTCCTTGCGGAAGATACAAAATTACCTAATTATAACCTTTGAAATATGCAGTAATTTTTTTTTTTCAGTTTATTTTTGCTAATTAATATTATTTAACATATAAAATATTGTGGAATAACTGATAAATCTTTTGCAGTGTATGATAACTTTGCTGTGCGAGGTGACGAATTTCATGTAGAACCACAAATCTCCTGTAACGCGGTCACACAGGTAAATTACGCTATTTAGTTGCCAGTAGCCAATGAAATCACGTAATCTGCTGAGCTTGGTATAAGAAAGTGAGGTCTAACCTCTGGTCAAATTAAAACACGTATTTTGCTGATCTTTATTATGTCACATTGATTGGATCACATTATGGGTCCCAAACGAAATCTCCTGAAGGGAAGTAAGATATTTTCGACGATAAATTTAATGAATAAAGGCCTGATTCTTTCACGCATATTAAAAATATTAGTAATATTTTAAGTTATCAGTACAGCATCTTTAAATTTTCATACAAAGCTTTATCATCATTGCCGCTATTAATTTGAACTAATTGTTTGGTAATTTCATATTTCAGTCTTCTTGGAACATTATTTTTAATAATCAAGAATAATTTTAATTATTAAAAATAACTTTTAAAATTAACAAATGAAGATTAATGATATATGAAAACTTCATACTTTTAAATTTAGGGAAAACAAATTTTTCAGAAAGTAAAAATATTTTTAAAAATATACTTTAATTAAGTATTATAACACGAATTCTAACTGCACCAATTTATTTACCAAATTATAATTACATTGTAAATATCAGAAGATTTATGTTAAAAACCAACGCCTTTGGAAATGTGTACTAGGAACCCTATTCTATGCATATTTAGGTTAGGAGGATGATAAGTGTGTCGTCATTGCAGCAAATATTAAAATATGGCACATACCAAATGGCCAATTGAGAAACGAGGTTTCTTTATCTATAAATGATGCATACACGGACCCCCATTTATGTGGAGGGACTCGAATAAAATAAATGGCTGGGTGAACTATGTAATGAAGTAGCAGAAATCATCGACATGCAGGCCAAGTATGGACATCATTCGCTTTATAAACTTGTTCAATTGTACGGTAATTCACATCATCACACCTTCAACAAGTTCAAAAGTGAAGAGACCTGCACACTAAGGAAATCTCAGCACTTGCGAAAATGGCGCACAATCTGGAATTCGTCAGTCTACGAATAGACACGAAGTCAACTGAGTCAACCCGACACCTGTAGTTTGATGGTTTTTCTTCTGGTATTTACATAGTTTCTGGAGCATCAGGAAACCTTAAGTTAGCTGCAAGACATTAGTCGAAGATGTACAACTTTCACCCTGCGAAAATTTACGCGACTGCCAAACCCGGACATGCCGTAATCGAATAAGGCTACTGAGATACTGGCTACCAACACACATATTCGAAAATATGTGACGATGGTATGTAGCACTGAGGATTTTCTAAGTTGTACTCTGTTATACGATCCCAAACAGCAGTCTGTAGACTTTTTGGGATACTGGAAAGTGTGGCATATTTAACATTCGGGCAAAAGGACTGCCTCCTTCCAGCATTTGATTTGTGGCATTTTTTTTTGCCACACAATCCAACATTTCGACCATGAACTGCACATAATATACTTCTCCACCACTGGTTGAACATGGTGAACACTCGAGTAAAACGATAAGCTGCCAGAAAGTGCTTCGTCGATGCCATACACTCATGAGAATTTCTACGACAGACGACATTGCACACACTGATCGATATGCTACCAGTTATGGAGTAGAACCTGCAGCCTTTCTTCTTCAAAGGACGTTGGTCCTGAGGTTATTGAACCAGATGTTCCCAAGCCAGATATCTTCGAGCCGATAATGAAACAGGAATACAGTTCACAGTGCGACGACCACGTATCGGAGAGCCAGCTACTGCGACTTCTTGTATCGATGTCGTCGCAATAATTCCACGATTTGCAAAGCGCTGTTGATTTCGGCTGTGTACAAACTGCTGTGTCTTCTATACGATAGTTTAATGTATTTAGATGTCTACAAATCCGACGAAAATTACGGATTTTCCACTGAGCTTATAAAATAAATATGGCCGAAGACTTTTGGAAACAGCCTGTCGATCACAACTATTATTGCATGTTCGTCACCGTACTCAAAATGGGCGATGTCCAATTCGAATAAGATAATATAAACACCTTGCCGAATCTCCCCTACTTCTACATCCCAGTACCCCTGTCCCCGAACTGGTCAATATATACTACTTAAATATATTGTCTTTATGAACTTTGTTCTCTCAAGACTGATCTAGTCGTTGGACGCCAGAGCTAAGAAATCATTGAACTGAATACATGTCGCTCTAAGTTTGGGGTTCAGAATGTGGTATTATGCGATACCTGGTTTACGCTGCACGTTTTTCCACACGGTGTTTCCAAATGTGCGCTTCAGGTTAAGCATGACATTTGGTAGAGCATATTCCATTTTTAATTATTTATTGAAACAAATCTGAGGCACTCAGCAAGAAGCGGCAGTTAAAAGTTTATTATAACATTCCTATTTGGCAAACTCTAATATGACAGTAGTTTAAAAACCTATGTAAATTTACATATTACTACACCCACAAGGTTGATATTTGTCTTGAATTCTACTGTCTCATAACGGAAAATAATTCTATTTTTTTAAATAATATCTGATTAGTCACCGAAGGTAAAATGTTCGTTTGCAAGTCCTCGCATAGAGGTTTATTTCACTTTTGATGAAGAAAAACTGTCTCCACTTTTAATATACCTCCAGAGACTTCAGATTTATAATTAAATTTAGTAATCATTGTTTGGATAATAGAGCATCTTCAATTTTCAACCAATGTCTACATATATATATATATGAATGTTTCATTATGTATTTCAATGAGCATACATTAAATAAGGCTAAAATAAAGAAATCAAAGGATCTCATATGTGCAAAGGAGTCGGTACAGACATTTTTCTAGGCATTGCGAATAATATATTATACATAGCTATAATTTATATGCCATGAATACCATCTCGAAAATTGTGGCCACAAACTACTTTTGCGTGTATTTTGGAAACCATACATTTTATACAAATGTTCAATATATGTTTCTCATAAAAAATATATTTTTTTATGATTTATATATTATTTTGCTACGATAAACAGTTGTTACAAATTTCCGTTAAAGCATAAGAACGACAAAAAATTATCTTGGAAGAAGTTTTTTCAAGCGACTGCACTTCTGAAGGTTAAAATATTCCTTTGTAATTGAACGAACGATTTATGGGAAATAAGAAGGAAACCTCATCAAACCTACAAAGGTTATACATTTTCTTCATACTAGTATTTTTTCTGCAAAAGTATCGTCAGTTAATTGCAGGAAAATCTGTTACATTAAATAGTACAAATCTTAATTATTATACACATATGGGTATCGTTTAGAATATCAATTTCTTCTCTGCAGTTAGTACATGACAGACGTTGGCAGACACTGCTCATCACTGTTCAGTTGGGCCCATAATTACCACAGTCCAAATTTCTGCTAGCGTATTCTTTGTATTCACAGGAAACAATATCCAGTAAATGTTGTAGTCCAGGGTCTTATGTGGTGCCAAAAGGTATTGAAACACATAGATGCCTGGTCTATCTCAAGGCTGTGTGTTGTAGTAGCTTGTACCTTTTTCCCTGTTGAACTCACAGGTAATCACAGTTACAATATTTTGCAGCTCCAGAACTTGTACTTAGTACGGCAAGATTAAAATATTTGTGTAGGTGTAGTTTTGAAATTTAATTACACTGAGATGGCCTACTGAAGATTTTCATGGCTGTTGTGTGTTTGTAAATTTTCCGTAGCATCTACAATTTATTAACATTTTCCCTCTTAAAAAGTGCAGGTACTGTGCTACATAGAGTTACAATATTTTCAAACTTCAGGACATCGCATGTTTTACCTAGTAAATTCTGCTGCCTTTAGATGAAAAACGCAGAATATTATAATCAGTAACCTGATGTAGTATGAACTGACCAAACATATAAGGTTTTGCTGTAAGAGAAATTTGCAGTACAATAAAATCAGATTCTTGATATATAATTGCGGCAAAAACACTTTGAGCAGCTGTAATGTCACCAAAACCATACCAACATTAGCATCAACATCTACAAAAGTACCTAAAGGTCTGAAGTATTACTCCGACTTGCGAGGAATGATTTAAATTGGCAATATTGCTAATTGTGTAATCTTGGAGTTGAATAAGCTGATATACTTCTGGCTACTATTTCTGTTGCGCATATAATTTGGTTATTGTATATTATCATTTATCAAGGCTTTTCGATGACTTTTCGTTTTTAAAGGTCGCGAAACGAGATAATTTATTACCTGTCCTTATAGATATGTATTAAAACAAAACAGAATGATTTTGTGCAAACTCAAATCTGTAAAAGATTTTATGACAGGTTTTGTTCTTTGACAAGACATTATTATGCAGATGAGCTTTAGTGTCATCCGGTGTTATGACAGAAGTAATTTCTGCTAATTGTGTCACTGCTTTTTATACTAATATGACTAAACCGCATTCATTTCCTTCCATTGCCGCAATAGGATCTTCTTGCTTTACCTCTGTTTCGTCACATGTTGCTGATGGATCTGTCCTACCGAACGAAAACTAGCTAACAAAATGTATGTTGCCTCAACCACTGGAAAATTATGTTTTTATAATGAGAATCTTGGTGGGATTCTCTGTGTGTGCGGACCACGTGTGGTTGAGAATACATTTGTAAAATTTTCAATTACCCTGGTAGCCTTGCGCATCGTGGACGTGAAATATCACATTTTTATGTTTTATTCCCGTCACCCTCCTTACATGGCTAAACCCACCAACAGACTTAACAAGCCTCACCAATAACAGTTAGAAAAACAAATCACTCTTTACAACAACAAACTCGGTGAGCAATTTTTTTTTTGTAAAAAGTGAACGAAACGACACACTAATGACGAGGTCTTGTGGCTAGCACAAGCAACTAGCAGCCGAGTAGTCGGCAGTCTATGTTTATCTGCCGCTGACTGTACAATTGTCGACATTCGACGTGATTGCTCATTGCTAAAGCCAAAAAAAAAGTATGACATTTTTATGTCCAACAACAACATGTAGGCAGCCGATTACACGATTATCATCTCCTTATTCTGAAGAAGACCAGAGAGCTCAAATTGAGGCTTCTCCAACACAAGAATTTTTGAGGAATTTTCACGTGATGGACGTATAAAACATACGGAAAAGTGTTAAGTAGAGGAAATGTTTTAATTATTTTAGTTCGTAAAAATTTACAGATCCCGTCTGTTCACCAACTACGAAGGATGATTTTGACATAAGTGTTCTGAGATAACGGACAAGTTCTTGGTTTCATTTTAACACACAACTGTACTTATTTCTGAAGTAAAACATATTTTCAACACTTACGTTAAAAAAAGAACAATACTATTTCTGAAATCTTATTTATCGCCATGAATTTATGCATTCATGGGTCAACTACCGCCATTAAAAGGCAGGAACACAACAGTTAGGTAGAAACCACTTCAAGCAGTGTTCAACAGATGACACTACAGGATTGTTTCATGTAAACAATAATAGCAGAATAGTAAAAAATTTATGTTTAGTAACAAAACTATATTCAGATTGTCTTGTATATATAAAAACAGTCATGTTTTGATCTCAATTACTTCACACAAATACATGAATTGTTGATGTGTAAATAAGTGACATATTAATGATGTGAAATATATTGTACCCTACAATAAGATTAATTTAACAACTTACAAATTCGTTTATATTCAAATTTTATGTTAGAGCACGCATTTATGACGCACAAGATAATAGTTTTGTGCATGGTGCTGGAAGCTTAAATCAAATTATGTGACATGACTAATCAACGTATCAAAAAAAAATTTACATGAAATATTTTTTACAATAAAATTGTTTAGTTTTTGTTTGAAGTTTCTTATAATATATATTATTTACAAAACACGCCCGAATAACTGGTTTTTCTTCGCCATTTTTACGATGTGGTACAAGGTTTAGACTTGAAGACTGTTAGTATGTTAGCCAAAAGGTCTAAACACATATTTGTCTGAATCTCCGGCTTGTTTTACTTTCCTTGAGTCGAGTGACTGGCCTGTAAGGGCAATTTAACACCGAGTGTGCCGCTAATGTGTAATCAAAAGAAAACATGCCGCCACTGCAGAAAATTCGCTGTCGTAAAATTATTCGGAAATAATTACAATTCCTGCACATATTTACATTTGTTTTGTTGTATTGGAATATATAACTGTGTTCTGAACGATTTCTTATTCACACAAAAATTTGACTAATAATTAAAGTCTCGGCGTTGACGATTTTTTCGTGCATCAACATAAAAAGAAATTACTTTATTATGTGGGACGCGGGAAAAACTATTGTTCATTTTAATATACATGAAATTCTGCTCACGCGTTAAATTATAAAAACACTAAGTGATTTACCAAAAATATGTTATTTTATATTGATAAAAAACTAGTTGTTCAACCCTACCTTCCAAATAACTCACCTACTCGTCATACATAAGATTATCCTGAACTTCAGGTAGCATTTTCGTGAAATGTTATGCCAGAGTGGGTAGAAAAAACAGTACTTCCTACGACCTAAATTAATAAGAAATAGAGACAACCTTGAAAATTTGTAATTAAAATTAGTTGTTCGTGAGATGTCAGAAACTACGTGTACGAAACAACAAATTCGTAAAAAGTGTTACCCTGATGTGATATCTGCCATCTGTGAACAGTGATATCTGCCATCTGTGAACATTTGGCAGGTGATAAACATTGCTTGCCATTCCGAAATAAGATAATGAACCATAGTGTTCCCCGTGGGAGTTTATCGATTGTTATCGCCCGCTTTATGGTCAGAGATGGCAGATACCAAGTTACTCTGAAGCTATTTACGAATGTGTTGTATCAACACGCGTTGTTTCCGTCATGCTGCAAATTACTATATTTAATTCCTAGTTTTGAATTGCGTATCTCTCTTACTCGTCCTGTCAGGTCATAGGTTATGTTTTGTTGTTTTTTTCCCCCCAATTTTCTATAAAGGATGATTTCACAAAGTTTTCACGCAGAAGTCAGAATAACCCTATACATTTTGTACAGAAGACACTAAAAAAAATACTTATTTCTTCGAGATGAGCCTGTCACCGAAATATTGCCGCAGAATTTTCGTGTTCACTCAACATCAGCTTAATTTGGATGACAGAACTGTTTTATCTTGCCAATTCAAAGGAAAACGATTGACTCGAGTATCTCTGCAACCACACAGGCACGCAAAAAGTAGAAGATTTGTTAACTATGTTCAATGATCGTACGCGCACACAGCCGCACGTAGACAAGCGGTTAAAAGGCCGCTCCTGTTCACAAGACATAATTACAAAGCTTTATGAATGGTCGGAAGAACAGGAGTAAATTAGTGTACCGCGTCGTCTTAAACGAGTTAAGTTCTTTAGGAGGCGCGGCGCTTGCCTTTTTTATTTTGCCGAACATAATTGGTTTTCTCAGCGTGCGGACTCCGCTGTGACAAAAGGAAGTATGTGGCTAAATAAATGCCTGCGCTTGGAGATGAAGTTCAGGTTAATAAAATTTCGGCAATCTCAGGGTCCCCACAAAAACGTGTACTTCGTTGACAGCACTGAATAAGAGATCGTTTCTCCACGAGCAGTAAAATTCATAGGAAATTCGAAGTTTCATTAGCGTTTGTAAGAATGCTTTTTTTTTCGTAAGATGTAAAGTAGGAGGGACAATCTGGTTCTGACAATCACTCCTGTACTGTCATTAATCTAACTTGTGGCATTCTCCCATTTCCGTCACCGACACTCATATCGAGAGATTCAGTGATTTCCAAAATAATAAATACGAAACTAAACATTTTCCGAATGCACATAATTTCTGCCTTAAAAAGAAGAGAACAACTGGCCATAATCTATTGGAAAAATTTGTTAGATATGTGTTTAAGAATGCCATTAGAACTACTGGAATGTGTGGAATGTAAGTGAACTAACACCATGTGTTTATAATTGATTCCTGACACCAACTAAGCCTCTCACTCATGGCCATAAGTNAGATATGTGTTTAAGAATGCCATTAGAACTACTGGAATGTGTAGAATGTAAGTGAACTAACACCATGTGTTTATAATTGATTCCTGACACCAACTAAGCCTCTCACTCATGGCCATAAGNGAATGTAAGTGAACTAACACCATGTGTTTATAATTGATTCCTGACACCAACTAAGCCTCTCACTCATGGCCATAAGTTAACACGTCACAATTACAATTTCCCTCATATTTTTCGCTTTCTAGTACCCTAAGTCACCAGAAACCAAGCCGTCCCTAAGCCAATCTAAATCACTCTCTCCTGCCTGGCTATCGTCCTCTATTTACAAGGCCTCGGCACCATTTTTCTGCTAACTCCGTAACCCTTGCTCCCTAATTTAGCTCATCTATTTCCGTACACGACATACAGTTTTATAACATCAGTATAAACACCAATAAATGGCTGCTACCGCACCTTAATATGAAAGCCTAACGAAAACTGAAAATTTTCCTGCCCGAAAGCAGGCAGGAAAGCTGGCAACCAACATTTATTTGCCCGAGACTTAATCGCTCCTCCTTCTACAAAGGCCATAATGCACCGGTATAACACTGCATAGTGGATTTTACACCGGATTCGCTTTTTACTTTTACAGCAATGCGCTTGTGCCTAAAAATCACAAAAATTTATTCGTGATTCATTCAGATATATTTTAACACGAGCCACAGAAGACTACCTTTAAGATGCTCTCATTGAACCTAGCTTTTCCCACAAGAACAAAATCCATTTTTAATATTTTTTAAAACGCAATAGATTCCATACAAAAGCATGCAGCAGAAAAGAATATTCTGTCTCCGAGCACTCCTACAAACTACTTCAAGAATAAAAAACAGCGAGTGAGTAATATATATTCCAAGCATGCATTCTCTTGGATACACTCAGAGGCTTGTCGCCTACGTTTCGAAGCCTGGCAAATGCACCCATCTCGGTGCTGCAGGCTCAGCTTTGAATCCCACAGACTGAAAACCTCATCTTGGTGCTACTGTATCCTTACTGAATACAATCGACTCCAGTCATCCCAGTAAGCATTACTTGCTTCATATCAATAGCATTTTCTCTAGAAACCACAACAAATTTTTAGTATGAGCGTGGTATGGTGGATTAGCAGAGGGCCATATGAGACACATGAACATTCAAAGTAAAAACAGGGTGAGTTATATATAGTCGTGAGCAAACGGGTTTCCAGGTTTTACATGAAATGGACACTATAGTTGAGAGTACCTACTCGAGAAAAGAGTTCGAGCATAGGTGCATTTACTAGCATCTTCTTGCCCCTTTTATACTGAGAGACATCTAGTAATTTATAAGGGCCGTGGTGGTGTAGTCAGACCACTCCTCTCCCACCTAGGCGAACAGGGTACGGGTTTGTGTGGGAAACGTGACAGACGTTTCCGTTGCNAGTCAGACCACTCCTCTCCCACCTAGGCGAACAGGGTACGGGTTTGTGTGGGAAACGTGACAGACGTTTCCGTTGCCCGGAGAGTTTTCTCGAGGCATTCCCTTTTCCCCCGGCTGTGCATTCCTCCGCCCCTCTTATCATCTCCCTCGCTGTTCACCGCAGTACAAAACCTATCAACTCGACAGTTACAGTCTTTTATGATAAATGTAGTGGCCTTTTAAGGCAGCATGATTTTCCATGTATGCATAATAAATGACTACGNAGTCAGACCACTCCTCTCCCACCTAGGCGAACAGGGTACGGGTTTGTGTGGGAAACGTGACAGACGTTTCCGTTGGCCGGAGAGTTTTCTCGAGGCATTCCCTTTTCCCCCGGCTGTGCATTCCTCCGCCCCTCTTATCATCTCCCTCGCTGTTCACCGCAGTACAAAACCTATCAACTCGACAATTACAGTCTTTTATGATAAATGTAGTGGCCTTTTAAGGCAGCATGATTTTCCATGTATGCATAATAAATGACTACGNTTACAGTCTTTTATGATAAATGTAGTGGCCTTTTAAGGCAGCATGATTTTCCATGTATGCATAATAAATGACTACGACCCAGAACCAATCGAGTTATAGGTAGGTGTGCAACCAAATAAGCCACAGAAACGGAACACGTGCAGTACACAATTACCTCATATAATTATATTTGTAATACAAAATGTTGTTTTTGATGCATTACTGGACACAGTTGCAGCTTAAAGTGGGCGAAACCTTTTTTGCAGAAGTAACTAGTATGAAATTATCCTTTTCAATAATTACAAATACCCCTAAAAACAAACTCGTATTATTGGCCGCAAGCACTAGAATTTTAGATTATACTCACAATTTATCCCCATCAAACTCACAGAGCATATATTATTTGTAATAATTCTAATGTCAGATATTTAAATATAATTACAAATTTGGCTGCAATATAACACGACGTTTATTTAATTCGAACATTTATATTATTAATTTTACTTGGCTATCGGTATATATATTCCAACAAAAGATTGGCATCAGTTTCAAAAGGTGTATGAATTTATAATGACATCTCAGAAAAGGAACTATGTACAAGGTAACAATTTACTCTTAAACCATGTTAATCATGTAATTAAATATGAGACCTGCCCACTTTTACCGTTTTGTGCACCACCCCTCAAGTTTTATTAATAACTGCGTATCAATTGCTGCGAATTAGAGGCATTCGAAGAGTTAGAAAAATAGAAAAATGGCTGCTAAAATACAGTTGGTGAATTGTTAAGTATATGNAATTAGAGGCATTCGAAGAGTTAGAAAAATAGAAAAATGGCTGCTAAAATACAGTTGGTGAATTGTTAAGTATATAAAGTTAATAATATTTGGTGAGTGACACATTTTGGTGCTTGGTCATTCCTGACTACCTGCTGGTGTTTCTATACATTTCATTCTTAATGGCGCCTTCAGTAGAACTCCCAGCTTCGAACTTCCTTGCAGCGGTATGACATTCTGCACTCGTGACACAACCTGTTACAACTGACGCATTAAGTTCTTTATAATTTATTTTGACTCCACCAGCATGGTGTCTTTGGCTCCACTAGTGCGCANAATTAGAGGCATTCGAAGAGTTAGAAAAATAGAAAAATGGCTGCTAAAATACAGTTGGTGAATTGTTAAGTATATGAAGTTAATAATATTTGGTGAGTGACACATTTTGGTGCTTGGTCATTCCTGACTACCTGCTGGTGTATCTATACATTTCATTCTTAATGGCGCCTTCAGTAGAACTCCCAGCTTCGAACATCCTTGCAGCGGTATGACGTTCTGCACTCGTGACACGACCTGATACAACTGACGCATTAAGTTCTTTATAATTTATTTTGACTCCACCAGCATGGTGTCTTTGGCTCCACTAGTGCGCAAAACAAAATACATATCATAGTTATGCAAATTTAGAGCTGAGAAATAATATGCGTTTTGTTACGAGTTGTATTCAGGCCCTTAGCTGAGCAGCCTGCCTGATCACGCCTTCACTTATTTATCCAGGACACGGGCCGTGATCGCTGAAATTAGTTATACAATCGCAAACCACAAAAATCCCTTCCATCGGCCAGTAAACGGGGACAACGCAGCCGATATAGGACAGTGTAGTCCGTGGGCGGTGTATTTTGTCGTCGGGCCATTGGAACGAGAAGACCACTGAAGATGGGTGTGTCCGGTCGTCGACTTGCGCCATCTTAATAAGCCTCCGGAATCATGAACAAGGTGGGACTCTCCAATTAGGCTGTACTAAGAATGTGGCTGGTCAAATTTTTATAAAGAAATACCATTTAATATTTCAGTATATTAGTTTAGCTCCCCCGATTAATAGTCACGTAAATAGTTATTGTATAATCCTATGTTCAATAAACCCCATCTTATATTGTTGTGCTCTACCTAACAATGACTTATTATTTAGCTACGCCCACAGTCTCCTTCAGGTATGAATTGACTTAAAATTAAAAACATAACAATGGTGAAGGCATGGTTCCTCCCTACCCTCTCGCTGCCTTGCATCAGCTTCTCTACCATCCACCCCCATTTCAATAAATTTCCCACCCACCCACGCTAATTTCCGTATTAGTAATAACAAAATTTCAGCCACGTGAACTTTTAACATTATAACTTTAGTTTTTAAGTAGCTTTATAATTAAAATAATGTCATAATATCTACTTTTAAAATTTATAAGGTTTAAATAATAAATTGCTTTTTACAGCCCAATATCTATACTTACAAAGCAATTATTTGAAACCTAAATAAGAAACGTTATTGAATTTTAATGTATTTCAGTATGAACCGCAAGTCCCTAGTTGCGTACATTTACCTCATCAATACAATTCTAGTAATTTAAATTAAGATATAGATCACCTGTGTGCGCTGGATGTAGTTATTTGATATGAAACTATTACTGTGATAGTAATTCATAATTATGTGACAATTTCCATTAAATTAACNTGGATGTAGTTATTTGATATGAAACTATTACTGTGATAGTAATTCATAATTATGTGACAATTTCCATTAAATTAACTTTCAGCTGATGCTAATTGAATAAATTCCATACAAGACATAATAATGTAGTAAGATATTATTGTGCTCGGATAAAGATACAGGATTTTATTATGCTCTCCCATCCATCAACATATATTTAAGTTAAATGCATATAAATAAGATGTACCAGTTAACTATGAGATTTGTGTACGCTGATAGAAAGTCCGTATTGCGTTATAAGTTGCCATATTGAAATACGAGTAGTCGCAGCTACATGCCAGGCGACGCGATCCAGTTGCAAGGTGCCGAGGCAAAACATTCCAGTATAAGTACTTCCCCACGGCTCGAGCGCCGCTGTGTTGCGAAAACGCGTGCCAACGCGCGCCACGCAAATGTTTCCTCTTGCCAACTTTAAACTTAACCTGTGTTGTTCTAGTTTTAAGGTCTTCATAGTCCCAATATTCTCATACACTTCCCACAATCCATTGCCATATGGACACGGGGCAGAATGAATTCCGTTGGGTTCACGCAATATTGTTATTCACAGACCTAGCCCATTACCCGGGGCTTTCGGATGTGCTGAATTGCACACTTGTCCTGAAGTGGATGCGCAGACTTCTAAACCTGACGTGAGAAGGTATAATTGTATGCAATGTCAAGGATATTTAACGAAATTGGAATAGTGCCTTAGACACACACGCTTTAACTGTGACTGTCCGCTCACGGTTTACCCACATCCACCCAACAATCAGGAGTAGTTACTCTGGAGGTCAAACCTTTCATTTCACGTGAGACGCGGAGCAATCTTTGGGCCTCTGGCGGAGTGGCGACCCGACCAGAGAGGCCTTTCTTCTGTGTTCTACTGGCCTTGAAAGAGTTCAGGCAGCAGGGATGCAATCTGGATGTGTTGGATTTTTGCTGTGGGTCCTTTCTATACTGCACAGTACCTTGACGGTATAACATGAGGGTACTTTCGCTTTTGACCGCCCTGTTGTAAGTCATTGCGTACAGATTTCCCCAGTCCCCGTATGCTACCCTTTGTGTAGAAGTAGAATTGCAATTAGTACCTACTTAATTATTTATGTGTTCCTTTCATCTCTACTATCTTTTATTTGCATAATCAGTGACATAATGTATTACTTATACTATGTGTTGTCCCTTGAACTTGATATAATTTTATGTGTGTGTGGAAGTACTATTTTAGTTACTCTTTATCTATACGTTCTTCTCCTTTTTATTACTATCTTAACTTTTTAATAATCAATGCCATTATGTTCTACTTATAATGCGTTGGTGTCCAGCATACTTATTAACATTTTAATAATTAAGAGTTATATCCACGCTCATAGCTAACTGCAATAAAATAATTTCAGAAAAAAAATTGTATGAAAATAGGTATTTGTATAACCACCCCCATTTGTAGACATTGCCTAAGAAATGAATTTTAAACAGAAACATAAGTTAGCAGAAATATTTTATTGCCTGAGAGTATAAATGACGAAGACTATTCAGAAATAAATGAACTTTAACGCAAGAGAGTTGTACGTTCGAAGGTTCCAGCCTGTGTGGGTCTTATATAATAAACCCATATTTACATATAATAAGACCATAATAAAATTAACAAGTACATTTTAAATAACCCTATTCCTCATAAACTATTAGGGCCACATTATTTCTTTAAAGTAAAATTTTACTGCAAATTACGTGTTTAGATAAGCTGTGAAAGCATTCTGTTAATAAATTTCCTTGTACGTTTCAGAACAACGATACCGCACGTTCATGAACAGCAGCTACCAGCAGTGACGTCGCCTCTTCTCATCCAAAGTCCCTCCGAAGGGCGACGCAAGCAATGTTCGCGATAGCAGAGGCAGCAGGACACCTGTTCTGTCGTCACACACAGCAATGTGTAGGCGCGCACTTTCCTTACACTGCATCAGCTCTACCGTTTAACGCAGCTCGCGAGTCGCACACAGGTAACCAGCGGTTTCCATATTTTACACACACCACTTATACTGCACCCTGCAGGTAAAAGTAAAACTTACATAACAACTTTACTCTAAAAATGTATTATTGCTTTAAAAAAAAATCAGCTTAAACATATTAAGATTACCGATAGGAGGCCTTCTAAATCAAAGGTTTACAAATTATAATTTATAATGGAAATTTTTTTTCTAAAATTAGTTTTAAGATTCAAAAGAAATGGAGAAAAAAAAGGCATATTTCAATGCTAGCAACAATACAAATATTAAGAAGAAAAAAACTACTACATTAAAACAGTCTACGAATGAAACAATGAATTGTTTACAGCAATTTTATGACAAAGAGACGTCTCATTTTTACGCATTTATAGTAACATGGCCACACAATAACATGTAGTTATGACGTAACATTTTTTACATCGAATTTTAAGATTTTCGTTCTTTTATAAATAAGAATCATTGTTGTAATTCTTGTATAAATAATAAACATTGTTGTAAAATTTAAAGAATTTAATACACATATTATTATTGTTATTATAGGAATATTTTGTTGTAAAATATTTTAATATTTGGTACATTAAACATTTGTTTCTTTATTTTTAGATAATAGTGTATATTATAATACATTTAATAATATTATGCTACTTTAAGTATCCCTCCAATTACCCTCTTGCCTATTGAAACGTTGTAGAAAAGCAGCTGCAGCTTTGTTTAATTTTCATAGTTAATGTAAGTTTAAATTATTAATTAAATAACATGCTACATTACGATACCGTCCTGTCACTATCCTAACCAACTTTNTTAATGTAAGTTTAAATTATTAATTAAATAACATGCTACATTACGATACCGTCCTGTCACTATCCTAACCAACTTTACGTCACGTATCACTTATTATGTGATATTATTACATCACTGCTTTTAAATTGTATGTATTAACATGTAATTCATTTCCAGGAATAGTAACTTTATGTACAAACATAAATCAAACAATCAATGTACCGGGGTGAGAGCACTTAGGTTTTTCCAGCTCAATACTTTTCCTTTTTAATTTGCTTCTATTGTAATTATTACTACAGTGTTTTTGAATTTTCAGTCCTTACAAATAACTTATTGTAGTGAACTATTCACGCCACATAGTGTTAGTGTTAGGGACTCACAACCTCAAGATAGGCTGACTCGTTCGCGAACAACCCGCGGGGCGTCTGCCGCGCACATGTGGAAGACACTTTGCACATCCAGCGATATTGAAGTTCAAAGCCCTCACAGCCACTGCAAACTCACAGCACAGCGTTTGTTCGGCCCACCTCACCCGAGGACTGCACGAAAGCAATCGGCAGTTCCTTATACCTAGCTTCTCCGTCTATTGTAATTCCTTTCAAAAATATTTCCTACCGTAACCAAGAGAATCTTCAAACCGATCCATATTTCTACTGCCACTAGATAAACTCGGAGACTCCCAATCATCTACATAACCCAACGGACTCCAGAGCGAGATGAGGGCATCTCGCTAGTGAACATTAGGGGAGATGTTACGAGTTGTGGTCAGGCCCTTAGCTGAGTGGCCTGGCTGAGCACACCTTCACTTATTTATCCAGGACGCGGGCCGTGATCGCTGAAATTAGTTATGAAATCGCAAACCACAGAACCCCCTCCACCGGCCAATAAACGGGGACAACGCAGCCGATACAGGACAGTGTAGTCCGTGGGCGGTGTATTTTGTCGTCGGGCCATTGGAACGAGAAGGCCACTGAAGATAAGTGTGTCCGGCCGTCGACTTGCGCCATCTTAAACAGCCTCCGGAATCATGAACAAGGCGGGAACTCTCCAATTAGGCTTTAATCAGAACGTGGCAGGTAAAATCTTTATAAAATAATATCATTTAATATTTCAGTATATAAGTATAGCTACCCNTTTAATCAGAACGTGGCAGGTAAAATCTTTATAAAATAATATCATTTAATATTTCAGTATATAAGTATAGCTACCCCCGTTGATATTTAATCATATTTATTTTGAAATAATATTGAACAACCTTAATGTTAAATAAACCTCTTATATTTATATATATATATTTTTTTTTTTATAACATAACTCTTATCAATAACTTGGTACGCCCCTATATCCGTTAAGGATAAATGTCAACAAAATATCAAAACCATAACGGTTTGGTCCAAATTAGAGAAACTTATTGAAATTCAAAAAATTAGAGAAATTGTTACGTAAATTCAGCACTTCGAAAAAATATTATATTTCAGTATTTCTTATTAAACTATTGTAACTAATTAGAAACTATAAACCTATTAGTGGATAAACATGAATCACTCGATAGGTAACAAAACTATATTTGTCTAAATGAACGGAAAAACTGGACTGCTATATTTTATTTCCACTAACATAAATTCAAATTCCACTCAATATTAAATCAAGTTCTTGAAAAGATATTAAAAACAAGCTCTAATATTTTGAAATATTGCGGCTTTTAATATTTTTGTTAATGCATAACTGGCTATCAACAAGCTTCTCTCATAAACATAGTGCTTATAAATTGCCTGTTAATAATTATTTAAGTAGTNGCATAACTGGCTATCAACAAGCTTCTCTCATAAACATAGTGCTTATAAATTGCCTGTTAATAATTATTTAAGTAGTTTAAATCCTGGTCAGCCAGCAGTTTTGAACAAGTTAATTATTTGTTTAGACACAATCATTTTAAGGAAATGGTAACAAAAGATTGAACAGTACGTAGAGTAAATGCTTGAAAAAAGACAAGCTGACAAAAGTCACTAACGAAACGCAAGTTAAGTTTACGGGCTTGACTTGGAGGCAATAACAAAGTCAGGTAAAACACACTGTGCATTCGTTTGAAATGCCTCGCAGTTTTTAATTTCTTGCATAAGCCTGTTTAACTTTAATAGGGACATATCTGCCCATAAAATTAAAAGAAGCCTTTTTAAAGCAGTTTGAGTTTAATTGAAAGAACAGACATATGTGTTTCGAAACGACACACTATATTGCAGTTCCAGATGAAGATAAGCGCAACTTAATAAATCAGACAAGGATTGATTGCAACGGACAGTCTACTGGCAGCTCCAATGTACGGCTGCACTATGTGATGAAACAAATACTCATGAAGTGGAGTGGAGAGATTTGGACGGCTCTGAACATCAAGGTCTTGAGAGCCGATGAGGGCGAAGTGAGGAGAGTATGGAGCACTGCCGGAATGCGAGGGCGGGGAGAACCTGGGATCCCAGAAAACTCGCCAACCAGCGGCATCGTCCAGCACGATTCCCACGTGCGAAAATACTGGAGCCACCCCACCGGGAATCGAACCCGGTTCGCCTCGGTAAGACTCACGGAATAATACGAACTGAGTAAAGTCAACATCTAGATTTCTTGGGTGACTATAAAGACAGACACTGCAAAATAATTAAAGCGTTCGAGTCGGACGGAGCTCATTGAAACGATTATCAACATTCGAGTAAACAAGAGGTGCTTTTATATTTAATTCATCCCGTGGTGATGACATTCAATGGCTTTCATAAGTCCACTCACTGTATGCACTTTAATTTTTTCGTATTTGAACTCTGGACTTGAAAGACTTCATCGAACGCAATCACTCGCGGTATAACTGNCCCCTTATCGACATATATTTTACACAGTAATGTTCCATGCACTCCCCATGAATTTCTTCACTCTTTTGTTATGAGACATACGGTCCCAAAAGTACTAAGATCTCAATTGTCTGCTTCCCTGCCTTAGAGACGTGCTAGAATTTCGAGTAAGACATGGAGTAAGTCACGTTCGAATTTCGAGTACGAAGTAAATTACAGTCGGGTTTGAATTTCGAGTAAGACATGGACTACAGTCGGGTTCAAATTTTGTGTAAGACTTGGACTGCAGTGGGGCTCTAATGTAGAGTAAGACATTAACTTCGCCGTGTACAAATGTCGGGTAAGACGTGGGTAATACATGGACTACAGTCATGTTTGAATTTCGGGTGAGACATGGATTATAGTCAGATTCACATTTCGAGTTAAGACATGGACGTGTGCCACGTTTAGAATTAATTCTAGGATATTTAAACATACAATCCACGTACTAACTAGCTGTTCAGTTCATATAAGCTGATTTTCGGAAAGTTTTTTACTAGTTTCGCACTTTTTGCTTGTTGGCAAAGGAGAAAAGAAAAAAAAGGGGGGGGGGATTGTATGGAAATAAATAATATGAACCAAAATTATTAGTTGGAGAGGGTGCATGCTGCTACCTACAGTATATGTGTTCAATAATGAAACTATACAAAATATTGAATTGTTTCCTCAAAACGCGCACATTTGACTGGATGGACAAGGTGAGGACGTGCTAAAATATATCAAATCACCAACACAGAATTTTTGATCCTGTTCTGCTCTGATTGTTTGCGGTCTGGCCATCCTGCTTTCTGTTTTTAGGTGAATTCCAGGATTGGACATTTGTACATACAGGCCATAGCCAATCACAACCCCGTTCCTGCTTTCTTTTCCTACTGCACGTAGTGATGCGTAGAAGTTGGACTGTTAATGAAGTTAGCTAACGATTAAATAAAAAAGATTGATATCCCTTTTATTCTTTTTTCGTCCGTTTGTATCCTTTCATCACACGTTATAGGATAATTTAACTTTTCCGTATGCCAAATGCTTTACAGCAAGGGCTCGACAAAGTGACACTATATACGTATTTTTTACATACGTTACCTTGCGCCAGTTTTGCCCTAACGAGTTTAAATAAAAAAAGATCTAATACAGCAAAATTTTTCATTGCGTAATTTTACACATTTGATTTAAAATAATTTTTTGAGACGTAGACCCACTTTCCAAATCCCACTAACTTAAATGTAATAATCACAATTTTCAGTTAAATGTTTGTAATTACCAAATAGGAGTTCATTTAAAATCATAGTTTTAAGCGTGTTCAGCAAACAATGAAATATAAACCTTGGTGTGAAGCAGTTTTTTGCTTTACCATACGAATCTAACTAAACGGGGAAAAAACATAAAAACTGTTTTCCATACTTTAACATATCAAATTGAATGTTTACTTACAGACATGCTCTTACGCCGAAGTCAGACTCAAAACAACGACTGCGTATTTCGCAGTTTAAATGTTCTATGTGTTACGTTGCCATGGCCTGCTCGTGTCCATATATTGCTGACAGCAAGAACATGCCGGAAGCGGAGTTTGAGGAGCACCTCATTCAAGCGGATCTAATTTGGAAAATTTGCTTCCTTGTTTCGAATCGCTGTTTTACTAAAAGTCTGGAAAGAAGCATTTCCCATCTAACAGAGTTATCACCTCTGATGTGAACAACATAGTCTGTCTGGTTGTTACGCCTCCCATAATAATACTAAAGACAAAAAAAAAATAACTACAGTGAAGTTATAAACAAATGTGTGTTTGTTGACGTCTTTTTCGTTTCTTTCAATAAATGCAGTATAATAAAAATATTTTTCTGTTATTAAAAAAATTCGTAAGTAAGTGCTAAATGTACAAATTGAAAGGTATTATTTCGGAGGTAGATTGAACTTCAACATGTTATACATTATTAACCTTGTGCAATTGGATGTCCGCTCACCTCAGACTGCACTTAGATAAAAGTAGGTACATGCCTCTTGAAAGGTTGGAATCAGTGTGTCACAGATATTTAGGGAAATTACTTTGATTTGAAATGTCAGACAACATAAGCCTGACCAATTTTCGATCGTGTAAAATACTGTGAAGCCCAAACACAAAATGGTATCTACGATAAATATCCAGTTAGTTATAGGTATTCTAATAAATCGGATGGAACAAAAAAAAAGCATGATACTTAACCACTAGTAAACAAAGCATGTGTTCATATTAAATTTTTAGGTAATTTACTACTTTGCGAAACAATCGTTATTTTATGCAGCTGTTATTTACCATAACCTTTTATTGCATCGTTTACAGACAACTTGAATAATGAGATCAGGTGTGCGTAAACGACATTCCTTCCATAATTTCTCCCATGATTTATATAAGACCGGCTTCTCTTAAGAGCGGTTCTGCCGCAAACTGATATGTGTAGGCTGTGGAAACTACCTGGAAATTAACGGCAGTAATTTTAATTCCTGTCTTCGAATCGTGCATATTTGTGGAAATAATACTACATATAAAGATTCTGTGTGGAACAGCGCTACATAAAATGCTGTTTACTTCCGCAATTTCGATTTAAACAAATTAAAAATAAAATTCCCGACTTGTTCATCACGAGATTTCGTATCTTTCATAATGTACATTACAGTTATCAATTATAAACCAATGATATATTTTCAAATCCGTATAGATTCCACAAAGTAATCGTTAATTGGTTGGAATAAAATGTTTGTATTTATGATCTTACGTACTCTATGAACGTATTAAATTAATTCAGAAACTTAGATTACCATCCACTCAACAAATTATTCGTTACAAAGTGCTCCCTTTACTAATTCGAAAACTGGAAAACCTTCCGAGAGTACGGAGGTAAATTCAGTTCTTTTTGGACAAAATGATGCAAAGAAAAACTTTAACTTAGCTGGGCATGTAAGTCTGTTCTGTTCACTCGTGAACCTTACTGTTTTAATTACTTAAGAATACCATATAAGACTGTTAAGGCAATAAAATTGTTAACACATATTTCGAGACTATGGTTATAATTATTTAACATCTCTTCTCTGTTTTTATGGGGAAAGAACCATCACATAACTGGGAATTTAATGGATAGGTTGTGTAAGTGACGAGTTTAAGTAAAGAAAAGCTTTATGCAAATGTATATTTTTAAAGCAGGAATTATATTTGTTTTAAGAAATTGAAACAGTCCTTCAGAAGTCCCTGTGTTAGCTAAAAACATTTTTTTTTAATTTTTAAACATTCTCGGTATTTTGTAATGGAGACCATACCTCTGTACAAAATAATCCCTCAAACAAACCTGGAAAAAAAAGACCTTGTTTTATGTATTTTTTATTTCAGCAAAATATTTTATTGTCGCACAAGTCCGATAAAAAAACGATTGCATTGAAACGTATTACTAACAGCTGACAGTTAACCTACGGTGCAAGTAGAAAAATAAGTTACCGATAACTTATAAAATATGCATCACTCGCTGTGTAGAAAATACACACTGCTTTTGTATTGTAAAACTTTTAGTATAGTACGTTTTATATCTGCCCTATTTTCGTGTCAAATGTAAAAAAAAAAAAAAAACTCACGCCTAGTTTGTAATGTGTAGGTAGACATACTCTGCATAAATGTACGTCTTCCCCTAAAAATATTATCCAGCGCCCACTTGAATTGATTAAACTTACCTTTCGGCATACCTTGTTCAGAATTCATTTTGGCCTGAAACAGAACAAAAATAATATTCACATGTGAAAACACTTGAAATTATTGAGCAAAACAGAATAAACACAAATCTATTAATTAAAATGTACGTAAAGAAGCAGTAATCAAATCACTTAAACACAGCACGAAAACTCGTAAAATATAATTTGATATGAGCTCTTACATTTGATCTGAAAGTGATGTACAGTACGCGCGAAATACAGTCATTTAAAAAGGAAAGGCATATAAGCTGTGAATGTGACGTTCGAGATTCTCACCCAAACAGGGCGCTGCGCCGAAAATGTTTATTTAATGGAGGTCAGCATACTTATGTAAAGCCTAGGAAACTAACGTTAGATGAAAGATATCTTCTTAAGCAATTTGAAATTATTTTAGGTTTTTCTATGATAAACCTCTTACAATCATATTAAAATGAAACGGATTTCCTTAGGATTGTTCTACGGGAACTTATTGATATGCATTTACTGAGGTCAGAATTGTGCAGATAATTTGGATGAGAAGCATAGTTGCAACCACATTAGCTTATTAAAAAAATAAGCTACTAAATAAACATAAATAGATCGCAAAAAGTTTATATGTTGCAAATATTCGACAGTTTTTAAAATATGTAAGTCTTGTGGCTAGTTTTCCTTCAAAATCACAACATATTAAAAAAAACTACTTTTATTATGAAATGAGGATGTAAAAATTTGTTTTCCAAATGTAATATTTCTTTCTTAAATATTCAAGTGCTTCTGACTCATTTTGTTACTGCAAGTTTGTTACTGTAAATAATAGAGACGATATAATTCTCAGTCTTTCCTCAAGAAGTCCTTCACTCTTGTTGGTTAACGTGAGTTGGGCTTTCTTGGACTTCCCAGGAGCTACAAAAGTAGAAGGTTCACTTTACACGCGTGCAAAAAAATCATTCAGTTTTCTTATACTTACAAAACCACCATTAATTAATTAATAAATTTAACTCTGATATATATATATGTCGGTTCACAGCGACACTTATTGACGTGCCTCTTAACTACTTTGGATCCATTGCGAATTAAAAATTTTGCGTTGGTTTGCATATGACACTGCGTTCGAGTTTGACTGGAGTTGGATGGGTGCCCCTTGCTGAAGAATGTTCAAATAAACCAATACAATTTTACGAGTTTCCTTGCACAACAATTAGGAAAGAGACTAATTTCTAATGACACAACAAACACACAACATTTTTCATCACACAAATGTAAGTGAAATGCATAGATTACAATAACCTGTAACTAAGATAATGTGATACTGAGTGTTTGATAATAGTATTCGATAAATAACTATACGATAATTTGATAACTCTTCATACCGAGAAGTGCACATGCAATGATTTTCGTTACGTATCAGTTTTATCAGTAAATACCCGTACTTTCAAAGCAAGGCGTATTCCTTGTATCAGAATGCGTTGCTAAGAACTAGCTTTAATAAACACGGAACAAATATAGGAATTCGGCATTTAGGGAAAAACTAATCAATAACGATATTTACCGGAGAATAAATACCATAATTTCTTTCGTATTCGCTTGATTACTATATTATATAATATCATTTTTATCAGTAGTTATACAAAAAACTATCAAATACCTATATTTTAAATAGTTTTTTTAACCGCTCTCCAGACCCCGTTTTTAAGAGCGGTCCAAAACTCTCTCCTTCATTTCTATAACAATTAATTACGCCCTTCAGGAAGTACCGGTATTAGTTAAACTTATTAATACAACTTCACTACCTGGCTATTGGCTACCATTAAAAATTGACAGTACCTGTCAAGGTATTTCATAAGCAGATATCACGCGGCAATATACGATAAAAAAAAAGCAGTGGAATGGATACAGCACCTACAACAAAATACATAGCATATTAAAACCCAAACAATATCTTGCATTACTTATTTTTTTATCATTTCCAGCTCCCTTTTTATGAGACAATGTAATGCACAAATAATTAGCATATAAACAGATTCCTGATTCAGCCTTCTGGCGCACGAAGCTGTGGATATTACCATCAAATTTGTCGTGCTCTTTCATTCCAGTCGATCGATTGCCATACTGTTTTAGTGATATATTAGGTACAGGTGACCTTGTATGTGGCCTTTATATACTGACGGTATCTATTATGGCCTGTAGATAATCAACGAGGCCAAGATTTGCAAAACTCGGTATTTTTTTTTTTTGTGAACTATTTTCAACAGTATATTTACAACTTTGTCTCAAAAACCTTAGGATGCAAGTCGGTTGTGAAGTATAAATGCTGGCAGGAATATTCCCAGTGATGAGATGTCACTTATGCAGTCGACGATGATAGGAATATTATGATTATCTTGTTTATTCACAACGAAAACCTTAAGATGTGCTTTATTCTTGACTGCATCTGGACCCAGCATCGGAAAGTGTATGTGTCTATAATAAGGTAGCTGTTACTGTGTGCACATCTGATATGCAGACATGTAAAGCGCATTTTCAAAGTCTGTGTTCATGTATATATATATGTATATTTAGATTTCGCTAATTAAAAATATTTTCCTGGACAGTATTTGACAAGAGTCCAACTGCTAACCATTCACCTCACATTACGCTATCTCCGAGCCTGAAGCTTTAAGACGTTATATCTAGGATTCTTGGCAGTGAAACTGGACTTTGCTTCGACATCCGGGAAAACTGGAATAAAATTCGAGACACGGGATTTAATAACTTGGCATCTTCAGATGTGATTTCACCGTCTTCTATATTCTTGTACATCTTAAAGTATTTGGCTGGGCTCAACTGAATGTGAGGCAGCATTCATTCAACTGCCTTCTTCACCTGTGCAGTGGCTTCTGTGATGACCCATTAGAGACAATGGCATTAGTAAGTTATTGCAGTTTGCTTGCAGGTTTCTGACAATTAGATAATCCCAACACCATCAGGAGTGCTATGAAAACCTCGAGAATTTCTCCATCTTAAATGATATATTTGAGACATTTCTCATTCTCCATCACGCTTCTTTGCCACAGGAAGTTCGCTTGGCTTAAGGGAGAGATGGTTTCTAATTGTAATTGCGGTGGCTGTGTTTAGATAGATGTCATATACTTTATTTCAAGCGATTTTTTCTACAGTCATGTGTCCTCCAATGTATATGTTTGGTAGTATGTAGAGGTGCTGGCTTTTTTTTCAACTACTTTGATAGTTTGGTACTTATTTCCCCAATTATTGCAATCACGTGATCAGTGAAAATTCTCCGACGCGTTGTCTTTGAAATATGCGATGACGTGTGTTCGAACTGAGGTTGTTCGCACTGTAGTGAAAATGAGTTCTGAACTAACCATAAGAAAACGACGTAGGTTCTGGGAAGTAAACTTATTCATGATACCGGTACCGTCACAGAACAACAAAGCTCGCAAAAGTGAAACTAGCTCGTGTATCTTGAATTCCATACATTCACGCGCTTTATATAGGTATTACTTGCGAGCAGTATGGCTGCAGAGGCCATGGTGGTTAATTTCATGTTACTAGGTTAACAAATTGGAGAAATGTTCTCTTCCAGAGAATCGCTAAGGTAGTCTGCGAATGGGCACGCATGTATCAGAGAGACAACATTACCAATTTGCTTGCATGTGCGTACCTACTAAAATTATATACTTATGTATGGAGACAAAAATGCGTAATGTATTTTGCATAACCTGCTACTTTGTGCCTTTTTTGATTTAGTAATTGGCTGTCTCACAAAATCTGCAACAAATCACGAAAAAAAAAACATACACCCGTAGCAACCACTTTTTTAAATGTCTATGAAGTGCGTAAAACTGAAAATATATTAATCTTCATAATAATTTATGAAACCTCCATCATTTTACCCGTAAAAAACCTAGTTAATATCCGAAAACAAATACAGTATCTCTGTTTCACAACTTAAAAGCGTAGTTACATATAAGACATTCAAAATTTCAAAATTCAAGAGATGCACATGTATATAATGTGTCGGATCTAGACATACAAAAATGTTGGCTGTCGACTTGAACAGTGTAAGCAATTCATGGTTTCTGTAAATGCACAATATAGAATCAAATGAAAATTTTAATCTGCTTTTATAAATAACACGAACAGTAGAATTTATTGACATATTTTCGGTATGGGGCCCTCTCAAACAAAGAACCTAACTATGCTACTGACCTTAAAGCATAACTTTAGCAGGACTTCAGAAAAGTTGGAAGTAACCATGTATGGGCTAGATAAAGTTGGTTTTTTTTTTTTTTTGTTTCTTGTCATGTCACACCTGCTTCACAAAGCAGTCAGGTAATACCGTTTGGAAGAGCAGGCATGATGGAGTTCGCGATGGGTGCTGAAGGTAGTAGGAGGCGTAGACGAAAGAAGCGAGGAGAAATTATGAGTGAGTGAGCGAAAACCCTGCAGGAGTTTCGGGATGGGGCTGCCGTGTTTGGCGAAAAACGAAGCCAATCTGTCTGCATTACGCATGTGTGAGGTAATAACTGGCGAAATAATGTCTTCCTATCCGAAAATGTCTTTCTTCTACTTCGTTAAATTTTTGCTTAAACTAGTTACACAGGTAGGTCTATATCTTCATAATTATTTTCTCAAACAATTTAGATATTCAGAAAAAATTTAACCCATTAATAATTAGCGTGTAATGACTGAAACATTCGGTAGTTAAATGACATGTGCGCTAAAATTCCACGATTCAATTTATACTCAAGTCTCAGTCGCTTGTTCCAGGAAAGGGAACTTAAATTTTCCCTTTGACCTAGGTGCACAGGTTTACGCCCTTTCATTGTAGGTTACGGTGGTTCAGCGAATAAGTTTTTGTGGTTCTGATAAAGCAGGTATTGCAAATTTAATCACTGTGTACAATCTTAATTTCATACCTGGGGTTTGTAAAAAATATCATTACTTACAAAGAAGTGTTTACCAAAATCTGTATGTTTCGACGAAACATGGCAAAATGCTGCTAATAACTATTTTGAAACAACCAATACAATGAAAATGATTAAGTATGCATATCTGTCTAATAGACGAAACAAACCTCATGATCGCTAATGATATACAAATTCAATAATATTCGATAAACTCAAAAGAAAAGTTAATGTGAAGATATGAATTTTCGAAATGTTCAACGTTGTGCAATTATTTTTAATCGTATAATAAATTAATTACCGATATTTATCTGTCATGTATAAATAAAATAAAATTTACTTAAAACTGTTAAAACGATCTAAACCTTTAAACAAATAAACAGAAGTGGAAAAAAAATAGTTTAGCAAATAAAAATTATCCAATGCAAATTTACATGCATTCAGAAAAGAAAACAGTTACATATTGGAGTACATTTTTTTAGTGTTATGATTATTTTCAGAATTATCGTGCAATTAAAAGGTCTAATATACAAAATGTTGAGAAAATGTTATTTCTGTATTTCATTTCCTTCGTTGCGTCGCTCTGTTTCATTGACGATTGCCGGCTAGACACGTTATCTACGGGACGCCGAGACTCTGGTGTTATCTCAGAGATGGAGGTCATATTTTGTTGCTGCATCTCAGAAAAAATATTGTTATCTATTTACTATTTTAGATCCAAGAGAATAATTCTGTTATTAGTTACGAAAACATTGAATACTATACCGAAACTCATTGCTGTATCTTGACATGGCATAATTTGAACGAATTTCTTTTAGTAAAATTTTATGAATGCATTTGAACAACACATGTGTGGTCATCATGCAGAATAATTTCGCACTAGTTTTTTTTATTCATTGATATTACCACGTAAGCATAATTGAGGTAGGGGGTTATATAACGTATTCAAGACGGAGGAAAAATTATCTTACTCTCAGTAATATTTTTGCATTGAAGTGTAATTGAAAAAATCCTTAAAAATCACTGCCAAGTAGAAAACGCTGCTTCCATAAAACGGTGGTTAAAATGAACGGAATGTTGTCCGTATGTAGTAAAAATAACGTCTGCATCGCGTCAAGAAAACATGTAATATAAAGGGCGATATTTGTCACATTGATGGAGAAATGAAGAACCTGAACACACGGTTAGGGCATTGTTACAGATGGTATCGAGTACAACCAACATTGCAGTATGCTGAGACGCCGAGAGCGGACATCATATCAACAGTTGCAGGCATTTGAACGAAGTCGTATTGTGGGACTGCGTGAAGCCGGTTGGGCATTTCGACGAATAGCGTGGGCTGTGCCGAGAGCACTGGATTACACTGTACTAGGTCGTGGACACAGGAATGCGATACATAGCGTCGGCAAGGTTCTGGCTCAATACGTCTACCCACAGAATGTGAGGATATGGGTGTATCGGAAAAGTGCAGCAGCCATTCCTACCGCAAGATCATCGCAGATTCTGGCATGTGGGAGGCCTGAAGTTCAATGTTCGTTGACACAGAGGACTACCCACCGGCGACTGGACAAGGGTGGACTAAGTCACAGCGTCCTCTGCCTCGACTGCCTTTGACTCCACGTCATCATACGGCACGTTTGCAGTGGTGCACCGAATGTCTTGGGTAGGTGGAGGAATGACCTCGCGTAGTATTTTCCGACGATTCTTTATCTCGTTGGATGTTGACGATGTTCGTATCTGAACTTGGTACCGCAGAGTTCAGAATAGCTCCAGGCGCGTATTCATATACGCCGCGTGATGTTATGGTTCGGGCCGCTATTAGTTACTACTCAAGTACAAGTACTGTGTTTTTCTGATGGTATTATGGAAGACGATAATAAACGTCCATATGTCGCGGGGTACGGTAACCATAAATTTGGCTGGGGATCACAGGACCTTTCACCAATTGAACATATGTAAGAGCAGCTATGATACCATCTCGTCAGCACTTGGAAGAATAATGGTAGACTATGCCGCAGAACAGTGTTTATACTCTGTATGAATATATGCAACTTTGAGTGGCCACCTGCATTGCCTCCAAAGAAGTGTGCTCTTCTTACCAAATCTTATTTTTTACGCCATTTATCATTTGTTTTATTCGCACATGTAAATTGGATTCTCCCCAATGCTAATCAATACTTGATTATGTTGCATTATGTCACGTGTAAATGATTCTATACCATTTGATGTTCTCTTCGCGTAATTAGATTTCTTTGTCGAGCAATGTTTGCACCAGAAACTGTAATTTGGAAAGTAGTGTGAAAACTAACCGAGCTTAGAGCACACTATTATCCATAAGTTTAATATTATTTCCACTGTTACAATCAGGAAGTGCGGTCATGGTGGCCTTGCACTTACCACGCGGGCTTCCTACTACGGCGAACAGGGTTCGATGCCCTTCAATGTGACCCCGAATTTTCGTATGTCTTCGGCGGGTTTTCTCAGCGAATTCCATTTTTCCCAACTTTGCATTCCACCGTTGCTCTTATTCTTCGTAGCTACTAGTGCTGCATTATTTTTTCGATGCTGTTTCAATTCACGCGTAAGTTTAGCAAGTGTTTATTTCATACGAACCGATTGCATGGCACACTGTTCGTTGGTTGTATTAATCATAGTTCCCTCGCCTTCTTTGAACACATTAAAATTAAAATAATAATGTGGGAGCACTCTGAGAAAACACACGTACATGTTCGCGCAAGAAGGAATTGCAGATAATTGGAAAACATGTAGAAATCGTCACCTATAAATACATAGGTATAAAGATATAAATATTTGTTGGAATATACATAATAATTATGTATAGAATAAATTTTAACTAATAATAACTACAAGCCTATTGAAACATTTTATATATAGTCTATTCACCGTTTCTTCACACTTTTTGAACCAAACATATGTAAAATCATCCTATGTTTAACGTGTTTGCTTGTTTACTAAATGTACCATATAATACAAGTATTTTATACTTATTTTAAAAATAGTCTCTAATTTGTGTTTAAATTGAACTGTTACTTATATTTTCTTTATAAGCTATAATATTTCATTTACAACTCATATCAATAAAAACAGTGAGAAAATAGGTGTGTTGGTAATGTCTAGTAAGGAATAGTTCTCAGTGCACGCAAATATCGTGCGCTGTCCCTTTGGTGTTATTGTCTAAATTTGGTTAGGCTTTGTTTGTATGAGGCGGAGGAATATCCAGAAAGTAGAACTTCGGCAGGGCTTCAGAACTTTTAAGTAATCGTGAATTAACTATATACATACCGTAAGCGGTGGTAACTTTGAACAAATAGAAGGGGTGAGGGGGTGACTTTGTGACAAAAGATTTTTCACTGTTATTTACATTTCCTTCAATTTCAAAGAGGCTATTTGTAACGCTCAAATGTTCAATTGGCACCACCGAATATCTTAAATGCTTAAGAAGCTTTAATTAAAACAATCATGTGATCGCAGTTCTTCACGACTGAAATATGGGATATTTAAATATGATTTTAAGTGTCACAAAGTAACTCAAATTTATCTCAAAGTGACCCCGCTTACGGTATGACTACATGCATATTAATATTGTTGCAAGACGCCTAAGGGACGTATCTGAGTTCGTGAGGGAGAGGTCTTAATAAAAATAAAAGGGTGATTATTCCGTATTGCGTATCCAAATCATTAAAAAAAACACTACATTATGTATCCAATGATACGGCAAAACCCACATAAAAAGTCGCCTATTTTGTATCCAATTAAAACAATTTTTTTTTTTTAATGGTAACATTTGAAATGCAGTGCATTCATATGAATTATTAAATATTTTCGCCTTAAAAAATTGTCGAGTGGAAATCACTTAACAATAATAGTATTGTTGTATAACTGCCATTTATATTAAAATGATACCTGCCAAATGCTGAAGTTTGGAAGTAGGTATTGATTCTGCTCTGCGGCGTGAGGCGCCAGCACTTGATGCTAGCCCCCAGTGACAGGGCGTAGGAATACGTCGACACTGTTGTCTCTAGGTCCAATTTACTAATAAATTACACTTTATTTGCGAGTTCACATAATCGAGTTAAATTGTTGCTTGAACAGGTTAACTGGTACATCAACTCACGAGACAAACTCCCCTCCCATTTTTCTATGTAGGCTACATATGGTTTGACGCCGCGACAAGCATTTAGGGGAGGGGGGGAAGATTCTTCACACTTGGTGTAGAACTACTTATCTGACACTGCTGCGCTGTCTTCCCTCGGCTGGCGGCTTGGTGGGACGTCCCGACCCCTGGTTTGGAAGTTCCTCATTCTCGGGTCCATGCAGGACTCTGTGTTTGACGACGTCGGACTGGCTTTTCTCGGATGCTTCCCGCCGCACGTCCCACTTGACAGCCTCCAACTGAGGTCGACGTCGTGATGCATTCTCGATCCTCGACTGACTGATTCGACATCTCTCCACTGACTGCCCCGTTGCTCCCCCCTTCGTGTGGTTTTGTAGCATCCATCACCATATTCAACTTCCCCCGTCTCTGCTGCACGTGTCGGGGTGCTTGTCGTCCCTCCGGGTCATAAAACACGTGGCCGCTGCTCGTGTGGTCCGCAGCCGGCCTGGCGTCGTCCCTTGGTTCTGGCCTGGAAGTTTATTGTCCCGTTCTGCATGCACGTCCGCTAAAAGCTCTCATGGTTTATTGTGGTACAAGCCCGGGATAGACGCAGCTGGTGGTGGGATCTCGGTGTCCCTTGGACAGCTGCAAAATGCAGCTGTGTCTGCGCCCTGGTGCCTTCTGTTTTCTCCGGATGTCATCTGCACGTGCAGGAACAGCTGTACGTGCAGAAACCTTTGGTAGCGCGCCTTTGCAGCTGCGAGGCTCCTGGCGTCACTCTGCCAGCACGTCCACAAAACCCTTAATCCTTATTGCGGTCGTCCGGCTGCGAGCTTCGCCAGAGCATGTGTTCTGACGAATAAAATATAGGGACGCAGAATGCGTCAAAAATGTGCAACATCTATAATGAATTTATGTAAACATTAAACAATTTTAATTAAAAATGCTATTTTGTTTGTAACTTATCTCAGTGAATAACATTTTTTTGCAGTTTTGGAACCAATACAATATAATGCCTACGCTTTAAGGTTTTATTAAAATTCATTTTACTAATCGCGATTTGGCATTAAAACTACAGAATATATACGGCATTCTTAAAATTTTAACAGGACGTAGTCATTAAAAAAAATATAGGGTAGACTGGGTACGGTTGTGCCAGGGTACGAAAGTGACAGTCGAAATATTAGCCAAACTATACGGATTAGCGAGTTGTGGTAACGGCGAAGGGAGGGGCTTGCATGTCTGAACCCGTGTCACAGTATTGCGTCAGCCGCTGCGCGCTGCGTACGCTAGGAGAGACCCGCATTTGTTTTTGACAGTCAAAAGTAAGTATTTTTGTTCGATTTCTTTTGATAATTGTTGTTACATATATACAGATTGAGTATTAAGTGTTATTTATCTATATAACATATACATTAGAGAATAAAAAGCAGTGATTACTTTGTTCATAGATTATTTCATTTTGCCATGGTGTTTGTTTTTATGAAAAAAAGTGCGTTGGGTACGGTTGTGACATTTTTTGTGGGTACGGTTGTGACATAAGTAAAAGTTGTTTTTTATTGTTTTAGATGCCCAGACAACGCTCGCGGAAGACCGAAAAGGGGAGGCAAGACATTACTCAATACGAAAATGCTCCGACAAGCAATTATACAGAAAAAAGGTCTTCTGTCTTTAAAAAGTGTTTATTTTTGCCAAGAAAACAGGAAAACTGTGAGAAAAAATTCATACCGGAATCACATGTTACATAAATGCAAACGCACTGACACGGTAATGGTGTATGCAATAGTTCTGCAAATACTACGCGTTAAAATTGTGGAATATACTGGTAGTTCTCCCATGGGAACGGATGTTGATAAAAATATTTCCTTTCTCACCACCCGTGGGTACTTCAAGTAGAGGAAATTGATAAATACTAATTGATATAATGAGAAGTGGCATGTGTGGCGACGAGTATGGCGGCTACGATAAGATCGCGTTCATTTCAGACAGTTAGTGGATCATCCAAGACAAATGCCTGGTTGTTAATGGGACAGCCACTAGTTGTGTTCTCTCCTTAATAATGACCAGCATGACGACATTAATCAAAAAAAACCTGCTGTACACAAACCTCTCTCTCCAGATCTATCATTTCCGGCAAGAAGCGCATTAAGAATCGTAGAAGCAGCAAGCCCCTCCACGGAAACCAAAGCTGAAATTGAATCTTATCCAAGTGCACAACCTCACACCCCCCAGTCTGGGTGATTCCATTAAAGTAACATTTCCCGCCCACAGCTCACCTCAAACTAATAACTGGTCCATTTTTCAGTGGCGGGCAATTTTCTCGCAACTATCGCGGCATGCTGTATTACGGTTGCTCTCAAAAGTACTGCAAAAGCCATTGGCAGCACTTAAATATTTATATTTGCACAAGAATCCACAACACGTTTGCATTCTAGGATGTCAAATATCTGAAATAAAAAGTTAAAGAATGATGATATCCGCACAAATAACAGATGAAAAGACACCAAAACAAATTTTCTTACCATCATTCTGCAGAAATATAAAACCTGTTACTGTAGCCATATTCTTCACAGCGTGGGACTTCGTTGCAAAATGGCGTAGGTGCAAACACAAAAGCGGAGGCACTTAGGTAATTTTTAAGTGTTAGCCATTTCCTGTAAAACTGGAAAGCATTTGTATCCGACAGCCGCAACAGATAACACGTCGTGTTCGCTTAGCGATACAACATTACCATTATCGTTTAAAACTCGCAGACGATATAACTCTGAATTAGAGCAGCAAGTTTATCACCAAGTCTGCAAAGGAAAAGTGAAATACTGTCCTTTATAGATGTACTAAGAGTCAATGTCTGGCGTATAGCCCAGGACTCAACAAATTATAATTTTATGACACTGGACGGCAGAAGAAGTTTCTTTCAACAACCAATTTCAGGGGGTAGGGGTGTATTTAGCCATCTGGGGCCGTCTTTTATTGGCATAACGCTCCAAAATACTGTGTAAGCATTCTTCACTTGGAATCTCTTCTTCTGCAGTAGAAACCCTCGTGCAGTGATCCAGTAAACTACTTCCTAGCCTGTTTCTCATTTGAGTCGTTATTCTATTCATAGCACTAACGGACCTTTCAAAAATAGCTGTTGAAATTTGGTACCGTCAGTATTTTTACACATATATTTTCCAGTTCATCGGACCCAAAATAAGACTTGATATTATACGTTGATGGTCATTCACATTAGCCATCATTTAAATTAATTATCTGCTTGTAAATTATCTTGGTCTATGCCATGTAAATACTGACAGTATGTGTTAATCTTTTACTTTTTCATTTGCTGAATGTGATGAAATGACTCAGATGTTAATATACTCTGCCAGTATTTACGTGGCATAGGCCAAGATCACATTTGCAAGCAAATCTGAAATCCTTTAAATGTTTAGCCTCCAACTTGAACGACATTGTATCGCCATGAAACTATAGTCTTCAGTCTACTATTGGTTATGATTTACTACAATATAATATAGTAAAACTACTAACTGTAACAATATCAATAGCCCCCGATGGAAGGTTGTTTAGTGCTATCAACAGAAAAACGACTCCACTGCGGAACAGTCTAGGAGATAGTTTACTAATTTGTGACATTTAATGTCTAAAGTTAAAGGTTTCTCTGTGTGCGGTTATTGTTCCCATTACATATATTAAACTTATGATATTAGTGTTTGAATTTTCCAGGGAAGGGGGAGGGGGTGTTGGTTTTTTTCAATTTGTGGAGGGGGGGGTAATATACCATCCCTCTTGCTACAGAAAGAAGCTCCCGAGAATAAGATAATAATTCATAATACTGGAACAAATTTAATATAAAATCGAAATTGGAATCACGTCTCAGGAGGACACTGAAGATAATCATAATAAATAAAACATTATTTCAACACCATGACAATAGGTGTTTTAAGCCAAAATTCGTTCAATAAGAAATCAAGAAAATAAATAAGGTTTTAATAACGTTTACCTTTGCGGTTTAATTTTTTAAGCTTAAATTAACACGACAGCATTTATGCGACTTCACAAATTTGCAAGCTTACAAAGTGTCGGATGGTAAGTGCGCAAGGAGACTGCTGTACAGAGAAATCTAAAAAATTTGAAAAAATATCAAAACATTACAGAATCAATTACACAGGATACATCGCTATTAAAGAAGGAGAAGCACTGAAACAAATTTTAGTATGGAATGTGTCCTCTGGACACAATGCAGGCGGCCACTTTACTTAGCACGTGGTCGTAAAGCCGGTCCTATACGATACACAATTTCTGCTACCTTCTGTTATACCCATGGACACAACAGAAGTCATAAAAGTTTCTATAGCAGAGGAGAAGAAAGAATGCATCAGTTAATACCTACACGTTACCTAAAGAGCTAACAGAAAATTGTGGGCCGCGGGGGTGTAGTTGTTAGACTACTCGCCTCCCACCTAGGCTAACCGGGTTCGATTCCCGGTGAGATGGGAATCGTGCCGGACGATGCCGCTGGTCTGCACGTATTCTCGGGGATCTCCCGTTTTCCCCGCTCCCTGTTTCCGGCGCTGTTCCATACTCACCTCGCTTCACCCTCATCGGCTCTCAAGACCTCTATGTTAAGAGCAACACAATACTCTTCACTCACTCTCTCACTAACAAAAAATTGTAAATGGCAGCGTAACCACTCACAAATGGCATACTGTTCGCAGTTGCCAGGGGTACAAATGCATTCAAATCTCAGATGTAGGCCCTTTGTGGTGCATCCAAAAATTCCGAAGAATGTTTTTTTTTTTCCCTGAAGACTGCATTCATTAAAGTTCCTAAGTACGAGTCGGATTAACGTATGGTAAATAATGAGAGTAACGGCGCTGTTTATGCATGGAAAATAAGGCGTTCACCTATTCTGTACGATGGACATTGTTGCCACTCATTAAAAAATTAGCAAATTATTTAAATATTTTACTTTAACAAGCATAATAACCAGTTTGATGCTCTCCATAACTATACAAGCTGTTACGTTTGGAATGCCAAAAGAAGACCAAAATATCACTTTTAAAAAAAGTATTTAATTTGTTCCTATTTAAATTACTTATATTACGCAGCTTAAATTATTTACTTTAAAACCAACCAATCATATTAGCAAACAATTACAAACAGTCAACTGCACCATGCAGTTAATAGGATATTATTGCTTTAGAAAAAAGGATTTCATAAATAAACATTTTCTATCAAGAACATATGTTTTAAACAGCAAATATATATTACATAAAACAAATTCGAAAATTTCGTTATAAGACAGAGATTTGAAATCTAAAACAAAAATTATCAGTAGAGTAGAACCTCGCATGATTCCACTGAGCTACACGCACCTTCTTTGTAACAGTATATATACATATACAGACAAACAGTTATCACTTATTTTTCTAAAGTTGTGTTTATTGTTTTATTATGATCGTGCAAGTTATTTGAAATGTTTCCCGTTAGTAATGCTTAAATTGTTTCATTTTATACAGAAATACGTTTCACAGAACCCGTAATATTTTCGTACACGAACATATACGGTTTGAGGTTGTTACTCGGGTGTCCTCCATCTTGTCGCTGATATGGAAAACACACATTCTTAGACTAGATTTAAGATCCAATAAAACCAGAGGGTGGGAGTTTCAGTTGTTTGCAAATATTCTACTGTTTCAGAGATTTTCTATTTTAATAAAGGTAATCAAATAAACATTTTAAAACAAAAAAAAAATTCTAACCATGGTTTATTTCAAAAACCGAGCAAAAATTAACTGAAACGTATTTTATTTTTATGCATACACTGTGAAAAAATTTGTTTGAACAACATAATATTAGTTTCGTATATGACAAACAAGAATAAGTTTGCTAGGGCCTAATATACTGTTGACAGGAGAAAACATTTAAAAAAATAATTTATATTTGTAATTAACCGAATATTTATACCAACCAAACCATTTTGCAATGGAAAAAACTCATTTCAAACATTACTATGTCCAAACAGCTGTGTATAATTGTTTGTAACTATTGAAACAAATATTTTGCTGCACCAGACATAGTTTCCTGTCAGTGCAAGAGTTTTGTACATACTTACTTCGTATCCTAGCTTTGAAACCATAGATTGGCGAGGCCAGGAGTATTCCACTTCCTTCCCGTGGGGACCACATTGCTGTAACAAAAGACAGAGCGTTCCTTTAAACTAATGTTACTGTTTTCAGAGATAACGTTGTAACAAGTAGATTATAAATTAGTAGCTACCGATACAATCAATAACTTAAGCCATTTTCCCTTACAAACATGTGCAAGTAAGGTACTTAAACATCAACAGTACGATCATATGTTAAAAAATGACCGACCGGAAGGAATTTTCTACAACATTTCACTCTTATATGCCAAATATAGCTTGAGATACGATGTAAGGCAATAAAATAAAGTTTTGAACGCATTTACATGTAAAATATATTATGTGTAGTGCGTTGTTAACTGAGTTAATGTTGTGTGTCACTTCTGTAATGCTACTTAAGTGATTCAACTGAATCTGGGTAAGGCGCAGTAACATACTTCTTCATAACAATTTTAGTTGTCCTCACATTTTTCTGTTCTCATGGAGAATGTGGTGGGAATTATTTGAGAAGTTACCGAGATATGTTGTTCAGGTTAAGTTAACGGTGAGATATCAAAACGTCACACTAAAGAGCTTATACTATTGTGTATTTAATTCACACAAGAAGACCTGCCGTCTTGCCAAGTTAGATTCAAATAGTTTTAAGTGTCCCATATGTAGTAAATGAGACACAAGTTGTAACGAGGCATTAATTGTAACGTTATGTTAATTTGTAGAGATTCATTTCTGCGGTCTCAGAAATATTTGACTTGCGCTATATTGCAAAATTGCTGCCAAAATCAATGAATAAATACATTTAAGGGTTACTTAATTACTGCCAGCTATGGACACACAATTAAATCATATTACATGGAGTCGCTGCAAAACTCAGGCGAAAAAGACTGTATGCATTTGCTTGTCGTATATTTCCGTTTATACTCAACGTAGGCTTTTTGATATCATGCACACAGAGATTTTATTGCTACTTCAATTTGATTTTCAGAAGCTGGCTCACACCTCCATAAATATGATGTAAAGTATTTTGTTTTTGTAAAAATTAGATTCCATAGATTTATAGAAAGTGAGTGAAAAATGCTGCTCTTCTTGAGTGAAGTAAAACAGCGGTAATACTAACTTAGCTAAAACCGTCGAATAAAAAACATTCTTTCGCGAAAAAAAGAAAGTTGAGGGACACGTGAGCCGAGTCGCTGAAGATAAACTGACAAGACGAAAGATAAATGTGAATACTTAACGAAATAAACAGCTGATTCGAGTACTTCCCCGTATTTCGAAATTGGGATGCAAGAGAAATGAATCCTTTGCGAAAATATTTGTAACAGTCTCAATAAAATGCGCTTAAAGAAGAGAAAATTGAAGTAAATAAATAAACATAAGTTACATTTATCTTTACATTTATGTGCAAATAATTTAGCAAGAAACTTACAAAGTAGAATTATGCGTGCAAAAACATTTAGAGCTCTAAGTATTTAGCCAGTCACCTGACTTAATTGTTATCGGATGATTAGTTAATGGAATACATTGTAAGCACCTAGCAATATTTTCTCCAGTGGCAATAACTTTAAAATTGCAGACAATTGACGCTACTGTTTAATTATTCATGCACACAAACATCATTAACTTATTCAGAACCTGTGTAGGTACACAATTACGTATATTACGCAAATGTAGGTAATTTTTGGTCTGTACTGCACACTGCAAAGCGCAAAAACAAATGATCTTATCTGTAGGCAAATGACTCACTAACCCTCCTACTGTTCTAGGTCACAATTCTACTAATATTATAAATGCGAAATACTGTATATGTGTGTGCGTGTGTGTGTGTGTGTGTATGTTTGTTACCACTCAGTTCCATAATGACTGAACGGATTTTGATGAAATTTGGTATGTAGGTACTTTAGGTCCTAGAATAGGACATATAATATTTTTTATACCGGTTAATTGTACGGGTCCTGTGCAATAATAACAAAATATAATTCTGCAACGGCTGGGAACGTGACCGAACTCAGATCCATAACCGCTGAAAGGATTTTGATTAAACTTGGTATGTAGGTACTTTCGGTCCTAGAATAGGACATATGATACTTTTCATCCTGGTAAATTGTACGGGTCCTAGGAAATAACAACAAAACATATTTCCACAACAAAACAAGCGTTGTGTTGACTTAAGTACAACACACGTCATAATTTTTTTGTTTGCATCACCTGAAAACGTCATTTAAAGTGGGTCTGAAAGGGTTAAAGCACACAAAATCTAAGATCAATAGTTTTAATTGTACGATAATATATCTACTGCTTTATAATGAAGGGATTGCATTATCCAATAATTTTGGATGGCCTTGCATACATTGTTTCGTAGTAATTTAGGCGGAAATTGCTGGATTAATTGCTGCAATATGACATTTAAGATTTTATTTTAGGCGAAATGTTTCATCGTGTCACACTACAAAGTTTATATGATATTGTATTCAGTGTACGCCGTAATCATTAACAACTTACGAATCTGGAAACGGGTAAGTTGTATTGTTCCAGAGTTATATTAAGTAACACATTATGTACACATGCGGCAATTGTACAGTAAGCAGCTGGTGTGGTCGAAAATTATTAACGTATAGTGTCCGTGCCAAGTTCTACATATGAATTAAGTCCGGTTAAATTGGTTGCAGGAATTCAAATAAATTTCTGGAAAAAACAGCGCGTAGGCAAGGAGGTAAGTTCATAAGTCTATAACTTTTCTCAGGAAGTCCTATTATTCTAATATTACTTGTTGATGTTTTTGGAAAGTGTTACTCTTTACTGAAATAGGCCTCTATTATATTTCTGGTAGAATATGTGTGAATATTTGTTCTCTGATAAAGTAATTCTTTAGATAGTTTTGTTTATTGTTAATGAACTATATTTAAAATTAAAATTAAAATTTTTCTATGAACAATTTCAAAGTTAACTTTATAATATAGTTTTTAATATTTTTAAAGTAGAAAAAAAATCAAATAATTAATTAATATTTTCGAACATAGGGAAATTGTCCCAATATGTGAGGTATATCTTCTACGAACGTTACTTTTCATGGAAATCCGATACAGAAAATCTAATTTTGATTCCTGATAGATGTTCGGAATGCACAATTCGAATACTAATACTAATTATAATAATGATACATATTTCCTTTTATACACTGTTGCTAACCTTGATCGTTAAAGTACCATATTAAGGAACGATTTGAAAAAACTAGCTCTTAGTACAATTGTCCGGGGTCGAACCTCCAACTTCCCGAATGCGCGTGCTCACAGTTTCATATACAGTAGAGTCCCGCTAATCGGAAACAAACGAAAGTACAGCAGGTTGGCAAAAATCAAAACAAAAATACAACCCCATATTCAGTATATTAGTCGTCTGTATCTTTATACATTGTATGTAAACGGTAATTATAGTACTTACAAATATTATTTGTTCATGTTCACATAATCAGTTAATCTTTTCTGGCGTAATGAATAAAATCTGCTGGACGAAGCAATATTGCGCTTTCTCCTCACATACATCACGTCACGTGTGGCGATCGACTGTTGCTCGACGTAGCGTAGGGCATCAGGGCAAGGTCAGGAGCCGCTGCCGAGTCAGTGTGTGATACAAGCTGCTCCGTATCACCGTCGGTCTCGACTTCACTCCGATCTTCGTCGTGGTCGGGGTATTGTCGTGTGACTGCTGCCATAATGTCCTCGTCTCTTAGGTTTTCATCGTCTGCAACATCTGCAGCTATCCACTCATCGACGTCAATTTTGGCTGCTTCTTCACACCCTGGAATCTGCTGCATGAGCTGAAGAATATTTTCTGTCCAACTGTTTTTATATGGATTTTCAATGAAGGTCAATGTAGGCCATATTTTCCTCCAGGATTTTTTCAAAGATTGTTCAGTCACACTGTTCCAGGACTCAGCAGACCAGCAAACCACGTCCTTGATGTTCGCTTTTTTATCTATTGTAGTAGGGACAGGGAGTCATCCTGATCCTCTACTAAAGTGGATAAAAATATATTCTTGTAGCAGAGTTTCATTGATTGTAAAACTCCCTGGTCCATTGGCTGCAGCAGAGGAGTACCGTTGGGTGGGAGGAACACGGCCTTTATTTCACCACAAGTCAGTTCATTCACATCTGGATGAGTCTATCAGGAGCAGAGCTTGGACTGGCAAATCATTTTCTTTAGTAAACCGTGTCACAGCTAGCACAAACTGTTTTTCGAACCACAGGAAGAGAGTTCATATTAATGTTTTTAAATTCTCGAGGTTTTACTGACTTTCCGATAACCATTAATGGCAGCTTGTGGTTACCTGTTGCATTGCAGCACGCCATTAATGTGACACTTTCCTTACTCATTTCAAAGCCTGGGGCCCGGGACTCATCTCTTGATGCGAGACTTTTATTTGGAAGTGCCTTAAAGTTTAGACCTGTTTTGTCAGCATTATAAATTTCCTGAGGAGAATATTTACCTGCCGATATCAAATTGGAAAACTCGGTAATGTATTCTTTGGCCGCAGCGTAATCAGCTGATAACATCTCTCCCGTTATTGTTAGTTCACGAATCCTGTGATAGTTTTTTCCACCTGTCAAGCCAGCCAATGCTTGCCGTGAATGGAATGTTATCGCCATTTATTTATTTATTAAGGTGGATAGCCTTCTGTTGAATTAGAGGTCCGCTCATAGGTGTGCCCCTTTGTCTCTCTTGCGTAAACCGCAGAAAGTGATTCGTCAACTTTTTCAAACTGTGACGATTTCGATGATTGTCGACANGTGACGATTTCGATGTTTGTCGAGATTCGAGGGTTTTTTCGGAAGTCGACGCACAAAACTGTTCAAGCTTGGCTCGGTTCTTTTTCCAGTCTGTAATAGTGGCTTTCCCTACACCAAATTCCACTGATAGTTTTGTTGCACTCTCCCCTTCATCTAAACGTCTTAAAACTTCTAATTTATCTTTAAGCGTACACGTAGTATGCTTTCTTTTAGTAGCCATTTTTAACTAAGCAATTTACTGCCAGGCACAAACAAGAAAGATGTTTACACGAAACAAACACGACACTCGATGTGAACCCAATAAAAGTGTGTGTAAACAACTAACAAAAGCAAGTCAGAGAGTGCGTTGTGCAGGTGCAGTGATATATGCCTCAAGGTCACTCACCCTCCTCATCCCAAACACCGGAACCACTTTCGCACACTCCACCATACTAATACTTCCGGCCCCGTGCGTCTGTACTCAATACATATGTATTATTAAATTAACTGCTTGGTACTCTATTAAAGAAGGTATTTCGGTTAATCCGATAATCTGGTAATCCAAACTGGCCTCGATCCCAATTAATTCAGATTAACGGGACTCTACTGTTTCCAGAACGTATGGCATCTCGCGGAAAATTACTTAGCAAATCAGTTGCACCACAAGCTTGACTACCTTTGAGTAGCGAGTACTCACACCGGGAGGAAGTGTGTTCGAACGTGGGTCGCCGAACTCGCGCACTTCGGAATGTAAGAGATGTTGGCACTGGCAGACCCCAGTAGTGTCTTGGCACTCGAAACCGTGGGCTGCGACATCCGACTGAGGTAATGCCGCCAGCCTGGACGACGATGAGTTTGCCTGCAAATTACGACGCGCTAATGACATACTAGATCGTGAAAGTCGCGGCAGCTTCTTCGAATGACGTTAATGCACACTAGGCGATGGTAGTCAATTGCACGCGTCCTCTTACGGACGTGCGTCCCATCATGCCACAGGCGGGATGAGCGAGCAATAAAGGTTACTGGGGCCATGGTGGTGTAGTGGTTAGACCACTCGCCTCCCATCTAGGTGAACCGGGTTCGATTCCCGGCGGGGTCGCGGATTTTATCGGGGATCTCTTGTTTCCCCAGCCCTTGCATTCCAGCGCTGCTCCATACTCATCTCGCCTCACCCTCATCGAACCTCAGGACCTCGATGTTAAGAGCCACCCATCTCTCTTCACTCCACTCCACAATAATGGATCCTCAACTCCCTGGCTGTGCCAACACGGTGCATGTCTCAGCGTGTGTATAGTCCAGTCATAGTAACTTCGAACTTTTCTGCGCGGGGCCCTGCTTAAGTTCTACTTTCAGACTATTCTTCCACCTCATGCAAACAAATCTTAACCAAGTATAGAAAATTGCACCAGAGCGTCAGCACGCCGCGTTCAGTTAAATTATATTTTAGATGAGAATTATATCTTGCTAGAAATTACTAACAAACCTATTTCGTTTCACTTTTATTCGTATTAATTAGAAATAAATTATTGTAATTTATAGATACAATATAAATATCAGTTAAATTTAACCAAAAAAATTATACTGTTGTGTCAACACGAGTATAAAACGCTTGTGACACATGACATATTTAGAAACAACCGCACATACGTCATACATGAAGTGATTTTTCTCAAGAGTTTGATTCAAGAAGTGAGAAGACTGTGAATAGACTATATAAGCGACTCCGGCGATTAAAAAAGTACACAACTTTCAGGAGCACGCCCAGGATTTGAAGATGGGAAAGGCTTCAATTCAATAAAAAATTACGTCGCGGTAATATAATACAATTCAGGTTCAGTTTTATTTATAATTCAGTCAAACGTTTGAGATCAGAATGTATCCAGTCAATCTTACGAGATAATTAAATTACTATAACATGATACACGCAATTACATAAGTGTTTCATGTCAAAAGTACTGGATATGGATATACAGTAAAGAAATTAATAATTACTATTTTACAAAAAAATCTTTTAATTTTTGTGTAGCGTTCTTTCCCCAACTGGCATGCTTCTGCATCAGAATGGGGTTTGTTCTAAAATTGAAATAACCTCATTGCTTTTAACAAAAATTTCGCGATGAATTTTCAAACTTGCTAAAACATTGACAACTCCGTCCCCCTCATTAAATTTCTTAAATATTGTTTTATGTGACGCAATGTAGAGAAAGAATGTTCAACGGTACTTGTAGAATGTATGAGAGTTAAAAGTATTTTCATCAATTTATGCACAATGGAAAATACGTCTCTGGCGCCCAAGTTCAATGCATCTATTGCATTTTTCGGAACATCTTCCTTCGACTCAGTCATTGAAATTCTCAATCAACAGTGCCAGTTCTACTGGCAGAGCATGCCTGCTTTTATTACTAATATAATTTAGTCCTCTTGAGTAATATAGGCATGGAATTGATCAAACATGTTCCATTACTAAATGCTCATGGCTTTGAATAAAAATTTTATTCTATTTCGGGGAAGCACTTGAGCCCCAAAAGCACACCCTGTGAGTGCGCTTTTGACAACTTCCCTGGCACTCAGCAACGATGCCGATAATGAAAGTGCGGGAATTAGAGACTGTGTAATACAGGATTGAAATTTCATGCATACTTAAGGCATTTTGGCGTTAATGCTAGTCATAAAGTAAAAAAGACATTTTTGTCTCTAGTTCGTGGCTGCCAGAGTAACTGAGCAACAGACAATTCCTTGTCGGAAATATTTTCATTAGCGTTCTCAATCGAGTAAATACGTCTTCACCTCTGCGGTCTTGAGTTCGGGCTGTTGCTGAATTCAACAAAAATAATATTTCAGTTCGACATTTCTTGGTGAAAACGATAGAATTGTGACGTGTTTTCTCAACCCGTATCTCTGTTATATTTCCGTTCGCTCACACTTTTTTGCGTTCTCGTATCTCTTCTTTTTGAGAAAACTAAGTGTTGTCCAGTAAGCGGTACGTAGCCGAGTGAATTATTGGGCTGACTTTAGCGGCGTGAGTTACTTTCTCTGACTTACTTACTATTAAATTTTCACAAGAAAAGTAATTTATTTAACCAGAATTTCATAGGACGTTTTATTTGTATTCAAAACAAAGCCAGCCTAAACGGGAATATGGTGGAATTCAAAGAGGAAACGGTGGCCAAGTCGCGAAGAGAGGCGCGTCTCAATTATTTATTCAGATGGCTTCACTTTACCTATTCGATATCAGCAATAATATTACTTAGGAATACGTTCAGGAAGAAACCAAACTAGGCTTGTCATTATAATAAAAAGTTAAAATCACTATTTAAGTAGAATTTTCTTTGAACGGTATGCACTGAAATGATCTCAACAAAAGTCGACTTTATACTATCGCAAATATTATAAAATATGTGACATCTAACAACAACTCCCATACGCAAGGTCAGCTCAGTATCCATTCACTGCCCGCATCCTTCTTCTTCCAGTTTTCCAGGACTGGACATTAGCAATCAAATAAAAATTAGTTTCATGTAATTGAGTACCCGAATTTTAAACCTAGGAGATAAAACAAACAAAAAATGTAGGGTCGCATGCCATGTAATATTTATCATAATGACTATTTTTAATTTGTGCTCTAGATATGTAAGATGGTTCTCAGCTTATTTTTTAGTGTTATATGTATCAAAGCTCAAATGAAAATATGCAACTAACATACTTTGACATATACATTTTTATTCTAGCTGGAGTGAATTATCTTGATTCCCCATTGGCAATTGGTCTTAAAGTGTTGCAAGCGAATAGTCTGTCCTCCTCTCTTGGGACCACGTTGTCGTTGACCAGCGGGTTTTCTCGGAGAACTCCCATTTCTCCGACCCTTGCATTCCATCACTGGTCCATTTTCAAATCATTTCACCCTTACCGCTTCTCAAGATTTCTATGTTAAGGGGGAGGTATCACCGCCATCTTGGAATTACGTATATTCTTCCGTAACTTATTTTCCGTATTCAGTATTTAAAAACCAAGCTCGTGAAGATACAGGGCATACATTAACAGTTATTTCGAAATCCATCTTATTTTCTTCGCGTGATTAGTTTCACATAGGCCCCTACGTCACCATTATCAAAGTTACTCTTCCTTCTTTAAATATTTAATCATTTCTGTCCCACATGAAATAACATGGCTTTAACTGACACCATACTAACTTAAATGTCGCTGAAAAATGGCATGTGGAGTTACCTGAAGAAGGAGGAGTACTTTGGGCTCTAAAACCTTCCTGTTTTAGCGGTTGCTGTTCAGATTACCCTCAATACATAGGAGTCGAGATAGCATGTTGTATCAAATTATGCCCCAAACCATCACACTTGGCGTTTGCCCGCCATGCCGCTCCACAATGCAGGCTGCAAGATTGCGGCCACCACAGTAGCGTCTAACACGTATGCGGTTATCACTGTAGGAAAGGCTGAAGCGAGACTCGTGCGAAAACCCTACATTTTGCCACTCAGCACGCCAGCGATGGCGTTCACGTGCTCAGTTCAGTTTGAGACGTTTGTGGTTTCTGGACAATGGAAGCCGACGCAATGGCATGCGTGCCACAAGTCCTGCTCACAGCAGACGGCTTCGAACCGTCGACGTAGACATGTCCACACCCGTTACAGTGCTCCAGTGACGAACCAAAACTGTGAACGAGGCTGTACGGTCCGGTACAGCCACGCGGACAAGATTGTGGTCATCACGTTCTATGGTCACACCCTCTTCAATCCACTGGTTCCACACACGCATCACTGTCGTAGAAGCATACCCTGTAAGAGCTGAAATGTCACTGTATGACAAACCCGTTTCCCGAAGACCGATCATTTTGCCCCGTTCGAACTCATTCACATGCTGATATGGCGTGCTTTGCCGTCGACGAGGCATGCTGGCACTTGTATTCACTTCGTTTGACACCTCTTCACTGGCTGAGCTTGGCGTAACACTGACCTTTCGGGTCACACAATAGAGGGAGCTGCTGGGCCTACATCTAAGCCATCTCTCTGCAATCGTAATAACTTATTACTGGTACACTGTTCTACACATCCTCCGAGTTTGGATTCATAAGTGTTATTCTTTCTGGGTGTTGCAATTTTCACAAACGATGTTGTAACATACAATGAATGCCGGCTGAATAAAAGTTTTTTTAAATTCCTACACTATTTATCGTTTGTTGCAATGGTTTTTGTTGAAGGTAAATACCCTCATGTGATATATAAATTGAAAAAATGTTGTGTGTTGAACCGTCTATGCGATGTCATATACTTGTAAAATGTTTCGTACTCTTAGTGTACGGCCGTACATATATATATTTCCCGTACGGAAATCTCGTAGAGTTGGCAACGCTGGCGTCAAGCTAGTGGAGGATTCTGAGCATACTGTATACTTAAGACGAAGTAGACCGAGTTTTCTGTTTTGCGTATATCCCCAACATTGAGTCACCCATCTCTTATACAACTGTCTAAGTAAGATGGTGAGCAGTGAAGAAAGTGTTTGTTTACATTTGAATCCTCAACAGACCCACACAGTTATACAAATAAAACACTTTGACTAACTTGGATATATTGTGATTGGATTAAAAGTAGTAAAGATGACGTGTATTAACACTTAAAAGCATTTACTTAAGGTTGCCGCTTGGTTGAAGGAATTTTGCACGTCTGAGGCCTAAAAGCGTGGGAGCGCTAGGGGCGACCGGGACATGAGTATCAACTCCCTCATCGCCTCTATGCGCACAGCACTGAACTGACATGCAGTCTTGCCATCGTTAACGCGCCTCTATGAGACTTTCTGCTTTGTTGTACTATTTTAAGACGTAATAATACAAATAAAGGTTTGATGCACGTCCCTACTCCTTTTTTAATGTCTTTTACTGGAATGTTCATACCTAAAATTACAGTGAAAATACCTGTTTGAGCCATTTTCACCATCACAAAACATGCTCTAGAGAGAAATTGAGGAACTGTAAAATGTATGCATACGCGTAGAGTTTTATAAATGCTATTCGTAAGCAGACTTCACTCGAACATGTTGGACGGTTTTTTAATAAAGCATTTTTCTGCTGGAGCTCTGCACACCATTCGGCGGCCTACCCAGGCGGCCACCTTAAATAAACAGTGGTCTGACTTATAATCATTATCCACGTTGTTTATAAAAGTCGTACGGGCAGTAAATCAGTCAATGTTGGAACACGAAGATAGGGCACTGCGCAGATTGTATGTGCACTTTAGCCCCATTTCCCATCTCCGGATGCACCGCGCCTCTGCTGGAGCCGCCACGTCCAAGGGCTGTTTGCGCGCCCTGCTTTTCCCTTTCTCGATGCCGAAGCCAACCAGCAGCCCCAAGGACAGTCTCTCACGCCTATTACATGACCGGACGCGCTAAATGACACCGCACGTCGCCTGAGGTCCATCCACGACACCAGTTTCAAACAAGGAGCAGGGGGCAGAAAATGTGATTTCGGGTTTTACATCGCACCACTGTAAACTGAAATAATTCTTGTATCTTCAACTTGGCATTAAATTATTTGGCCTAATATTTGGTTGTATAATTTTAGGCAAATTGAAAAGGGCAAATAATTTTATGCCAACTGAATAGGAAAAATAATATTATGCCAAGTGTCTTTAAGCCAAACATTTTTATAATAGGTTACTTTACGAAAAATGCTTTTATCCTAAGTGACTATAGGCCAACGGACTTTAAGCCAGATAATTTTAGACCAAAAACAGGCCAAATAATTTTAGGCCAAGTTACTGTTTTGAAGCATGTTTTAGGGCAATTGGTTCAAGCCGAATGAAGCGCACCCAATAATTCCGACTACGGGATCTCAATGGTTATGGCCGTCTCCAAACTTCTGAATATTTACTTGGTGAATGAGACCATGTTGGAAGTTACCAACCCGCTCAGCCTCCTCGCCAAGTGATTGAAATGCTTTTGTGTGCCCGGCCATAGATAACCTCAAATTAAAATTTTTTTAAAAGACATTGCTGGAATATTGTTTATAATTATTACAGCAGTCATTAAAAGCTGGGTGCATAAACACAAAATGCTTTACCTTCGGCATTGTTTGAGTTCCGTAATGCTAAGAAGTAAAATCTTTTAAAAAAATTATGTATAAGGTAGCATTAGCGTAAGCAGCAAAGTTCTGTGAAAAAACGCGATTCTTAGTCTATGACCACCAGAATTAATTTATTTTGTTGAGGAGCTAGTGTTTAATGTGTACGATTTTTAACATTAAATACATTCTGAATTAAAATCAAAATATAAAAAAGTTTTTTTAATATTTTGAGTTTTTATGCTTCCCCATTAAAGTATAAAAAATGGTTTTTTTTTTAAACTAAATTTTCTAACCATAGGTTATGTGTAGTTATCATTTTGTTACATATCGCCGCGTGGCCTTCATACCCTTCCCCCTTACTCCTCGGGCGCGCGCCTATATCACCGGTTACTGGAGAAGAGAAGGCAGAGTTACAAACGGACCGCGGAACATAAACACGTGCCGCGATAAGGCTATCGAAACTGATGCCACTCACGTCTCTGATCATTCAGATTTGGGAGTTTGTTGCGCGAATTTTCTGGTCATCGCCCCTCTCAGCGCGACGCGAGGTGCGAAGAACGTTCTGAGGCAGGCCAGGTCAGCTCAGCTACACAAGAGGCGGCGTGCCTCTGTGTAAAGTGTCTGGAGGCGTGGACGGCCATTGGCACCAGGTGTGTGACACCATCGGAACGACGAGCGACGACGTTGTGGCCCAGCGAGTGTAGTCTGCGAGCGTCGGGAGAGTGGAGAGAGTGACTGACCAGCTGGACAGTGGGGCTCTATGGGCGTGTCGTAGGCATTTGGAATGATGTTAATGTATGGCAATGCACATTCTGATCGCACACGTGTGACTTGTAAGTTAGGATTAAGTGACTCTTGCTAGTGTAAATACATACTTCGGTTATAATAGACTTTGGCATTAAATATTGCGCCCACTGATAGGAATATAAAGTGTTAATAGCAGAGAGAAAGGTTTTTTGATGATGTAGATAGCAATTGTGTGTAGTTTCATAATTTTGTAAATAAATGAAGAAATTAAATTTAGCTCTTCTCATTTCTTATGACACTTCCATCCCCCACGAACTCGGATACGCCCTAGGTGACTTGTTACAATTTGTTAAGGAAATAAATAATATTTTATACGCTTCATAGTAACAGGGTAAGGTGAAAATATTCACGCCTCTTGGAAATACCCTGCTATTTCAATTTAAGAAATACAGTCTAATCAGGTGAGTTTGATCACTTTTTATTTTTCACTGAAAGTTAAAATTTGTAAAATATTTTATTCTTAGCTGGTAAGATTTTTAAGGAAACGTGATTTTTAAGATTGCACTTGATAATTAATATATGGAAACACGATCCGTAATGACGTAAAACGTAGGCGACCTCCGTAAATACAAAATACGGAACGTCTCCACATTTCTTGTAGATTCGGGTTTTCGACATTTCAGGGTAGAACAATGCCGAATCTACAGGACGCTTTCTTCGTCACTGTAAACCAGAAAATTATAGTCTCTGCGACAGCTAGGATATTTGCGTCGCTAAAGCATATTCCTTCGAACACGAAACATTATCATCAGGCACCTGTAACTGTGGGCAACACTCAACATTAGTATCAATTAAAAATGTTTTTATGTCACATTTCAACAAATTATATAGGCCTATTTATTCAAATTTACCTATATACAAATTAACTCAAGAAGGTCGTAGGTGAGTATCGAGAACTACGGACACCGAAACATTAGATTCCTGTTCAAATCTCGATCCCTTAAATGTGATACTTTAACAAAACAGTTTGAATTTCTTTTCATAACACAGTAGAACAGCCGCATAACAAAAATCAAAGCTTTTTTTCAAAATCTCTTTTCTTTTTCACCGAAAGTACAGAAAAACTATAAAATTTACTCAGAGGTACCCTGAATTCACGGTAAATTCTGTGAAATATACGAAAAGTATGTTATTGTAAAAACGTGTCCATAATTTTAAGCAGAGTTCTGGAGAATATTTTACCAACATTTCTTCGTAAAATGAGTGTAAATATTTTTAACAGTGTAAGTAAAGTAGGCACGAAAGCAATTTCCGATTCCCAATATTGGTCGTTGTTTCGCCGATAGTGCTACAGAAACAGATTGGAATCATTGTGTCATTTTCAATATTAGTATACTTCCTTCTAACAAAGTTTTAGCGCGGCTAGTAAATATTAAAACAATGAAAAAAATCCTTCTAATATTATAAATGCCTAAGTCTGTGTGTGTATGTTTATTACCACTCAGCCCCATAACAGCTGAACGAATTTGGATGAAATTCGGTATGTAGGTACTATAAATACTGGAATAGGACATAGGATACTTTTTATCCCGGTAAATTTTATGGTTCCTGTGGAATAACAACAAAACATAATTCTGCAATGGCTGGGAACGTGACCGAACTCAGTTCCATAACGGCTGAACGGATTTTGATAAAATTTTGTATGTAGGTACTTTAGTTCCTGGAGTAGGACATAGGATACTTTTTATTCCGGAAAATTGTACGATTCCTGTGGAATAACAACAAATCATAATTCTGCCATGGCTGGGAACGTGGCTGAAATAATTTTTTCCTCTGGTGTCAGAGTTTTTCAGGCCGCCCAAGGACCTCTGAAATGGCTTAATGACTGCTATCAATCGATAACAACCGGGATCGAATATTTAACGTTCCCTCCGAAGCCCAGAAGCGCTGAGATGTTATGCCACCAAACAGTCACCCATCCAAATGTGTGCCGCTGGTAACGTTGCTTAAATTTGGTAATAGATTAAGATCCCTCAGCCAAGCGCAAAACCTAGTACCTAGGTACACTTATTTTTAAAGCTACAACTAGATGAAACTTACGTTTTGATTTTCATACATCGACGCTGGAAAGCGGAAATGTGGTAACTACGCGATAGTTGCACAAATACACTCCAAAAACAATACCCCCTACTTCTTGGCTATTGGGCAAAAAATATTTCCTTCTTTTGGGTTGCCATAATCAGTTAAAAACCTACGCCAACATGATATAATTTTATAATTATGTTTTCACTTAAATTAATTGTCTTTTCCCAATTTATTTATTAGTGTATCACTGTAAAGCTCAATTGTACCCGGATGAAGCCGGGCCGGTTCGCTATTTAATTATATTTTTATAAAAGCATGGGTTATTTAGAAAACGAATTGTAAGCGAGTGACAACAATAATGTTTGCCTGTGCGTTTTTGAAAATTATGCTGGTGAGTACACGAGCGTAGAAGGCGATGTCTACCACATTTTTAGTTTTCAAATTTTAAGCAGTATAGTTTACAATACATACTTACTAATCGTTAGCAAACAGTATGTCCAAGAGGCAAAAATTATTGTCTACATTTTTAGCGTATTAAATAATTTTTAGTTGGTACCTATATATAAAATGGAAGTCTGAAAAACGTTTGTAACTTAAAGGAAACTAATTTTTAAAAAATATGTTTTTCGGAAAAAATCTAAATATAAAATTTAATAGCAACGTTATACTACACCACAAAAAATTCTTTGTGTTATTACAACAGCATGAAGAGTATTTTTTTTATCGAAATATGTAATGCGGTTACTCAATAATTCAATTTCCAACTATTGAGATATAATGTTATTAGAATAACCAAATATTCAGAAGTCCAACCCTTATTGGAGGGGAACCGAGTGTCAGATTTCAATTTCAAAGAAATTGCAACACACCACTCCAGCTATGTCAATAAATACTTTATCTGGAATCAAACGTAATAATAAAACAACTTCTTTAAAGTGTACGTATCAATATTTTAAGTTAAAATTTTCATTTTTGGGCTTGAAAAAATTATGAAAGTTATTTTTAAAATTTTTAGAAATTTTTTATTAAGTTATCTTCGATTTCATGCTTCAAAACCATAAAGTACCCTCAACATTTAGATACAAACTGTTGGCTTTTGAACAACTTTAACGTACTTAGTAGCAGTTCACTGCCTTCGGTTGCTCAAGATCTACAACTTCGGTTTGTAGCTGATCCTGATTTACTGGGGGCCGCGGTGGCCGAGCGGTTAGACTACTCGCCTCCCACAAAGACAAACCGGGTTCAATCCCCTGCCGGGTCACTCCCGGATTTTCGCAAGTGAGAATCGTGCCGGACAATGCCGCTGGTCGGAGGGTTTTCTCTGTGATATTCCGTTTTCCCCGCCCTTGCATTCCAGCGCTGCTCCATTCTCACTCTCATAGGCTCTCAGGACCTCGTTGTTAAGAGCCGTCCAAATCTCTCAACTCAACTGATTTACTGTGTATAGGATGTTCGCACTTCAGTGAGCACTTTTGAAAGCCCTGCTTGAGATATGATCTTTCCTCAGTTTGTATCCTCCCGTCACGAGTCTGCCAAGTGAAAACCGGAAATACTTAAAAACCTAAATGTGTAACTAATATGTCTTCTGGTGCTCTAATGCACATAGAGGCCACGGTGGCTAAGTGGGTAGCTTGCTCGCCTCCCACCAAGGCGAACCGGGCTCAATCATTGGCCTGGTCACCGGGTTTTCGCAAGTGGGAATCGTGCTGGATGATACCGCTGGTCGGCGGGTTTCCTCGGGGATCTGCCACTTCTCCCTCGCCTCAATCACCATCGTCGGCTCTCAAGACCTCGCTGTTAAGAGCCGCCCAAATCTCTTCACTCACTCTAATGCGTATAAAGAAAAAATTCAGTATGCAAAATTTTTTAACATGAATTATCTTGACATTAGTAGAATCATTACTTGCCTGTGTTCAATACCATAAAACTATTTTCAATGCCCAAACTGCCGTCAGAAAAATATATGTTTTAGCCTTCACCTATTGACATTCTGTGTGGCACGAAATTTTCTAATAAAAGTAAAAACCCACTTAGTATATAAATATATTGCTTACCTATGTAGATACTTACTCATTGAACTAACCAATATATGTTAACACGAAAAGTATAAACTTATTTAATTAAAAAAATATAGTTGTATCACTCAGGAGGCAGTTTTGATCTTAAAACGAACACGTACACTTTTACGTGATCTCTTGTGAATATGTAATTATTTTCATAGTTTCCTTTCTGAAGTAATACACTTGGCCATTTCGCATATTATTGTTTTGTTCACATGCGTGATATATGATGCTTTTGTACAATCATTTGGCTTGTTCATTCTCGTGGACAGATGCGGACGTAACGCCATTAATAGTGGTCTTTTATACATGGAAAAAATGAACACGAGTATCGTGAACTTGGAATGAGTTTTTTTTTGTGCCATCACTGTTGTTTTTATCTAAAGGAACTTGTAGATAATTAATTGTTTCAAGTGTACCAAAAAAGAAGTTATTGATCTGATATAATGCCGGATATATTTATTATAATTTATATTACGTATTATATATATTAAGTATACTCTATATTCAATATATACATATATATATTCTGATACTGAAAATATTTATAAAGATAGCCGTGAAAGATAATCTGACATACAAGTAATAGAAATGGTAAACTTCTTTCACTAGCAAATATGATTGGTTCTAAAACATTGTTATCAAGGAAATTTTTAACATTACTGTCAAATGTTACATGAAACCAAATGTTTGTTAATAATTATTTAACCGAGAAATTTTGCATTCCGATGCCTACAAAGGCTGGGTCACTTGTCAGTCATTTCAGTAATGTCAACCGTGTTTCTGATCATTAATAGTCGTTTTCGCGAGCTATCATCTGGTAGCAGCCTGTGTAAAGATAAGCCAGAATGAATATCAAAACACTTTATATAAATTAAGTTCGCGGGGGGTCTTTCGAGGGCAATGCAATCATTCAGGACGAGTCATTCAAGACAACTGCTCTGTAAAGTTATTTACAGATAATCAGGAGACAGAAGATCTAAAAACGAAATAATCCTTGTGTAGTTTCTGCGAAAAAGTTACAGAAATTCCCTTAATACCGAAATTTTTGATATGATAAAAAAAACAGCATAACAGTTGGGTGTAATCCAAATTTTTTTAATGTGTAAGCAGGTCCTTAATGCTTAAAAAAACCCTCAATACTCTGAAAGTCAAGTATTTAATAAGCTACCATAAACCATTTAAGAAATAATCTTTTAAAATAGTAATCTTAAAAAGAACACATATTGAATTATTTTTAACATACAATATTTTTTATTCTGTTGAAGAATTCTTTATAGTTCCTGGCAATTTAATGAATAAGAGGGATAATAAGTTAATTGTGTGGGTGATATCCTTTTTTGTTTTCTTTCTATTGCATGTGGTTTTAGCGGCCCTGGTGTATTTTCGTTAGTTCGGAAGAAATGTGCTTGATTAAGTTTGAATTGATATGTCGTATAACTTTGATCTCACACTGACTACTAAAAGGTTTTATGACTACAATAAACAAGTACTAAAAAAGTAGTATTTCAAATCATTAGCGAAACTGTTTTCATTTGTGAGGATAATGATTTATTAATTTAATTTGAGTGTTCCGAAACGGAAGGCACCCTGAGAAGTATTCGCTGTTCACAATAAAGTAAACACTTTTGAAATCAACATTTGAAAAAAAAAATCACGGCCCGTAACTACATGTATGTTACAATGCACATTGACATGCCGGCTCCCAGTTAAGTTGGCAGCGAAGGAATTAAAAAAAACAGTCCTAATACTTGGCGTTGTATTGTGGGCATAATTTTCCAATACGGCCATTGAGGTTTGTGTTTTTTGTTTTACTTGCATTTTAGTAAGAATTTGCAGATAAGTAACACATTTACATGACTCTGAATTCCCAGAGTTCACTAGGACGGCACATGAATATGGGTATCAGGCCAATGGCATTGTTAAATTTACGTATGGTGTAAGGATACAATGTAATCAGTGAAGTAGATGCCAAGCAGGGCTTTCAGAAGTGGTCAGTTTACGGCGGACAGATTATAGCAATATTTTTGCTGGTCGCTGACGACAGTTGTCGCTGCAGACGAGCAATATCGAGGGAGCCACCAGCGATTTCAGCGCTGGTCGGCGGTAACGGAAGGCAGTCGGACGTGTCAGCTGAAACATTACGCTGACGGTAAGCCCGGAAGCCTCGCAATAGCTCTACGGAAGAAGTTGTGTGTGCACGTGTGACGTTGCTAGGGAAAGGAGAAACGAGAGGCGTTGTGCAGTTGAACGGCCGGCGGGTGTCCGAGGCAGTGCAGGAGCGCCGCTGCAGCGACGCAGTCGGCCGGCGGTTGTTTGCCGGGCCGGGCCAGACATGGGACAGAACGCCCGGCGGACAGAAAACCAAGAGAGGGGAGGCGGAAAAAAAAGTGGGGGCAAAAAAAGATGGCAAAAATCAATAGGTGGCTAGGTCGACCAGGGATGGAGAGGGGGTGGCAGCTTCCAATGAAAAACGCATGCTCAGGATTTTTTTCGCTGCGTAAAAAAGAGACGACTCTGGGATGAAAGTACAGAAATACCGTTTGACGTATCAAGTTTATTTTTGCCAACATTTTAATATTTATTGTTGACGTAAAAAATTACGTGTGTAAATATTTTTGAAAAAACTTTGCTTTATTTTAATGTAATTAAATTATTTATACTTTTTTTCTGTAAACTACAATTTTGCTTAAATTTTTGGCATTTAAATACGAAATTATGAGATGATGATAAAATAGTTCACACACCAAAAAAACTTAGAATCTATAAGCATCTGCAAGGAAAAAAAATAGTCTAGAAGCAGGGAAGTTTTTTTTTTAAACCGCCAGCCACTGCATCGCCTCTCTCGTCGATGTCGATGCTCTCTCCGGAGTGCGGCTTTAAAACTTAGTCGCTCCGAGTAAAAAAAGAAAAATGTTGCTTTGTGCGCAGTTCCGTTAAAGTGGCACACTGCATAAGATTTGACAGATTGCACGCAATCAAACATTGGATTTTTTGACAATGCTCGAATAGTCTCGAGGAACGTGTCTTTTAATCATGAGAATGATGCAAACTTAATGTCAGAAAAAACCAGTATCCACCCAGCAGGCGGTTTCAATTTATTATTTTAGCTTTGGCTCAGACAGTTTAGAGCAGTTATTCATTTATCTATAATTTTCTCTGCATGGTACGATCATTTCAGTGACATAATTTGCCAGTTAACTTACATACGCCAGAAAACTATTTAGATATTTTTTTAAAATTAATAATAATACATGGGCATTATTACATCTAATAACATGTTCGTTCTTTTGCAAACATATTTCCCAATAAGCAGTGTCTCTAGTGACTTGTAAAAAGGCGTCTACAGTACACAGGAAAGTAAATCACTAATATATATTTCAGAACTTAATTGGCATACTTTAAAACCCATTTATAGGTAATGGAAGACTGGGGACAGTAATAATTAATTTTGGTCGGTTTTGAAATAAACAATTTTTCTCTGCATTATCAGCAAAGAAAACTGTCCCAAATTTCTGAAAAAGTTCGGAACTTAAATCTCAGGCCCCATGCCTAGATAAAATATATAAACTGTTAAGTACCTCACACAATTTAATGCAACTGTTATAGTCATCTGGAAAATTACTTTATCGGTAAATCAACACTTCTGATTGCTGTAAAAGTAAAATGGCTGACGCTCCAAAACAATATGGTGGTCAGGCCCTCCTGTAAAATGTTAATGCATCTATTTTTTTTTGTCATTTGTGCAAATTTTCTAAAAACTAAGATATAAAATTAGAGAGTAAAGTTATCTAAGCAAGCAAATAAAACATTTTGAAAATACGAAAATATTCTTATATTACTTATTGTATCAGTTCTATTAGCGTAAGTTTAATAGGATAAATCATAACCAGTATATTGAATAAAATAACATCACAGTGTTATAGTTTTTTTAATTTTAGTAAAGTATTCAAGGGATGTATTAATAAAACTAGTATTCATGTGCTACAAGTAAAATGAAATTTTTTCCGCATGTTTCATATAGTTTATTTATTGAAACGCGCAGTGCAATTTAATAAATAATAAAACCATTCACACCGGAATTATTTTAGCGTTATTGAGTAACGTTAATTTTTTTCCTATTTTGAGAAAATATGAAGGTAATAACAGCATCAACATGGTATGATAAACAGAGATAATGAATTCATTACATGTTAATGAGGTTTTATGACAGAACCAATAACGTTTTCCAAAAACTATAGTATTGTCATAAATGCTACACAATATACGCCATTAACAACATAAGCTTATTGCAGTTCAATTTTTTCTCAGTCTAATTCTTTACAAATTCTCCGAACTAAAATTAATTTTCTGTTCCACGAAAAATGCATTAAAATATCTAATTGAACATTCCTAATTAATATAAGAGGCAACTAAAGCAATTGACAGGTTACCTGGAGACTTCTATTCTATTTCTCGTATTGTAAGTAATTATGGCCTCTTGTCACGAATAAAATACGTTCGTGTTATGTTCAATTCAAATATTTCAGCTATTCGCTGAAAAATAATTAAACCAATAAATGAGAAACATTCTAGCAGTAACCCTTAATTTATTTATGCGTAAGTACAAGAAAATTACTTGTATTATTACAACAAAATGTGTAAGAAGTGAGTGCATCAAATAAAATAACACGTGGAAACACAATGATAATTTAAAAGCATCCAGGTAAAATATAGTGATTCGGAATGAACAAGAAGGCTACGTTTTCGCAAAACAATTTCCCCAAAATTTCTCCGTATTTATATCCTTAAATAAAATGACAATATCTTATAGCTACGCGCATAGTAGTTATGTTATTGTTTACGAGCAGAATCTGGACGCTGTTGATTACACTGAATATTTTTCGTTTCTTCTAGAGCTATTTAAGGTATTTTTCGACATATTTCACCGTTTTAAGAAGAACAGTGATAATTTTTTCTGTAATTTATAAGTACACAATTATTCAAAAAGATACAGTGACTTCAAAGTCACGTAAAAATAAATTTATTAACTTAATCCGCTCTTGAAATAAAAGTTGTTTAAGTATGTCTCTAAAATATTTCCTGAATTTTGTATTGTATTTTGGTGTATAAAACTTAAATAAAATTTTCATTAAAAAATATCACTAATTTATATTTACATTTATGCTTCCAATTCATACAAGGCAGCTACAACTGACGACTGGATTTTATTATTTTCATAAATAGGTATTCCTCAGAATTCTAATTGCTTAACATGCATCATTCGGGATAAAATTTCTTATAACAAAGTTAATATCGTATTTAAAAAAAAAAAAAATTTCTTTTTAGTGCTTTCTTAGCTGGTTGTCGAATTTTCAGTCATGGATAAAATTGTCTGAATTTTAAAATTCACTTTAATTGCTAACTAACGTCTTAAGTACGATACATACCCGGACAAAGGTCAATGATCCACTGACAGTTGTGTATGAGACATGCCACTTTTTACTTCGATTAAACACGCATTACGTAGCAGTATATTGACTCACTGCAAATGGCTTTTGTTGGTGTTGGACAGGACGTTCTTGGCTTATGGGTTGTAGCTGCGTCACTGTCGTTCTTTGTCCCGACGTTTTTAAAAGCATTACAGCTTCTTTGTTCAAGGTGAACCAACAGTATTAACTGTTACATATGTAAGTAAAAGTTGATGGTGGCGTTTCTTCGCCTTGAATATAAAGGCTGCGATGTCTGCCAAAATGTCGGAACAAAGAACGATAGTGTCACGGATATAATCCAGAAGGCAAAAATATGCAGACAGTGGCCACGAAAGCCATTTTTTATATTTGGAAATGTTACGTACACTTTTTCGAAAATAATTTTTTTGCCGTAATTCTATTTGACGTCGCGTCACTTGCAAAATACATTTTTATCGAAATTCAGAACATTTAAGAATATATATAATTCCAGCGCAACATGATTGTTGCTAGGAACGGTCTTTCGTAAGTACACTAGTTGCCACAAAAATTTGTGCACCAACATGAATACTAAATTTTATCATTGTGATAGCACAGACTAATTAAATAAATGATTTCAGGTTCGTTACAGCCGGGCAATTTTCCTCCTACCTGTGGCAAATAAGGACACCTTTAATACCTCATTGGAATACATCGTTCCTGTATATATCCATTGCTACGAGCGGGCACGCAATTAAATAAAGATCATTTATTATCCTGCAATAAATTCACCCAGTTTTTTTAATTATAATAAAATCGTGAACACTAGGGCATGGAAGAATCTATCAACAGATCTGATCCCACAAAGCTTCGATGGCCGTCAAATATAGTGGCGTGAAAAACCACGGAAGTTTTGAAACATGGCGTAAGAATTCCTACGGAACTAAACCTCTGTGCGTGAGATCACTTTCTTGCTGTAAAATGGCTCCTCAGCACTTATCCAGAAAATGTGCCAGAAAAGGCCGCACGATATATATATTTACCAACCCAAAAATAAATTTTATTAGTCTAGTGACACACAGGCCTTATCATCCTTTAATTATTGTGCTGGGTTATTTGTCGGCCTCGTGAAAACACAGCAGCATAAAATTTAAAACGCACAAAATGTTGGCATGCGATGCGTTTATAATCTAAAGAAAGTAAACATATTAAGCAAAACGTTCGCAAGTACGAATTTCAGTTTATCACCCAACACAGAAATGTTAAGCGGCTCAAATTATCAAGTTACAGTTACACAAAACTTAATAACTAGTCATTAAGTCACTGATATAATACTAGGCACAAACATAATCGACACATACCAAGGAACCATGGAACAATGTTAGAAAAGTATTTTCGCTATCAGGCATGCCGACTCTGGAATAACATATTAGACAAGTTTCTGCAGTGCAGATAAATTTAAATATTTAAAACCCGGATTTTCGCTATCAGGCATGCCGACTCTGGAATAACATATTAGACAAGTTTCTGCAGTGCAGATAAATTTAAATATTTAAAACCCGGTATTTCGCTATCAGGCATGCCGACTCTGGAATAACATATTAGACAAGTTTCTGCAGTGCAGATAAATTTAAATATTTAAAACCCGCTATCGCACTTTGATGCACAGATAACAGGCAGCCAATACCCAGTTGCGTCAGACTGTAGCTCCCCATTCGTCATTCTTACGAGCCTTTCTTACCTTCGTATTTTATGTTATTTATTTCTTACATAAACATTACAGGAAAATAAATTATTAGAGATATATATGCCAGTAAAAGAAAACTAATGTATTTTAATTATTTAATTTTTTATATTTTATAAAATTTAACATGCTAACTTCTTTTATTTTATATATTGTATTCATCCAATGCATTCAAAACTGTTCGTACAATGTAAAAATGTTACAATGTAATGTGTGAACCGGCATAATGCTGAATTTTGAATGTGTCAAAATAACATACACAAATATCATTACTAGTTGCGAACGATTGTCATATTATTCTATGTCTCTTCAGACCTTCGCTTTAATTTTAGAGGCAGAAATTAGTGCGCTCAACCGCGGTCATTCAGACTCTAGGTCAGTGATCATAATTTCCCAAAGAAAGTGTAATTCGTTATTCGTCGCCAAGAAAATATGTCGCCAAAGAGAGTATGTCACGAGACTTTGGCATTCCGGGTTACTCTCATACTTCTGTAAACGAAGTCCACTGTGTTAAGGTGTTCATGGCAGAACAAGTTAAGGTCGTATGGATCGCAGATTCTCCTGAGCTAGGAAAAAAGGAAATTGTAGTAGTAGAAATAGACTGCACACGTAAAGCTGTGGCATGTCACTGTTTGATCGACAAAAAGGTGGCTGGCTTAGTCCATGCCTGTTTGACAGTCAAAGGGGCATTCCTGTCATTCCTGTATTTGGTATTTTGGGGTCGTCCAGAAGCAGTCCACCTTACTTAAACTTCATATACGGAATGTCACGTAATTCTTGGATACGGACTGCATCACTTGACTCTGTGATAAAAAACTAAGCATATAGTATTCTTCGGTAAAAAACATAAGGCAAAACGACAGTTAAGTAGATAAATTGACATTATTTCACGTTAAGCACAGCATACAGCAACAGTAAGCAAAACTTCGAAACGTCATAACTGGTGTTCGAAGTTTGCTCTGTCCCAAGCACTGCACTTTTCCGCAAGTTGGATGCATGCAGCAAGCACGGAGATGGCCGCCGGATGCACCCATGGCCATTGCCATGTCCCAGTACTCACTGCACGCGAACTCCATGGCCTCCTTGGCACAACTGAGCTCGACTCGTCCCCTTGCCGTATGCATTACGACCGACACATTAGTTGAATCATTGCTACATCACCTCACCTTTATCTAATTGGAATACCACATGTTTGCGGCAGTGGTTTCTGGACGTTTCGTATCGTTTTTCTCGTAAACGAAGGGACTTATGCATATTTACCAAAGAGTCTTAGTTTTGATCACATATTTGTGTGGTGCAGTCCGTATCCGCGAATTTCCTGACATTCTGTATACAGTTCTCCCAACGCAGTCTCTGCCTATGAAGTCTGAATGAGAAAAACTTAAGGCACTTTTACAGCCCCTACTACCTAAACTGCCTCACGCAACCCTATTATCCAGTCACTCTCAAACTCCGTTAAATGTCTGTAAGGCTCTCTCGCACATCTTCTCGGAAAATTTTGTGCGTGTCATATCGTATGCGCTGTTCTGAAAACTGTTTATATACGCCTCACGAACAGCCATGTCCGCATCATCGTTGAATGTATGTGCACGCACACTGCACGGAAAATAAATCGTTTGCATATCATCCGTCTAGGTGTTCACTTGCCGACATTCACGACTACTAAATTATTTTTACAGGTTGTCCAAATTTGAATGGGGCTTTGAAATACTGGCATAGTGTCCACATCAAAATGTCTGCGAAGTCGTCACTCACTGCTCTGACTCACATTACCTGTAATAAAACTATCGATTTCCAAGTAAAATGTTATTATACTTGTATAACCTTCATCATTCCATTTATGCATAATAATACACACAAACTGTCTTGTAAGAGTATATGACTCTTTTTTAAGTTTGAAATTTTAGACTTAACTGCAATTAATAATAGTTAGCAGCATTTTCGGTGTCTTATACACTAACACTTTCATTTGGTCTGGACGTTTAGGGTGTTTCCTTATAATTAACCGCGAACTTTCACACATGCGTCGAAATTATTTGGCAGTTATAGTAGTAGTTTTTGCCAAAAATTACAACTTAAAATTTACACTCGTACATTGGTTGAGACAACAAATGTTTTAACTGCCAATCAGCAGCTTCGTCACATTCCCGAGAAATTTCATAAGCTACTCCCTTGCTTCACTGTGTATAGCTTTTGCAATCTCAGAATGTACCATAATATACGGCTACACGGCCGCGGAACAAACATGAATCCAGGTTGAGATTAACAGAAACCTATTGCGTTTGGCGTTTCTATTGACGTAGCTATACCGTTACTCTGGAAACTCTTGGGATTTGCGTGGCCCCAGCCACCACCCTGGCTCTTGGCCTTGCCGTTCCGTGAGCTCCACACTATACAGCGCGACAGACGTATATGAAATCTCATAACTCTGGTTGCACCATCAGGATTGCAGGCTGTCACGATTTAAAGGTCCTTTGAAAGCGAAGCAATAATAGCAGCTTGTGAGTTGTGTCATACCATTAAATAAATGCAGGCTAAGCTTCCTCCGAAAGTGCCTATCTTACATTACGTTGCCGCAGGCGAAGGAAAGTTTTCTTGAAGCAATGATACGATTATCACTTATTTCGTTAGAATGTAACGTATTCTATTCTTTGTGGTGCGCAAATATTTATGACAATGAATGAAATTCACAGCGGTTCGCCTATCACAGTTTTGGTGGTACATTGTTCCCTACAATTGAGATGGAAAGTAAGTATCCAAAAGTCACAATCAAAGTTACTGTTTGGGAAGAACCTTCCACCTGCCAAAAATTACGAATATATAAAAAACATACTCACTGACAAAACCTAAGCTCTCAAAAGACTACTAAATGAAATATTTGTATATGTTTATTTATATGCTGTCATTGTTAATGAAAATTAACATAATTCTAACCCGGATAATTAAAAATGTTGCATGTTTCTGTTAACTACTTTAAACAGAATCGTAACTAACATAATTAGAACTGCATAAAAGTTGAGAAAAAATCTTTCTCAGCGTTACACAATAAATACATTCAGGGATCGAGGTACAACACTTTCCCTACAACCCTACACCTAGCCTCTGACACAACCTAACTTATAACGGAGGTTCCGTCAAGAAACTGTCACGTTTTGCCTGCGAGCTCGGAGGCCATTGTTAGAAAAAATGTTCTTGTACACAACGTCCTAATTTGAATTCATGCCCAGGACAATGAACTGAATTGTCAATGCATCGCAGTTTTCGTACGAACACGTCATATCTTGGTTGGACACATGCTAAGTTTCTCAGTTGTTTGCTGTCTTTTACAGATCGACAACGTTAACAGAAGCTGCGGAAATCAAGCTGCCGAAACAAAGGGATAAGTATGTGTACCCTCACTCTCTTTCCAGTTTTTTCTGCGATGACACCGCTTCACCTCCCCTCCTACCGACAGTGTAAGTTAGATCGTATTATTGTTAATGTCATGACAAGCCGCGCTACAAGGTAGATGTGAGTTACTTAGGACTTTGTGCTAGTGCGGCGGAAGTGAGACGGGTGTACAGTAAAATTATTATGTATCTATACAAAAAGTACATCTAAATACTACTGATTTACTGTTCATCCAATGGGAATAAGTATTCTGTTCAAGAATAGCGATGATGATATCTACATCCCAGTGCCTTTTTTCACTTCATATTTGTGAACGTGTACAAATTTGTTTCAGAGACAGTTTTGTGCCCACGAAAGAATACTGGACTTGTAATATTGACACTTCGGTACAACAGTGTTACAACTCAAAAAATCAGATTTTTGATATAATTTCCCTACAGTATGAAGTATAAAAATGTATATTATGTGTAAAAAGATTGCGATTTAAGTAACGCTGGTTGAAACTTTATTTGGAAAAAATACAGCATGAAAATATGTTCGACTAAGACACTTTTTTCATGCAACTCTGTTAAACCTGAAAAAAAGCAGCATATTTTAGGTTGTAACACTATTGTACTGAGATAACGTTATCGAGGCATGAAAAAACGTTCTAAATGGTATTGAACAAAACCGTAGTTTAAGTTTGCCTAGACTTTTATGAACTATAGTTGTTGCAACCACGAAAAAGTCTAGAATTTCCACATTCTAGAGGTCTTTATCCATACTATCTGCAGAAAGTTCAGCATCTACTATCTCGCGTATATGCACTTTTAATGGAATTTTGCGAGTGGGTTAAAGATGGTGCGAACTTTACTTCGGTAAATGAAGGCAATAGAAACTTCGGTTACTGACGGAAATAATGAAATCATGAAATTTTAAAAGGACTTAAGTCCATTTACCATGGTTCTGAGAAAACTAAAAAAAACTGTTAACCATCCGGTTAACGAGTGTGAAATTAACGGAAACCAGTGTTTCTACATCATGTGTTAATTTTTGACATATATAAAGTAAAAATTATAATGAAATGGTAATTTTAAATGTATTTTAATGTGTAAAAATTTTATGGACGTAGGATGTTTTAACAATTTATCGATAGTGAATGTTTTGATTATATTATTAATTTTATTCCTGATATAAAAACTATATTTTTGCTCACAATTCAATAATAAAATTTTTAGATTGTATAAATATAACACTCAAGTCACATTAAAGAGCTAAAACAAGAATAATACTGCATAAAAAAATTATTTCATCTTTTGTTTTTTATAAAATCGTTTACTTACTTACAAAACTTCTTTGCAGTTTTCTTTGCAGTGGTTTAAGTATTTTTTCCCTGTAAAAACGTGAATATGTTATTATGCAGGGTGATTCTAAAACCATAGAATCATCCTGTACTCCTTGAATAGTTTCTTTCATTCCTTATATATTTATTTTATTTCGTCCTGTCTACTACTGCTTTATTTACATCAGCCATCTTCGTGTTATTTATACAATATTATTTATAAACACAAAAGTGTAACGGTTTGCCCTTCATTCTTGTTTTTAACAGGAGGCATGGAATGCAATAATGTATTATGGTATTATGGTTTTTGTTGTTTACGATGTTTTTTCCAGTGCAGCGTCAAAGGACGTTGAGTCATCGACTAGAGTCCTAATGATGCTACATGCAAAAAATGCAAATTTAATACGTGATCAAGAATATGCTGTACATACATCCTGACAACACCATCACATGCACTTATTTATAAAGAACTCATACTTGTACTTACGTCAAAACAGCTGAAAGTTGGACTTACGTCCTTTTACTATTTCATGATTCAATTAGACCCGAAATTCCCATACTTGGTCTCATGAGAATCAAAATGCCAAAACATTCCTGGAATTCTGAACAATTTCTCTGTCGACGGGCGGTGTGGATTAGTGGTCAATTATCTTACATGGCCGCATTTCTTCGACGAATGTCTAGCAGGAGCAACATACGCCAATTTTATACAAAATCATCTAAAACTTTAATTATACGATGTTCCACTAGCAAAACGGTAACGCATGTGGGTATAGCACGAGTGCGCGCCAACACACATGACTAGGTTAGATATTGGCCTGTTGAATGAGATTTCTCCAGACGATGGATCTGGCAATTGTGACGAGTAGCATGATCACCTGGTTCATCCGACCTATCATTGTTGGAATTGCCATGTCCGTGTATATAAAACCCAGTTTGTACATGCATTCGAAGCCAGAAGAACACCAGTCACTGCAGGTAATAACAGAATCCGCACGTGGCAACCATCATATTTTTGACGCTGACATGATAAAATCGACGGAGACGTGTGTCATGGCTTATTCACAACACATAGGAGAACAACTTTATTTATGTGAGTAGGAGGATTGGACCTATTTAATATCAATATAGTGATTCTAATGGTGATGTAATTTCATTAATTTGAAACATGATACTTATGAAGAAATTACCTAGGGTGATGAATTGAAATATTATCACATATTTAGTGTCGCATTTCCTTTGGACAGTCTACTTACACACTGCTGGACATAAAAAATCGCTGCAACTTCTTTCCTTGCCAGAATAGGCTGATAGATGATAGTAAAAATGAGTAATGATTAATCTTTCATGGATAGAGGGTGCGTTGTTTAGCATCTACAAAGCACGAGTTCAATATGAGGCAGAGCCTCCTCTCAGGGCTATACAAGCTGCGGTGATACGAGGCATTCCATCACACAGGTGGCGGACACTGTAGTGTCCTGAGGCACATACGGTACCACCATGCTTCATACAACTGAATACGTAGATCAATCAATGTTTTGGCAGGAGGCTGACGGTGGCGCGAACATCGCCCCATCATAGCCCATGCATGTTCAGAAGTGTACAGATCTGGAAACGTGGCAGGTCAGGGAATGACATCCACTTCTTGTAGAACATGTCCGGTGATGCAAGCTGAATGGAAACGAGAATTACCTTGCTGCGTGACAGAGCAGGATATGCTGCGCAAAAATGTCAGAAAATGGGGCTGCAGAACATTATTGACATATCGCTGTGCAGTCTCTGTGCCTTCAACAACCTCGAGATGTACCAGGAGTGATAACTGATGGCACCCCATACCATAACACCAGGTGGCCAGGACGTATGGAGTACACGAATAAGTGCAGGATCGTTGCATTGTTCATTCCAAAGGCAAACCCTGCTGCGACCTTCGTGTGCATTAAGGGAACTGCCTACCAGCTAGCAGCAGTGAAATTTAAATAGGAAATCCCACGATGAGGAAATTTCGCCTCAGTGCATTAATTTTAAAGATAGACGTTTCAAACAAAATTTATTCTTCACGGATTTTTAGGAGAAGATTCCTGCAAGCGTAAATTTATAATATAGATAGGCAGTATGTACTTTTTTGTAAAACATAAATTTTAAAAATTTCTTGCGAACAGGCTATACATGATATGGAAACATCTCCGCTGTAGGGAACGTCTCCACGAAGAATACATTTTGTTTGAAACGCCTATATTTAAAATTAATTCAAATTAATACATTGAGGGGAAATAGTCTTAGCACGAGATTTCCCATTTAAATTTCGCAACTGCCAGCCGGTAGGCAGTGTCCATAAAACTGAAGCGTGACTCATTGGAGAACACAATGCGTCGTCACTCCTCTGTCTATCGTGGACGTTCTTGGCACCATTGACCATGTGTCGCACGATGACGAGGGGTGAAAGGCAAACGGTGAGGAATGGTCCTTGTTGAGACCGGCAACTGCAGTGCAGACGCCACAAAATGCAGGATTTCTCTGGATGTGATACCACGTTCTGCTACTGCACGTCGTCCGACGATCTTCTCTATCAATAGTGAGTCTGACAGGACCAGTGCCTACTCTACGTGACGTAAAACCTGTACGTATATACGCCTGCACACATCGTGTCACAGTGGTGATTGCACGGCCAAGATTAATGGCTGTACGACAAGCCAACGATTCGGCTTCGCGTAGTCCGACCATACAATCCCGTTCAAATATGTCTGTGTGGTGATATTCTTGGCGAGAACGACGTCATGTAATACTGATCTGCCTCTTAACACGCAGACTTCTGCATTTGCAGCATTCTGTTTGGCCCTTTTAAGCACCTGGCACTGGCCACACAAGTTTGCGGTCACTTTGGGCATTTGCATTGCCCAGTTGAGTGTTTACGTGGTCTTGAATTTATTGTAAATGGTGGCACCTGATGGGTTTAGCGATTTACATGTCCAGCATTGTAGTGTGATAGTAGTAGTTATACGGCGGCCCTGGTGCGTGCATCAGAAACAGTGGCGTTTCGCAAATGTCATTGAAAACAATTTAACATTGTTTGATCTTGAGCTTGTTAATTTTCCTGCCATTTTGAATGGATTAGCATTTATTAAAAATGATTATGATAGCAAAAAATTTTTAAATTTTCTCTATATTTTTCGAACTACCCTAATTTCCCTAGAAATGTCTTGACTGTCTCTTGAAACATCTGGAATTTCCTCCATTATTTTCAACAATTTCTGTACATTCAGAATTTTATACATATTTTCAAGAATTTTTATGAATCAAATACAAATATTTTCTCATATATTTTATGCAGCCGCTATATTTGAACTGATCAAAACTGGGTTCTCAAAACAATCTTCATGATTACCCAAAATTTGCTAAGACTGCAGGATATATGAAGATTGTTTATTGTTTATATCTTGACAAGTACTTTAAGTGATGATTCACTTGAACATACGATCGTTTAGCACAATTAACACATTTATATAAAGTTTCGTTAGTACGCATATTATTAAGCGAACTGAAATGTATAAATTATCGACAATTTCAGTGCGTCGCGTTAAATAGGACTATGCTAATTGCAGACTTCGGCTTCATCTATAACAACTTTTTTCCTGAAAATTAATTTAAATCAATTAATTTCTTAGATTTTATGTGTACTATATACAGAATAGAACCAAACTTCGTGGGACTCTATAAATCATTAATTTACACTAATAACGGATATACTTTAATCAATGATAATTGTAACATTATTTTTAATGTACTAATTTCTGAATTCTTCTTAAACGTCTACTACTTTAGAAAAACCATAAAACAAAGCTTTCTATATATCTTTTAATAAGGGTCCAAAAGTAACAAATGTGCATACATTGCACGGGTTTGTAGCTATTGGTGGTGTAAAGTTATTCCAGTGTTACTCTAGAAACAACAGAAAATTTCATCTTGCCACAAATCACTAAAATGAGGGCCCATTAAACATATACCAATGGAAATGGGGAAAACAAGTTATGCCACCAGTCATTAAAATGATTCATTTTACTACTTAGGTAGTAAACGCATTGCCATGATATGTTACAAATTATTTTGCCGTATAAATGTTACGAATATCGGATTTTAATATATCCATAATCGAGTGTGGGGTTAAATTACTCATAGCCATACATAAAATGTGAATATGAAACTGCAGACAGTGTGCAACATTCTAGTCTATTGTTCACATTACTTTTCATGCAGTGAATCCGTTTATATTTACATAAAATAAATCTGGCACATTTAAGAGAAGTGGTATTTTTTACTGTGTTAATCCACAGTTCGGGTCCCCTCTCTTATATCCAATATACTTATGTTAATTTTGTATCTTTCTGTGAAACAGAAATCGAAATAACAGAAACTGTTTCCACCTTCTCGCTACATATATGCTATAGGCCTACTATTCTTTCTGAGAGGAAATATTAAATTCACAGTAATGACAACACCATCATTGTAAACAAGTCATCATCAGATTAAGGGGCCTCGGTGGCTGAGCGGTTAGCCTGCTCGCCTCTTACCAAGTTGAACCAGGTTCAATCCCAGGAATATAATTGCTAATATGCCACAACGCGTGCGAGAATTAATTAAACAGAATGGCAATGCTACCAGGTACTAAAAAACTGTGTGTTTAGTTTTCAAAGAGGATTATGTTTGTGTTTGAATGATGATGGCCGAATATTAAAGGGGCGTACTTATGCAGCATGGAATGACAAAATCATATTGTTTGTTAAGTTGCGTTGCTCATTTACGTAATTGGCAACCGCTATATTTCATGTAAATCACACAAGAATGATTGTGCAATATGATTTATGTTTATCTTCATTACAAATGTAACATAAGGCCATGAAACTGTGATAAACATAGGTGGCCGAATATTAATGTGAGCCACTGTATGTATATATATAGACACACACATATATATGCTTCGGAGAAGTGACCTAGTTGGTTTTGGAGAAACGTACATTCGGAGAAATGCCGGGTCGGAGAAGTGATATAAAACATAATACGAGCTATGACCCATCATGTTTTTTTAAGGGAGAGACACACCATTGAATATTGGGAATTAAATGTAGTTATTTGCAAAATTTCAGAAGCTACATGTGATAAAAAAACAAATTCTTGAAAACTGTTACCGTTAATTTAAATGTGCCATCTGTGAACTTTCGTCGTGTGATAACATTGCCTGTAATTAGGAAATTAAGGTGCGCTATGTTGTAAACGAATGGAAGTAGGGTGCCCGTGGGTGTTTATCTATTGTTATCATGCTCCAGATGTTCGCATATGGCAGATATATAATCAAGCTAACATTATTTAAGAATTTCTTGGTTCATCTCACATAGTTACTGACATTTTGCCAATAAGTATTTTTATTTCCCAAATTTCAAAGTTTGTTCTCTCCCTTAGTAATCATGCGTTGAGTTTTCTACCCCATTTTCTATTAGGAAACATTTCACAAATTTTGTACTTGTTGTTTAAGACAACCCTGTTGATATTATCTTAACATACATCATCGTGTAATATGTGCCCTTAATAATGTTATTGCCCAACCCAAAATAAATTCCTTAATTTAATGATGAAATAAGTGAAGATATTTGGGCGACTCTTAACAGCGTGATCTTGAAAGCCGATGATGGTGATTGAGGCGAGTATGGAGCAGCACCGGAATGAAGAGGTGAGGGAAATAGGAGATCCCGAGAAAGACCACCGACCAGCGGCATCATCCTGAACGATTCCCAATCAGGTTGGGTGATTGAGGAGGTGTGTTAATGGCTTTGGGACAGTTATACAATAGCCAGCTCTTGACAATGTATGACTTTTGTTTTGGGTCATTATCTTGGTAGAACTTAAACGTGTTCCTAATGCCCAGATTATTAGCACTCTTGTGTAGGTTTGCTGTCAGGATGTTGAGATGGTCTTTCTTTTTCATTGTTCCATCGACACGTACAGCCTCTCCAGCACCTGCTGTAGATATACAGCCCCATATCATAATACTACCTCCACTGTGTTTCACAGTAGGTTGTATTTTCCCAGGTTTTAGCTCCTGATTTGGCTTGCACCATACTGTTACCCGGCCATCTGAACAAAACACATTCAATTTCGTCTCATCAGCGAAAATAACATCTTTCCACCAATTTACATCTTTGTCAGCGTGGTCTTTTGCGAACGTAAGTCGTTACTTCTATTTGCCTCATTAGTGAAAGGCTTCTTTCAAGATACCCTGCTATTATATCCTGCTCTTCTGATAACTCGTCGTATGGTTTCTGGATGGACGTTCTTTCCGCATTCATTGAGTACCTCCGTTGTAAGTTTGCAAGCACTAATTTTCGGACCTTTCTTTATTTTCCTGATTAATAGACGTTCTTCTCTCTCGCTTAGTTTCTTTGGCTGTCGTTTTTGAGATACCGAATCTATTCTGTCTTCCTTCTGAAACCTTCTTATGATGTCTCAAACAGTGCACCTCGGCAGATTCAAGTGCTCCGCAATTTCTCGTTGAGATTTCTTCTTTGCATGATGAACAATGACCAGCCGCCGCTGTTCAAACGTTGTATTCCTGCCCTACGTCCCATATTCCTGACTGACGCAGTCAACAGAGCTACCCAATACAACCTCTCAGCGCAGAGAGCTTGCAGGGAATGAAACGAGGTATGAACGCAATGTGCATCGCGGCTGTGCCACGCGTCCACCACAACTGGCCGAATATTAAAGTGACGTACTTATGCAGCACGCGAGGACAAAATATTGGGTTTCATTAACTTTCAGTGCTCGTTTTAATTATTGGCTACTATTGCATTTCATTTAAAGCACACAAGAATGATTGTGCAATACGTTTTATGTTTATCTTCATTTATAATGTAACATAAGGCCATACAACTGCGATAATCATCGGTGGCCGAATATTAATGTGAGCCACAGTATATGGATGGACAGAAATGTGCATATGTGCATGGACAGAAATACTTAAACCACATATGATTTTTTCCCTAGAAACATAAATTTATTTAAATGGCATCTGAAAGTACGTGCAAAGTGGAATTCAGTTATATAGCAATAGAAAGTAAAACAGAAACACTAAGAAATAATGTGCAAATATGATTAAGTTATGGGGGCCGGTTGAATGGGGCAGTTGTCCTGTACTCACTGCTGTAAGCAAGAAACACGCACCTTGACTCATTCTGCGGGACCGCTTCCTAATAGCAGCGCAGCACCAGACACCGTAATCTGTTATGGTAAGTGGTATGGCAGTATGTGGCTGTACGTACGCAATGAAGTTTACAAATGAGGAAAAAGCGGACGCTCTACTTATTTACGGTAGGTGTGGCAGAAATGCCAAGCAAGCCGTACAAATGTATGGTGTAAGGTATCCTAATCGGACGCCCATCTTATGGTAAACGAAACGAAGAATTTGTACACGTCTCTTGTCACGAGGTGATTGAAATTCCATAACACGAGTGCGACAAAATACTGCCATGGACAATACGCATCAACACGATGTGTTAGCACGTGTCGATGCAAACCCCCACTTCGGTATGCGAGAACTTCCCAGGTTCGTAGGAATAAGTAAAACAAGTGTGTTACGGATACTGCATCAACGGAAATGCCATTCATATCATGTGCCTCTTCATCAGGCTTTACATGAAGGTGATTTCCAGCAGCGTGTTCAGTTTTGTAGGTTTGTTCAGATGTCTCTAAGGGAAAACAGCAATTTTCTGAAGAACATACTATTTACCGATAAAACGACCTTCACATACCACGGGCGCGTAAATTTACGAAATATGCACTACTAAGCGACGGATAATCCATGTTGGGTCTGGCGCGTGGAGCACCAGCGACAGTGGAAAGTGAACATGTGGTGTGAAATCGTTGGAGACTACATCATAGGGCCATACTTCATTCACGGGACAGTTACCGGCTGCACGTATGACCGTTTTCTCAGAGAGACCTTACCGGCACTTCTGTAAGAGATACCGCTCGAATTACGTCGTGATATGGGGTTTCAGCATGACGGTTGTCCTGCGCATTTTACTTTGGTGGTGAGGCAAGTGTTAAATGAAACGTTTCCAAATCTGTGGGTAGGGCGTGGTGGTGTTGTTAAATGGCCAGCTCGCTCCCCCGACCTCATAACTCCCGATTGATTTTTTTTTCCTGTGGGGAACACTGAAAGATAGGGTGTACAACACCGGTTCCTACGATGCCAGAAGACATGCAGGAACGCATTGTGGCAGCTTGCAGAGACATTACGCCAGAAACATTTCAGGCCGCTCGTTGCTCACTACATGTGCACTTACTGATGTGTATGGCTATCGATGGCAAACACATCGAGCATGTAATGTGAAAAGAACCAACGCGAAGCCTTTAAACCATAACTGTGCTCTTTTGTACTATGCATGCTGATGCGATTGTATTTCTTCTTCAGTTGGTTTGTTCTATTTTTGTTGTGCGTCGCTAGGCACTCATTACCCAGTACAGTTAATGATTAGGAAACAAATCTCCTGAATTATGTTGGTATCTCACTAAAATAAAATGTATTGATATAAGACTTGCACTCACATTGCCCGTCTTCCCACCGCCGCGGTGATCTCCTTTGTCCAATATCACATTCTGCGCCCCTTAACCCATTAAGGTAAGCACTATGCTGCTATAAGAAAGCGGTCCTGGCAGGATAAGTCACGGCGCATGTTGCTTACTTACAGCTATGAGTACAGGTTCACTGCCCTATGCTACCGTCCAACCTAGCTTAAATCATATTTGCACATAATTTCTTGGCGTTTCTGTGTTACTTTCTATTGCATCTACTATATCACTTAATTCCTCCTTGCGCGTACTTTCAGATGCCGTTGAAATAAATGTATGTTTCAAGGGGAAAAAATCATATGTGGTTTAATTATTTGTCCATAAACGTGTTACGAATAGTCACTTTGCGGCAAATTACTTACCCCGTACATAATTTCATTTAGCAAAAACAGCATTTCGTGATTTGTAACCGTACTGGAAATTTTGGGTGTGTCCACGTTAGGCGTACCATCCTGATATATATATATATATATATAAATAAAGAAATGCCATTTACATTTCTTGAATGTTTTGTTCGTAAAGGTAATATGGTGTAAAGTGTTAATGACAGCTGCGCTCTAACTATCTCTTTGTCACAACATTGAAGTGCTTTTCCTTTCTACAAGACTGTGAAAAACCACGTGACTCCCACTAAGGTTAGCACACTGTTGACTAAAATAAGTGCTTTTGTATGTCAGCACACTACTTCTTAACAACAATAATGTATAAGCAAGTTAAGCAACATGTAAATAAACTTCATGTCGATGTTGAAACGCATCAATTTGACAGTTTTTTTATCAGTACTCGAGCCTATGTTGGGACATTCGTAGAAGACAGAAATCAGCCTACATTTTCTTCAGTGTAACGTCTTTTTGGCACCAAATGTATGGTTGGTTTCTGTTGACAACTCTAGTGAAGGATAAAGTCGTCGGAAACTCCGATGTAGCAATAGATGTTTATGGTAACTGCACGATACTATGTGTCTTGAAAGGAAATTGGGCCTGTGATGCCAAACGTTGCATTTGTGGTATACATTGCAAAATGGAAAAATTTCTTGAGTCAACATATCTGTGATTACGCTCTAGCTAGTTTACACTTTTATGATTGTATTATCATGTTTATGACTCTTTGAAGTTATTTGCAAACAAAACACAAACGTTCTCCTTAAGAGTTTCATAGCACCCACTGGCCCAGTGAAATGGGATAGTGGCTCCATACATTCATGTATGACAGCCAATAACGAAAGAAACCCATCGGAAATGTGTACAGTACGTTGAATTTTTGCAAAAAATTTACATTTTCTGCGATAAACCATCGTTTCTATCAATGATGGTAAACGTCTGCCGATTCAAACAGTAAGTATTGTAACTGGGACTTAGGGCCATATGGAAAGGTTGAAAACCAAGTAATTGATTTGCATATACAATTATTAAAGCATGTGGTATTTAAGTTGATGTTATACTTATAATGGATTATATACAATTACGCGTAGAGGCTGCGAGGCTTTGGGTTGAATTGGCAGAGCTGATCGTTAGCGTGCTCTTGTGTTTTTGCCAATGCCATTCTTCAACTTCATGTTATGCCGAGTTCATTATCGAACAACAAGATCAGTATGTTAGTTTATGTCGGAAGGTCTTCCCGCTGTCTTCTGGGTTTCCGTATAAGATATCAAAATAAATATGATTGTTCTTTATTTTCTTCCGATTTTCATAGTAAACGCTATCTCTTTTAGATTATTTTAAAACATGATCGCATCGATGAGAGTAAACACCGGATTTAAGTAGTAGCGATTGCTGCGTTGAGCTTTTCAGCGACATTTTCTTCCAGATTTGTTACCAAAAACCGACCAAATATTTGGTAGTAACAAAATTATATTTCCAACGCCGCTTGTCATTCCATGGCTGCCTTGCTGCATGTGATCTCTTAAGCCATTGCGAGCACGATACTAGCGATCAAAATTACATTCATAAACATAACAATAGTTTTTCGAAAATCATGTTACTATTATGTGAACCTGTGAACTCTCTCTCCAACATTAATAACTGTCGTTTGCAACTTGTCTTACCCTTACGACGGGGCCATGGTGGTTGAGCGGTTAGCCTTCTCGTCTCCCACCTAGGTGAACCTGGCTGAATCCCCGGTCGGGCCACTCCCGGATTTTCGCATGTGGGAGTCGTGCCGGGTGATGCTGCTGGTCGGCGGGTTTTCTCGGAAATTTCTCGTTTACCCTGCCCTTTCATTCTGGCAAGTTTCTTGTAATATTTCACTCAATTTCTGACATTTAGCAAATAAGTATGATAGTTTCCAGTTTTCAAGGCTGTCTCTCCCTATTCAATAATCACTTTAGATCATTGGTTATTTATTAGTTATAAAGTTTGTATTTTACGATAAGATACACAATTTATGCAATACATAACTAGGCCTACAATAGAGTGACATTTTGTTTGAACAGACTAATTTTCTCTCTATATAATTCTAAACCATTCGGCAGATCTTCACAAAATTTGGTAGGCATGCCCTTCTGTACCCAACAAAAATCCTGTGTAAGCCAACATTTACTCCAGCTCTTTACTTAGCTGGGAAAGTACTAAGGAACCAAATCACCATGTAGGAAATCGTGCTTTCCTACTCTTCATCCCATGTTCCATCTACAAATAAGAAAAATCGACATCACCTCAACTGGTACTTAAAAACATTATTTTATATTCGATCCTAGGATCGCGTTGATAAAACTAGAACCCGTTACTTCAAAAATAATGTGTTTCTATTTTATTAGCACGTTACAAATTTTTATCTTCATGGGTGAAGATGGAGGCGACGGGCGATGCCTCCATCTTAAGTTTCGTCTCCGAAAAAAGCTAAGGTCGCATGATTTTTTGTGGAGAAGAATTTATTCAGCAATTAGCCAAGTGAGCCTCGTCACATGTTGCTTCATGAAGTGGTTCGCGACATGCTTTGAGGGATATTTTGTAAATCTCGTCATGGTTTGTGGCATTGTACGCGAAATACTTTGAGGAATGTTACGTAACTCGTATACGGGTTCGCGAAATTGCTCACGAAGTGCTTATCACAATCGCCGATACTCACTTATCGATTCGCTGCATTAACGCAGTAGGTGAGATGTTTTACGAATTTTTTGCGAAGTTTTTGTGAAGCTTCGCGAAGTTTTGTGAGAATAGATTATGGATGAGAATAGGTATTACGCGACTTGTGTCGATATTGGATGTCATAGTCTGTTGGTATGGATGATTGGTACGGTCTGTTGATCTTGCTAGTTGAGTTTGTCAGGCTGTGACCAGTATGGTCGGTAAGGTTGGCTGGTCTGGTTGGTTGGCCTAGTCGGCTGGTGCGGTCCCTTGGTATGGACCTTTGTTATTGAACTGAGGTATGGACTGCTAGTTATTGTCAGTCTGTATGACTGATCGGCATTAACAGTTGTTATGGTTGGCTGATCTTGATGGTCGTTAGACTGGTCGGCTGGAATAACTGTTTGGTATGGGCAGTTCATATAGTTTGGGGTTTGTGGTCAACTGGCATTACTGGTTCGTATTTTAAAATGGTATTGTTGGCTTGTATGCTTGGCTCATATGGTTGGTTCACCTGGTTGCCTTGTATAGATTTTGATGGGAATCGAGCTGTGGTAAGTAAATGACGAGTGATGCGGAGCGAATAGAGGTGACATGTGGGTGGGGTTAGTTGGGAGAGTGTGTATGTGTGTTATGTAAATTCAATAATTCGCTTTATTGGTTGGAAGTTTTATTGGCTATATAGCCAATTAAATATAGAGTTGAGGATTCAGTCATCTCCTAATCATTATACCAGGGAGTGGCTGTGCTATACCATATTTACGAGAATTGAACCCTCAGTGTCGCTAACACCCACCTTGCTTTATCGCATTATGTATGCAATTTTCCCCCTGTTTTTTTTTTTTTTTTTTACAATTTTTTGGATTTTTGCATTTTTTCTAATTGTTTTTAAAGTTTGAAATCACTGGAATCACAATCAAGGACACTTACATTCAACACGACAGTTAGGCCAAGTAGTGTACATTTGTTCCTAGAATTTTTACATTTTTTAGATTTTTACAATTTTTTTATTAATCGAGTTCAAGGTCAACAAAAAATGGAGCAAGCTCACAAACATTCAACATAAAGGTCGGAGACAGTAACGTAATATTCTCTTCAATTTTACGAGTTCTTTCGATTTTGTGCAATTTTTGTCGATTTTGAATTCAAGGTGATTTAGGTTTAGGTTAAGGTCACCAATAGAAACATGGGGGTTGGAGTCAGTAATCAAATATGTTCGTCGATTTTTACAAGTTTCTTTAAATAATTTTTTTTTTAAATTTAAGGTTAAAGTTAAGGTGACCAACATACATGGGGGTCGGAGTCAGTGATGTATAATGTTCCTCAATTTTTACGAATTTTCTGTTGATTTTTACAATCTTGTTCTCTAATGTTTGAAATAAATGTCATTGGGGTTGAGGACAATGTCTTCTACATACCACGCTGTGGCTGAAGTCGTCAATCTAATTATTTCCTCGATTGTTAATTTGTTTCAATATTTTGTGCATTTCTCAATATGTTGTGCTTAGGAGAGGGTAGGTGTGGGGTAGAGTTTGGGGTGAATGGAGGAGTGAGGGTGAGGTAGGATGAGGATGGTGGTAGGTGATGGGGGTGCAGGATGGTGATTGGTGGTGGGGGCCATGACCACTGATCTGCCCGATCTGCTGGAGCTTGCTCGGAGCTTCGAATCCGCCTTTACTGCTCTGAGGACTAAGTGGCTCATTCCACTAAGAGCCTTGAATCTGCTTGCTTCTCTGAGGACTTTTGGCTCTCGCATCGAGGAGCCTTGATTCCGCTTTGGGATTGAATCGAAACATTAATAAATATTTTGTGGAAATTTTTTGGTGAAATATGTAATTTTTGGGCAAAATCAACCATTTCTGAAGTGATTTTGATGATAAAACAGGTAATTTTGTCGATAATATGGCCTTTTTCTGGAATCCTGCACAAGAATGCCCTGTTTATACCCGTTTTTTAAAATTAATTATATATGATTTGAATTCTGTATAAATTCAAACCGAAATGCAATATAACAACCACAGACGTAGGTGATGAAACTCATATTATCATACAACCACCTTTTCATGAAACAATAGTTTTAACATAACCCACCTTTCATCAAAAAGAGAATGATAAGATTAAAAAGAACTATCTTTAATATTTAAATAATAAACTAAACAAAACAAATAACCGACAGTTAAACAGTAGACAAATAATAAACAATATAAGCAAAAATTTTAATATTACCTATTGAGTACAATACCATAATTAAATCGTTCAAATTAAAACTGCATCATAGTTTCATACTAATTGTTGTAGAAAAAGTACCTGTCAACACATTCATTAAATGTTGAGTTGAGCTGAGTTGAGAGATTTGGGCAGATCTTAACAAAGAGGTCTTGAGAGATGATGAGGGTGAAATGAGGTGAGAATGGAGCAACTCCGGAATGCAAGGGCGGGGGAAATGGGATATTCCCGAGAAAACCCGCTGATCATCGGCATCGTCCGGCACGAATCCCACTTGAGAAAAACCGGCAGTGGCCCAGCCGGGTATTGAGCCATATTTGCCTTGGTGGAAGGCGTGCAGTCTAACCGCTCAGCCTCCACGGCCCCCGCATTCATCAAATGAATCATCAAATCATTAAATGTCTGAAAGCAAGTAATGGTCTCTTAAAATATTTTATAGTAATTATTAACTACTTTTAGTTAGAAATGCAGTTTATAACGTCATTATTGATTATAAATTATTAATCAATCCACAAATAGCTCCAATAAACGAATAATAATTTACATTTATTTTATTAATATTTTTTTAACATTTAATATAAAAAATTATTTTAGAAAAAGTTATTAAAGATAAAAATAAAATCAAACAATTACAAGCACAATTGGAAATAACTTAAAATAATAATTAAACTATTTTTAATTTTTTGTAAAACAAGACTCATTATGCAAGAATTTATTGTGCATATTTTTTATTTGTAAATAACCGATTATTATATATACAAGTTGGTTCACAACACCCGTATTACCCCTTGTTCTTGGAGACATCATTACACCTGGGATTCGCAAAAAAATTTTGATAACTATACCCTACATGAAGCACCAATTGGTAGTAATCCCAATCCCCCGAACATACCCATGGTATGGGTACGGGGGGTTACCTTTGAGATGGCCAATGGGAATATGGGTAGTATACGGTATTGTTAGATAGATCGTCTAAAAGGAAACACCATTTACTAAGACCCTTGTTTCCTGACGTGCATAGTTTATGCACAATAAAATAAATCATCCAAGCATATGGTTTGTGACGTGCGTAGTTTACGCCACTCATTCGCACACAGCGCTCTTCATAAGTGTGCTAAATATCGACCATTCTGTATCAGACACAACTCTGCTCTCCGTCTTAAATTCGCGGTTGTTCGGCGAACCTCAGCACTGATGAGAGATCCACATGCTGCTCTTATTCTGTCTTTCATGCAATGTTAAACGAATGACTGTTTGAATTAACGAACTTTCGAATGTCAGTTAACTTGCATGCAAAACCTGCAGTTCCTGTAGATGGTAGATGGCTTATCTGCTTGCTGCGTAGTGCTGCCTTATTCTCCGCTTTTGTTCGGAAACAGTCTAATAATAACAGTTACGTTTATCCACTTTTCATTGGCTGTGTGTAAACTATGCATGTCAGATACACAATGTGCGCCATTATGGTATTTCCGGTTGGAGTGTGAGACTTGCTTTGATACTAGGATTGACCTGTGTGCCTTACTGCATGGACTCGTGCTGTAGGTATTAGACTGATTCCGAGCAAACGCGGAGGATAATGCAGCACTACGCAACAAGCAGATACGCAATCTACCACTCACAGGAACTACACGTTTTGCATGCAAGTTAACTGACAATCGAAAGTTCGTTCATTTAGATAGTTATTCGGTTTACATTGCAACCATTAATCGTGTGTGTTGTTTCAGTGTCTGACATGGTTTTTCTGTGGTGTTGCTTTCTTACTGAAATGCCGTTTACAAACGAAGAAGCATTTGACATGCTCATGATACTAGGAGGAAGTCAGCTGCTGCCGGTTTGTACGCAGAGAGATACCCACAGCGCGTCCATAACTCGTACAATGTCTTCCAGCATCTTGCATGTCACGTGCCTACAACCGGGCTAGTGCAACTGACACGCATTAAATGTCGTCGAATCAGACGACATGTGAAAGACGAGAGGACTGTTGATGTACTTGCTGCCATGGTAGTTATTCCTCATGATTCTACACAGAGAATAGCCCGCGAATCAGGATTCTCTCAAAGTGCAGTGTGGAGAATCCTCGCTGATAACTGTTTACATCCGTATCATGTACAGCTGCGCCAAGAACATAGAAATAATGCCTTTCCTAAGCGCATTGATTTCTGCAACTGGTACCTGAGCAAGGTCTTTGCTTTCCACTGCAGCATTTTGTGGACTGATGAGGCGATATTCAAGAGTAATGGTGATGTAAACATACATATTGCCCATTGCTGGTCTGCAGTCAACCCACATTGGCTCCGTAAAGTGGATAACCAGCATGTGTGGAGCCACAATGCTTGATGTGACCTACTCAGACATCGTGTCATAGGGCCATATATTTTTTTGAAAGGCAATTGAATAGTGCAGCTTATGCAGACTTCCTGGAGAATATTTTGTAACATCTTATGGAAGATATCCCTCTCGCTCTGCGATTAACACTGTGTCTTCAACAGGAAGGCTGCCCTACTCACTTTTCACGCAGAGTTCCGCTAGTTGCTGACATGTTATTCCCCAGACGGTGTATTGGACGAATGGGTCACGTAGCTTGGCCACCACGTTCTCCAGGCTTGTCCCAAATTACTTCTTTTTATGAGGGCCAATTAAAGACATTATCTACTGTGTGCGTCCAACAACGAGGGAAGACAAGAAAGACAGAGTCAGAGCAGCATGTGGATCTCTCAGCTGTGCTGAGGTCCGTCCAGCAACCGCGAACGTAAGAAGGAGAGCTGAGTCGTGTCTGATACAGGTTGGTCGAAATTTCGAACACTTACGAAGAGTAATGTGTGTGAATGAGTGTTTCCAGTTCCCATTTCGCAGTGTTTCTCTCACACTAAACCGCTATGTACTGTACACCCGACGTCATTTTGATTGTACATGAACTAGGGATGCATGCCAGACAAACAACATGTTACGTTGATTTCTTTTAGTTTGTTTTGAGAATAACAAAAGTTTTGTTCATTTTCATTGTGCGTAAACTACGCACGTCCAAAACCATATGCTCACATGATTGATTTTATTGTGCGTAAACTATGCACGTCAGAAAACCACTGTCTTAGTAAATGTTGTTTCCTTTTCGACGATCTATCGAACAATACCGTATTCGACTCCTGTTACGTGAAAGTTCATCCCCCCCCCCGGATCCTCCTACCCTTGGTATGTTAAGGGGAATAGAAGTACTACCAATCGATGATGATTTATATAGGGTAAAGTTATTACAATTTTTTCGCAAACCCCCGGTGTCATATTGTTTCCGAGAAAAAGGTGTGAAACAGGTGCTGTGAATCAACCTGTATAGATGTACACACGATATACATATATATACAGGGGATGGACAAAATAATATGAAAACCATGCAATATAGTACATTTTATTGCATGTTGGCAACACTGCTTCCGTGTAAATAATACGACCCGTATGTATTGCACAGTTTACGTGCTAAGTCTTGTAGGTTATATTTCAGTGTATTATACGCTTTGTTCTGCGACGGTTAAAACAAGCGATCGGTGAAATGTGTGATCTCTCAGACTTCGAAAGAGGGTAAATCGTTGGTGCTCGGTTAGCGGGAGCGTGTGTGACGAAAACCGCTGAATTGTTTAGCGTTTCACGAACGACAGTATCCACGGTAATGACAGCATACACAAAACATGGTAAAACATCATCGGCGAAGAGGAACAGTGGGCGAAGCCCAACGTTAACTGACAGAGACCGACGAACATGAAAAAGAATTGTGGCCAGACAACATAAAACTACCACGGAAAAAGTGACAGCAGAACTCGACACTCACTTCAGTAATACTGTTTCGACAAAAACAGGATGACGGGAGCTCCACAAAGCTAAAATTCATGGAAGGGCTGCAATTGCGAAACCCTTTATAACGGAAGCCAACGCTAAGCTGCGAAATAAGTGGTGTCACGATCATAAAACCTGGACACTTGATGATTGGAAGAATGTGGTATGGTTCGATGAATGATCGTTTACATTGTTACCTACAAACGGCCGGGTTTATGTATGGAGAACCCCAAAAGAAGCCTACGATCCGGACTGCCTGCTTCCTACAGTCAAGCATGGGGGAGGTTCCGTTATGATTTGGGCGGCTATATCGTGGTATTCAGCTGGTCCTCTTAATCACATCACTGGTCGGATTACTGCGAATGAATATCTCGACATTCTCAATGATGAATTTCTTACTATGACAAGCATATTGATGCTAACACTGCCATATTCCAAGATGATAATGCGCCCATACACACAGCCAAAAAGGTTCAATCTTGGTTTGAGGAGCATCAGAATATCATCAAACATCTTCGCCACACCGCAACATAATTGAACCGTTATGGGGAGTTTTAGAGCAGAGAGTAAGGAGCAGATTTCCATCTCTAACATCATTGAAGTAATGATCGGATGTTTTGTTACAAGAATGGGACAACATTCCGTCGGAAACTATTCAGATACTCTACGAATCTATTCCGCGAAGAATTGCAGCTGTTCTAAAAACAAATGGTGTCCCAACACCTTATAAATAAATAAATATTGTGTATATGTCAGGTGTTCATATTATTTTGTCCATCTCCTGTATATAAATACATAAATATATATGTATATGGGATTCGCGAGGACGTACCGCCACTCATAGCGCCTATTGCTTACATCATTTGGAGCAAAACATGTCAGCATACCCACTCTACAGTGGAAAGGAGGCTTCAACGCCGTTTTAGCATCAATGTGTGGTGTGGTGTCCTACACGATAAGCTTATTGGGCCATTCATTTTCCCGGGACGCTTGACTGGTGTGGTGTATCTGCAATTGTTGCAAGAAGAACTGCTGCGGTTATTTGAGGATATTCAGGTAGCAGTAAGACGTCGTATTATCTTTTAACAAAAAAGGTGCACTCCTGGCCTCCTCGATCGCCAGGTCTACCACCACTACATTATTGCGTATGGGGATGGATGAAGGTCATTGTTTACCAAAGGGTTGCACAAACACGTGGGGAACCACTGGCGTGTATCATGCATGCAGCTACAGAAATCAAAGACAGTCGTGTGCGGCTACGTAGAGCAACACATGACGTAAAGAAAGCCGTCTCTACATAATACTCAATTTCTGCTACATTCTGTTATACCCATAGGCAGAACAGACGGCATAAATACTTATATAGCAGAAGAGAATAAAGAATGCATGTGTACATACTCACGCATTACGTTAAGTGCTAACAGAAATTTTAAACGACATGCAAAACAAATCGTAAATGGCAGGCATTCCGCAGTTGGCGGGAGTACAAATGCAATCAAATAATATATGTAGGTGCTTTGTGATACATCCAAAAAGTAAGAAATAATTTTTTTCCTGAAGACTGCATTTATTTAAGTTACTGAGTACAAGTACTAGACTATTAATGTATGCAAAATTACGTCCTTATATACATAAGCAATACTGTATTCACATTTATGTACAACGGACATTTACGCAACTGATTAAAACATAATTATATTATTAAAATATTCATCTTTAATAAACATAATAATCACTCTTGTGCTTTCCGTAATTAAAAAAGCTTTTACGGTTAGATTGCCAAAAAGGCAAAAATATCACAATACTAAAAATAAGACTTTTATGTGTGTCTGTTGCCATTTCTCATGCTACACAGCTCAAATTATCTACTTTAGAAGCCAATCGATATGATTAGCAAACAACCACATGCAGCCGATTTCGTTGTGCAGTTACTTGCGTCTTATTGCTTTTAGACAAAGATATTCTAGAAATAAACGTATTCTAATAATAGCATTAATTATAAACAGCAATAATGTATCACATAAAATAACTAAATAAAATTGGTTATACAACGGAGATTTGAACTCTAAAACCTAAAACTATGCGGCGCAGACCCGCGCACCAACCAACTATTTTTTTAAATATAATTCACCTAACCAATTTCATTGGCCGATACATTCAACCAACTATTTTTTTAAATATAATTCACCTAACCAATTTCATTGGCCGATACATTTGCCCTTGGTCAAAGCGTGTGTGACGTTTTACGTTTGACAGCGTGAGTGTAGTCTGCCGAGTGACGAGCACATGTAGTATACCGACTTGATAACAAATTCACAGTGCACATGTGCACGACATGCAAACTGAAAATCTGCCGTGAAATAACTGGGGCAGAAAACGGTTAGGAAAACTGCTTCGGAAATAGGTATTGTGTGGGGCCGGCTTAAGCGTGCGACCAAGTGTATGGAATTAGACGGAAACATTTTTGAACATAATTTAAAAGGTTGTTAGAGGCATTGTGATGTTCAACTGTAAACATTACGGTCTAATGATACACTGAAGNTCCCTCCACGGAAAAAAGAAGTGCCGCAAGACGACGTGGCATGGACTCTACTAATGTCTGAAGGTATGAAGGAGGCAATTCACACCATGAATCCTGCAGGGCAGCCACAAATTCAATCTGCGCCAATTTGAGAAAGGGTTGCATGTCTGTCACGTTTAATGATTCTCGTCAGTCGTCGTTTGTCTAGTTCTTTCACGATCTTTTTCCGGCCGCAGCGATGTCGAAGATGTGAAGTTTTACCGGATTCCCGATATTCACGGTACACTCGTGAAATGGTCGTACGCGAACCTCCAAATGTTATCGCTACCTCGGAGATGCTATGTCTCATCTCTCGTGCGCCGACTATAACACCACATTCAAACTCACTTAAATCTTGATAACCTGCCATTGTAGCAGCAGTAACTGATCTAGCTGCCGACCGCATCGCGTTACTCTGATTGGTTCCATATCTCTGTTATTTGCATACGCCTGCATATACCAGTTTTGTAAATATTGGGAATAGGGCCCACATTTATGTGACATATTTTGGTCGAAATGATGTGGAATGGGCACTGTGAGTGGCGGTAACTCCTCGTGAATTATCCAGTATATATATATGGCGATGTTATTAAGGGCACAGATTTCACAAAACCTATTGGCAACCTATTTCTCTTTGCAAAAAAACTCAAAACTGCTGGTAATATCACCACATCGCCACCGGTCATATATACGTGTATTCAACTCCCCCCTGAAACTTGTCTTTCGATTAAGATATTCCGATTAAATTTGCTTCTTTTTATGTTTCACACAGTCTCTGAGCCACCAAGTTAGTTGAGTTACGTATTAATTTAAGTGTAAGGGAATGAAGGCCAAATAGTTTTTCCAGTAAATTAGTTATTTATTTAGTTATTTGCTGATGTATATTATTATGCACGCGCTTGTGAATTTAGTCGATTTTATCACACTTTCGCTTCATTAATACAAGATTCATGATCATATGTCATTATAAGTATTAGGAGGCACTTTGCACGAAGTGGGCAAGAACTTAGTGTAGCTGCTATTTGGCTCATTTTTGTAAAACCTCTTCTGCCGTTCAAAGCTGCGTGTTTCGCATGAAGGGCCACGAATTTGAGATCTCTGGGGCATAAAAGTTGTGATGCACTTTGTGATACCGAATGCATCCATTTGTTACGGTAGTGGAAACCATGATAAAATACTTCGGAAACCAGTTCGTAGTTCCATTGATTTGCCATGCGTCGGCGTCCGAATCAAAGGCGGCGAGCGAAAAGCCAGCGTTTCTCTTTAACGATCGACAATCTTCGCATCTTGGCGTCGTCTCAGCCCCTCGCTACTACGCAGTGGGTTAACTTGCCTCTCCTTGCCGTATCTTCGGTGCCGCAGCTGCAGGTCAAGTTCACTTCGGAGATAAGTTGTTATCGCCTCTACCGGGAGACAGCGTTGCTCGCTCACTCTCAACAGTTTTCCTACAAAAATAAACGTCTTTATGAACGTGCATGTATTTACTTGTATCTGCTCCTCTAGCAGCAAAGCAGGCTCTTCACCTTCAGAGACATTTTGAGTATTTTTCACTTGTCTACAGCAGTTATTAGTTTCCTGAAGTCCATAAAAGTAGAGAGCTTCAAAATCACAACATATAAATTCAAGTTACAAAATATTCACGTGGCATTAGCGAGAGCACTGATAATTTTGTTTTAGTAGTTAATTGTACTTTTGGAGAGCTGGGTCAGTGTGTTTAAGGATATACAATGAATAGCACTGAGACTGACAATGTAGACAATATAGACGATAGCCTATAAAGGCAAAACATTTTCCTAGTTTTAAAAATGTATTGTTGCCAGTTAATATTCATCCACGTCTTACCAGATGAATGACGCATATTGGTTCTGCGCTGGATTTATAGGCAAAATGTCTGATGTAAGAGCCACGGCGTATTCGAGAGTAAAAAGTTAGGTTTCTTCGTAAGTACGTCCCAGCAAACTTCAGTATACTGGTTTTAATTAATTATCCAGCTGTTGGTCTAAAAAATTTATTTCAGTGATGTTAATTTGATGCAGTTTCCTTTATATCTTATCAAGATGGAGATTTTTGGACATTCGCCATAGCGATGCAGATGTCTGTCATGGAAAAACAGGACTGAGCACGAAAGAAATACTTACATAAGACAAGTACCCTATGGACGAGAAAATAAATATATGTATACAACACTGGAAAATTCCAAGAGGGAATAGAGTCAGAAAACAGGACAGCAACTAATTACGAAAAAATGTATGTGTATATACACGACCAACAGACAACACATAGAACACAACACACGCTAGAAACCTGCTTGAAAAAGTCAGGGCAACACTGACAAAATAAGTAGGAACAAAATGGGACAACAGAGCAAAGAAACGCACTTAAACACAGCATTTTTACCAGACACGTTAGAATGCAAGCCAGGTATGCTGTAGTCAAGAATATATATGCACAAATACAGAAAATTCCATAAAGGGATCGAGTTAAATAAAACACGACAGCAAGCTAAATGAGGAAAACTAATATACTATATATGTATACGAAGAAACTATATACGACCAACAAACCACACACCGAAAACGACACACGCTAGTTATCTACTTACAAAAATAAAACAAACACAAAGAAGAAACTCACACAAACACAGTAGTTTTTCGAAAACCGACAGAATGTGACGATTCGGGAACTGCTATCTGTTCCCGTCTTCAGGCAGCGACACACGGAGACCGGAAAACATGGGTTCATATAGTTTTTGAAGATTTGCTTTCAACCTATTAATTTCTGAAAGGAAGATTGGCTTATGAGGTCACTTTCCTCTAAGTTTAACTGTGTATGTATGTATTCCCTAAAAACGTTTCAACAGGCTCATTAAATTAAAAAAAAATTTTATCACTTATTTTAAACATCGAGCAGAATATCTGAAAGCTTGGTGACCATTCCAACTGTCCTTAAACAAGTACACCGATAAGCAGTACGCAACAGGTGAGCTGTATGAGGTATATGTCTTGTACACTGAGAAAAAGAATTGTTTCAGTACATCAAATATATTTCTTTGCGTGGTGTTTGTTTTAGCTAAACTGTTTTGTTGGTACAACCAAGCCTCAGTTCTGACAAATGAATTAAATTTTTTCACGAAGCGAAATAATTTTTTTTAAACAATTTTGTTTGTGAGAAACAAATATTTCGTTGTTTCAGTCGTTAAACAAATATTTAGCAAACACCGAGAGAAATGTTTGTTCAAGCCAACAATATATTTGTTTGCATATGACCAAAAATATATTAAGTTTCCCCGAAAAAATATTGTTTTGAGTAAACAAAACTTGAAAAGTAACAAAATTTGTTTTGTTCGTCTAACAAAATATATGCTTGATTTAACGAAACTTCTGTGTTTGAGCAAAATAAATTGTACTATCAACAAAATTTTAAGTTAAATAAACTGTGTAATTATTTAATGTACAAATGGCCAAAACATTTTTAGTTGTGCCAAACAAATCTTTGTTTGGATCTACCAAATGAGAACAACATAATCATTTTGATTCTACAAGAAAATATTTCAATGTACCAATAGAAACAATTAATTTCGTTGCGCCAAAGAAACGATTCAACAGAACATTTTTCTAAGTGTATCTCTTATATACTGCTTTAAATAGCTTTTAGCCTACCTCAATCCAATTTTTTCGCCTTTCGTAGCCTTTTGATGTACCCAATCTTTCAGATATCCTGAGTGCAGCTTACATAGCAAAGACACCCCAACTTGTATAGTTTTCGTCCATGACGTGTGCTTATGTTCAACATGGTCGTTATTTTAAACTTTCAGGGTACTGCGTCTTATCTAAGAAACCATTCAAACCAATTGAGGAAAAAAAAAAGATAATTTCATACTTAAAATAATAGCAGCGGATTCATGGAGATTAATCCTCATTAGTGAGCCGTTTCTGATGATAATACCACCTCAAATATAATGGTATTCAATATACCGGGGAGTACTGAACCGATTGTAATAACATTTTGCAATCAACTAGTGATATCTTAACTGACATAACAATTATTGCTTTAGTATATCCGATGCTTATTTTCAAAATAGTAGCACAAAAAAAATTTTTAGTTACAATAGTATAGTTATCTATGTTCTGGGACATGATTCATGAGTAGGAGACAGGAGCCGTACGCCATCTTGGATGACGTCAAGAATGTTCCCTGTCTTCCCCTTAAAATCCCCCGTTTTCTATGAAAATTTCCACATTTCTGTTAAAATTTCCCGTTTTTCCCTCAAAAAAGAACCGAGCCCTCCATTTGCAAAAGCGAGACCCCGAAAGGAAATTTTCGAGCCATTGGAGCACTTTGGGGAGCTAGCTAAGGATAAGCGAACATGGACCCCTCACCTCACCTCAACCCAAGCTCACATCACTCCATCCTCCCCTCCCCCTCGCCCTAATTATTATTATGAAAAATCACCAAAAGTTAAAAAAAAAGGGTGGAACTGGTGATTATTCTGTATTGCGTATCCAAATCATTAAAAAAATACGACGTTATGTATCCAATGATACGCCAAAACCCACATAAAAAGTCGCCTATTTCGTATCCAATTACAACAAAAAAAATTTGTAAAATTTTTCCTTGCGTATTCTACCTGCCTCTAATTACCGGGTTTTTACCAAATGTTTCTCTCTGCGTATCCACGTGAAAAACGACTGGCATCGAAAAGTGTTTGGTTTGCATATCCAAATTGAAAGGTGGACATTAGTATCGAACCTCATTTGTTCCAACCCATGTATCCAATTCCTTCTAGAAAAATTTCGACAAACACCTGTGTTTCCTGTGGCGTGCCCAAACTGAAAACGGAACAATTGGTCACTTTGTCATTTATATTCCTGGGTGTATCCCCATGTGGAAGTGACTTTTGCTAAAAATTTCCTATTGCGGTCCAGAATAACAACTATCTTAAATTTAAAATAAAGTTATCAAGAAAGTGTGTAATTTATGGAAACTTTAAGGCCTTCATGGGTGTATTATTTATGCATATAATATCAAGTCACTTTAAACTCTAAACAATTAGTAATCACGAGTTGTGAGATGGCTCTTTCGTGTTGTTATGGGGACAATACATATTTGGAAGGGAGATCCGATTCAGACCTTCCTCTTGCTACCAAACACAAGGTCACAGGTCATAACATAAACTGATGAAAACAGCAAACCATTCAAACACTTAAAAAAGGTTTATTGGAAATTGGTAATTTTTTCCCAATAGTTTCTCGGGGCCTATCCCATTACAGAGAGTGCCTTGTTAAAATGTTCTATTATGTATTCGATCCTAAATTCAAACATTGGTAATCACGAGTTGTGAGATTGCTCTTTCCACTGCTTTTTTTTTTGTTCTTTATCTTATTTGGCAGCTGATGTGGTCACGAATATTGTAAAACAAGCATGGTACTTATGCATGTCATGTCAAGGTCTCTTAGGTCACAAGGGTTGAGCAAGGTCGAAATATTTTATAACAAGCTTGGTTGGCAATTTATAGTTAGGAGTGTTGTGTAACAGGCTCTTATCATTTTGATTGTAGTTTTTTATTATTTGGCAGCTGATGTGGCCATGAATATTATATAACAGGCTTGGTTCTTATGCATGTCGTAACGAGGTCACTTAGGTCAAAAGGGTTGAGTAAGGTCGTTTCGCTTTGATAAAAGTTGGCAATTTATAGTTGCTAAGGTTGTGTAACAGGAGCAAGGTCCGAATATTATATAACAAGCATGGTGTTTATGCATGTCATATCAAGGTATCTTAGGTCACAAGGGTTGAGCAAGGTCCGAATATTATATAACAAGCTTGGTGGACATTTTATAGTTGCTAGCGTTGTGTAACAGGAGCAAGGTCCCAATATTATATATCAAGCATTGTGTATATGCATGTCATATCAAGGTCTCTTAGGTCACAGGGGTTTAGCAAGGTCCGAATATTATATAAGAAGCTTAGTTGGCAATTTATAGTTGCTAGTGTTGTGTAACAGGAGCAAGGTTCGAATATTATATAACAAGCATAGTGCTTATGCATGTCATATCAAGGTCTCTTAGTTTTCTTTTTGCCTTCATTTTTTCCTCAGATTTACAGTATATATACCAGTCTGTTAGCAATAGTACTTATATTGCGGTCAAAGTGCGTCCATCTACAGTTACTGCGATATCTGGATGTTCCTATACTCGTGGAAACTTATTGAAGGTATGAAACTAAACCAACTAATTCATTTTAAAATCTAAAAAATTAGTAATTATTAGTTTCTCGGTGACTATCCCATTGCGGAGAGTGACTTGTTGAAAATTTCCTATTGTGTATTCGATCCTAAATTAAAATGCTTTAAAGTTAACCAACTAAATCATTTTAAACTTTAAACAATTATATATTGGCAAGGGGGATCAGATTCAGACCTCCCTCTTGCTACCAAACACAAGGGCAAAGGTCATGAACCGATGTAAACAGCAAGCAATTCAAATTGTGTGGAGTAGGTATTGTGTGCAGTCATAAGTTAATTATTATTATTAGTCGGTATGGTCCCTTGATGTGACCAGCTAGTAATTGACAATTGTATGGACTGCGATTTTTCTCAACTTTTCTAGTTCAATGTCTTTCGGGTAAGGTTAAGGTCAACAACCATTGTGGTGGCTAAATCGACAGCACCTCTGGCGATTGAATCGATAAGTAATACACTAGCATTACCTAGGTGTTAAAAATTACACAAAATGAAAACGAAAAAAAAAAAATATATATATATGCATACGACGGAATGAGCAAAGGTGTGGGAGGTGGAAGCCTGTCGACTAATTAACCAATGATGAACATTGGTAACGGGTCGAACGAGCGTGAGTAATCAACCAATAAGAACACTTTTGGGGAATGAAGCGAGCACAAGTAATCAACCAATGAGAAACATTGGTGGAGGGATTGGAGGCGAAACAACTAATTTATCAATGAGAAACATTGAAGTGGGACAGTAGTCTGCTGGTAGTGGTACTGAGGAAACCTTCGAAAATTAAAGTTTTTTCATATAATTTTTAATTATTATTTCTTAATATTTTTTTATAAAATATAACAAAAATTTTATCTTTATTTTTTTTTATATAGATTTTTTTAGGATTTTTAGAATTTTTAGGATTTTTTGGGGGTTTAAGGTTAATATCAAGGGTATTGGGTCAAGTTTCATGCGTTTTGGGCCTTGATTCTCGGGTCTTTAGTCTTGAATTAGGGTCTTGGGTCTTTAGGCTTGGGTTTTGGTGTCTTGAGTTTAGAGTTGTGAGTCATGAGTCAAGTTTTAAGGGTTTTTTTTTGGGAATTTGTTAGAATTTTTAAAAACCTTTTTGGGAATTTGTCTTTAAGGTCATTCAAGAACACAGGAATTGGGTCAAGGTCATGGGTCAAGTTCATCGACATCGAACATGGCTGACGAGGTGGACACCGGTTGACCTGGCGAGGGTCGGTCGTGTCGGGAGCTTAGTCGATCCACCTGTCATTGAACACCGGTTCTCCTAAATGTACATCTTTAAATTTTTTTGAAATAATTTTGTAACTTTTTCAAAATTCCATTAAAAAATATTATTTTTTGGGGGGTTTTAAAATAATTTTCTGGATATTTTAGAATTTTTCTGTGTTCAACGTCTTTCAAGTATTTCGGACATAGGGTCAAGGCCATGTGCATATGGTCAAGATTTAGGTCATGGTCAAGGGAAAGCTCACCGACATCCAAGATGGCAGTCGGGTGAGTCACAACATGGCGGCCGGCCGGTGCTGGCTTCAGGTACCAGTTTTGTCCCATTAAATATACATTATACCCAACTTCTCCAAATTATACTACTGGCAGCTCTTAACAGCGAGTTCTTGAGAGCCGATGAGAGTATGGTGTGGCGCCGGAATGAAGTGACGGGGAAAGCGGGAGATTTCCTAGAAAACCCGCATGATTCCCACATGCGAAGATCCGGAAGTGACCCGGCCGGGGATTGAACCCGGTTCACCTTGGTGGAAGGCGAACAGGCTAACCACTAAGCCACCCCGGCCCTATAAAGATGTTTAATTTCATAAATCACAAAGTACCTAAACGAATACGAATAAATTTAATTATCAAATAATACTTTTATAGCGAGCACGAAAAGTGTATTTGAAATAGATAATATTTTCCAAATGTCTGACTTGTAACAATTTGCTTTACGAATTATTCCTATTGAACAATTAAACCGATTTGAACTCAGCTTTTTGCACTATTGGAGTTTAATATTATCTGCACTAAATACATAACAAACTGATATCATTTTTAATGCGGTTGGGGGCCACGGTGGTATAGTGGTTAGACTATTCGCCTGTCACCCAGGCCGGCCGGGTTCGATCCCCGGCGGGGCCGCTCCCGGCCTTTCGCATGTGGGAATCGTATCAGACAATGCTGTTAGTGGGTGTGTCTTCTCGTGGATCTCCCGTTAACCCCACCCTTGCATTCCGGTGCCGCCTCATACTCACCTCGCTTCAGCCTCATCGGCTCTCCAGACCTCAAATTTAAGAGCCGCCCAAATCACTTTAATGCGCTTTCTTGAATAATGTCACCAGAAATGTTATCATGAATGCCATATCTCAGTAACATCTCAACTTATTCCCACCATATTTTGCATACAAACAACACTATTGAGTCCACCTAAAAGTGTAATAACATTGTACCTAATTTTAAGAGCGGCTGTAATATTCTTGTAGTTTATGTGCCATATATATAATACCTATATTAAAAACCAATTTAACGAAAATTTTCTCATCTGAAAACCTATGGTTGTCACTAAATTTTATAAATAAAGGCTTCAGACGCCCGCCATTTTTGACGGCGGTGCCACTAAAGAAACTATTATTGATTTAGGTTTACCTAACATCTCAGAAATTATTCGAACGTTTACCGTAATTACTTCTGCATGGATATTTTTTACACGTCTGATTCTACTGTCTTAATTCTTTGTGTGAGTTGTTACGTTGCGATGTACATACATGTAAAGAAGGCTAATCTGTTGTATCAGTAATTTATTTTTTACATTGATGTCGAGTCTTGAAATTGAGTGTTCCATTATATGCTTCCAGAAAATGTAAAAATGTACAGTTTAGGTTAATTTAAATAATTTTATTATAGCATGTACATTATGTAAAATTTGATAAATAGATTTAGAAATAGGTAATTTGTAATTTAACATATTTCATGGTAAGTAGTACCATTTTTACAAAGAGACGGGTTGACGAGGAACATCGTACCATAGTGTATTCGCAAACCACTCGGTACTCGACCATATCAATTTTAATTATGCCAGGATTTGGCTCCCAAAAATGACACTTTCAGTGGCATTGTGTTGGCACAAATATGTGGCAACTCATAGTTCCACTTCTATTTTAGGATACACAGTCCACCCAACTGGTTCAGTGGTCAGGACTCAACACTGGTGAGCTAGAAGTCTCGAGATCGATTCCCGGCCAGGTCAGGGATTATATTGAAGTAGAAAGTTTCCCTCGTTCGTTCAGAAACGATACTGCTGTAGGCAACAGTAGACTACCTTGTGTGCGTTGGGTGTCAGAACCAGCCTGAACACTCATTGTTCTCGTCATTTTCAACTCATACAAACTGAATAATAAGCAAAACAGGAAATTTTTTCACCAACGTTGGCACGTGGAAATTTAAGGAAATTAAATTATTGTGTTTTTTGAAAGAATTTTTTCACAACTTTAAAGCATTCATTTAAACAATCAGACTCTCTCTTGTCGGATTTCACACTTTTGCCTTTTACCTACATTATTCAACGTTAATTTCCGAGTTTAAGTTACTGCATATTTCCCATGCTCAATAGTTCCTGATTTGTATAACTCAATAGGTAATAATAAAAGTAAAAATAACCGTTCGCTTATATTGCAAATATAATATTAATTCTGCCATATATCATTTTCAGAAGATGTGAATTTGTGATCGGCAAAGCTTAAAGTGAAAAATAGCCAGTGATATTTATTGTAGATATTACTGCGCACTTGTTAGAACAATTTTACATAATCTACCAACGAAGAAGTCGCATGCAAAAAATATTGCAGATATTTCCGCTGAGATCTGCGCATTATACAATTTCTCAATGTTAATGCTGTACTGATATGGGTAAATTAATTTAATTTCTGTCATATGGCTTATTTCTAAGCCTGTTAAAATAAATAAACCTACAAAATAATGTTGCATCTCACCATACCTATACGGGCTGTAACCACTAGGTAATCAAATTTTCTCAGTATGTAAAATCCTCTATGTGAGGCCATTTTTATGCATTTTTGAGTAACATTCGTTTTCGAGAATCAGTTTATAATATATTAAAATGATAAAATAATTAAGATATAACAATAAAGAATTATTTATAATTCGTATTTCGTCTAATATTTACCTAAGGATATACCGTGCACTTCATTTATTTTCATAAATTAAAATCCAACACTAGAATGGAACTGACAGACTACTCGGACTGAAAAATTTCCGAATCTGCACGTGTCATTACGAACAGTTTTGAGTTTCTCCTTTCTCACGGGAAATTCGCAACGAGCAGATCCATATGTACCAGACCATGAAATGACTTCTGTTACATCGAGCGTCAACTAAATGCGATCATATGTCACCTGTTAACGATAAATCGCCTGCGTATGTTAATCCTTGGATAGCGGGATAATTTCCGATGCCTCACGACGCGGCCTGAAAAGGTGAAAAATATCGTCGGCGCGACATTTAATATGCGTTCGCCGCCGGTACGAACGGGCGTTTATTTCCACGGGCGCCTTTTTCTTCACGTCGAGATTTGCCTAATGATCGGCCATTAGTCGCGCGGAAGGGTGCTGCACCGCTGGGAAGGTGTCCGTCGTTGACAGATCTTTTCGGGCGACCCTCGTCAGCAACGCTGCCTGTCGCAGGCGACACAAGTGGATCGCTGCCTATTGAAGGGTCCCGGACCCGAGGCCCACCAAATGGTAATGCCGGCACGAACGCGGCGACGGCGGGCGGCAGCTCACGCTCGGCCGCCGCTCCACAAAACACGCGTCTTTATTGAAATATCACGCGACAAGGGGAACACACCTCTTTTGACGCGCGGCCTCGGCTGAATGCCGATACGCCACGCATCCTGCTCGAGGAAGAGGCTGCCTGCCGTCTTTCGAAAGAAACCACAGCGTCTTTGATTCTCACGTGCCGTGGCGGAAGTTTCTGCTACAGCGTAGAATCACGCAACCCGGCCAAGTCCTTCGGGTGAAATCTTGCGATCATTTGAACTTAAAATGCAGTGAACTTACAAGAACTGTGAATCAGAATATGGCTTCCACCTTTCTGTTCCAGAAAAATGTATTTTTAAATTTATAACCAACATTGAAGAAATATATTTAGTAGCAGTCACAAAATAATTTATTGATATTCACCTTGCTAGATTTCATTTTTGGAAAACAAACATTCGTTAGTCACCAAACTTTTGGGTCACTAAAAGTTATTTTTTGGTCACTACAAACAAATTCGGCATTGTGATTTCCTAACAAAATATTTTTCTCCGTAAACTTTCTTTCTAGTGGTTTCATTTCTAAGATATTACATACTTATTATATTACATTAACTTTTCCTGGCATTCCCGTTAATATGTTCCACACAGTATCACAGCGAGTTTAAATTGGATGTAGAACGTCATCAAATTCTCCACTAGCTCAAAAAGTAATTTTTGTTCTAAATATCTAAACATGAAAACTAAAACACTGCAATATTGCCATATTAAGAATAGTTTGTTCTACAATAATTTACAATAAAAGTAATTTCAAAGAGCCATTAAGTACTCATAATAAAGTTTTTTTTTAAATAAGGAAAAAATTTTAGAATTATTTTGTTTCATATCAGTTTTCATCTGCAAGTTGGAAGTTTTTGTTATCAATTTTCTTTGCTTTTGGTAATCTTAATTTTGTTATTGAACTTTTCCTATGACACTCATAAAATTTCCTTCGCCAATTACTTATTAACGCACATCCATAATGTTGCCAAAACGTGAAAAATGTCAAATTTTAAATGTCGACGTAAACGACTCACTTCTGAAACAGTACGGCGTCATGTCAAAACGCTCTGCGATTAAATGTATTTCAAGGCAGGAACTCTGCTTACCTTTGCTCTTTGCAATTTATGAAATTGAGCTAAGAAAAAAAAATCAGCCTACACAGAGATGCCATGCTTTGCATTAATTTACAAGAGAACGCCCACAAAGCTCCTGAAGTGATAGAACCTACAATTACATAAGAAAAGCCCACATTTTTCAGGGTCGCGTGTATCGTAGTCAATGTTCACTTATCAGTATTTTCTGAAAACTCATAACGATAAACTAATTAATCAGAATGTGAATTGAAAATTCGAGGTTTAAATTTCACCTGCAAACATTTTTTAACTTTTATGACTAGCTACCAATTTTAATGTATTAATAGTACTAAATTAATATGAAATCCTAAATACTCATGACATTTAAAAATAAAGAAGAAATAACAATAAGACACAATGTTTTTTTTTCAATTGAGGTTAGCTGAGTCAGTTTTCTTTGAGAGTCAAGAACGAAAGTAGGTTTTTGCGAGCATACACAGTTATGAACGGAAAAGGTTAAGTAGGCGGATTTTATTGGGGCCTGGACCACGTATTTAGCTACTTGGAGTTCGTGAAGAGATTGGGCGTGATTCAACACTGTTCCAGCCTCTTCGCAACATGAGCATGAACTGCTGCAGCGAACCTATAACTCCTGTCAGGTAATTAACTACATTCGTGTTGGAAAATGCCGGTCTTTTACGTAGTATTCGGGAAAGAATTGAACGTGAAGTATGGTGGGCAGCGTGCAGATTTCCTTCTGACAGCTGTTTTGCAATCACTTTTATAAAACGTTGCCCTTCTTTGCACCTTCAATCGCACCGATTGGAAAGTTAGTTCCAAAAACGTTTTTGTAAAATTGAACTACCACGATTTAAATGCTCTACGAAAATCTCTGTGACGTCACTAGTCATATCGTTACACTCAAGAGAAAACCTCGTCACCGCAAAAACATGTATTTTACAGGAGAGTCACAAAACAAATTACTTTGATTTCAAGGGCAATTTTCTGCTATTTGAACTAAAGTTGATATTAATAATTTAAATACTTATGCACTTTAACCCTAATTTAAAGAAAAAATTGCAATAAAAATTAAAAGTGGATATACGAGTTCTTCGCTCTTTGAAACCTCATTGTGGAGCTATGAGATTTCCGTTTTTTGTTTGTAGATAACTTTTAATCCCTCCTGAAGATACGAGATTTTCGTAGCCAATCAGTTGATTTTTTTTTTTTGGTGTTACAATGGCGTAGAAATCCACCAAAACGGAAAAAAGAGTAATGAGGTTTTCTTATGAGAACAACGAAACGCAATTTTACCCGTTAGCTACGTTTTCGTTGGCCGTGAATCATGCTTGTTTGTGAAAAGTTACTTTGATTCATGGGTACCGAAAGTAAAAAATTGAGAATAACAAGAGCTCTCTTATGGCACACTGCGCACAAAACATCTTGTAGAACATCCGATAATGTGTTTATAACTGTCCAATCAGAAACTATTGTGGTTCCTAAACATCTGTATTATTTAACTTCTGCGCAAATATTTGACCAGGTACGCAAGTAGGTGGGCCTGAAGATGGAATAATTTTGCGCACATATAAACTCGTGTTCTCTTCTTTTTTTCCCTCCTGTATGTGAGATGTGTTGCTTAAGAAAGTAAGGTTCTAAAATCTCTTGCCAATGTAAACGGCGGATTTTTACATACGAGCGAGTTTTAGCCCGCAGGTAAGAAAAAAGGGTCACTCGCGTAGACAGAGAGGAACAGAACGTTCTAAGTACTGCATTCCGACTTCTTATCAAAGGTGCTGATTGGAATAAGTGGTTTAGTTATGTCCTGCTGGAATGTTAGCAGTGGCGAGCCTGCTAGTAACAAACCATGTTTACATCCGAAAGAAACTTTTCAGCAGAATTTTGCACTGTGTGAATTCCATAAATATTTTCAGTTTGAAGAGAGTGACGTTAACTTCAGTTTCCGCAGCATGTGGAAACACAAAACGGACTTTATACCTTCTGGCTACATTAAATCAAGAACGGTAGTTATAGTCAATAAACAATTTTATACTGTAAAACTACACCACTTTGACTATAATTATACCAGTCAATTGTGAAAACTAGTTTACGACATCCTCGATGTTACAGATTTAATTGTATTTATGAGCAGGAGGTAGTGGTAAATATCGGCTGCTTGAAATCATATAATCATCTACCTCAACCGTCTTACGTACTGCTCAACGTGGTGCGTAATCTATCGATGTATTTCTCCCCTTTACTTTTTTTTTTAGCGAGGACACTATCTCCTCCTGTGGCGTAAATTATGCAAGTGATAAATCATTTTGCACTCCTAAATAGCGTAGCTCAGTTTTCTTTATATAGGCGCGAAAGTACAAAACAATCTCGCTTGTGTGTGATTATAAACGAAAATGAAGTGCGCGGAGAAAATTAATGACCGAATCCCATTGGAATCGTCAAATTTTAACGTTTGGTATAATTTAATAACGTTACATCCAGCTTTTACGAGTGAAAAAATTAATAACATGCAGATCAAATAGAATTTTATTTTTATTGCAAACTGCATTAGTAAATTTTTTTAATAATATTTGTTCCCTCAAAAAGGGCACCCAGGGTGGTCTCCCTGCTCAAATGACCCCAGTGGGAAACTCAGTTAAAATATTACTCGTGTGAATATTGGTATTTGCTTGAAGGCGGTAGTCCCGGGACGATCGTAAATGTTACAAGAAAACTACTGCACTATTTAATAGTACTTCCGTTGAGTATTAAAACTGCACACTGAACAAACAGTTGGAAAGCACATTTAACAAACAGTTACCGATATTACGAATTACCCTACTTTTCTTTACACGTGCATGCAAGTAATTTTGAGCAGGTCATCAAATATGTAATCGGAGGGATGTAATTTAAAAATTCCTAAGCTGAAATAATTTTCTAGAACAATTGATTGTAATCGGTTCAGTATCTCCTGTGATATGATGTTGGTACACAAAATACCTTTTTTTGGAGAATGCAATATTCAGACGTTATTGTACTATGACGTATAGAACGGTGAACGAAACTAGCAATTATCCATATAAAATTTTCAGGTATCATAACGATTCCCAGTTGATGATTCATACCACTTCAGCCGAAAACGAGCACATATAAATGCGAATAACCGGGTACTTGCACACACACACATACACAAACACACACACTAAAAATATTTTTTATTCAATTTGGCGCATGCACATATGTGCTTTACCGCTAAAAAATCATAGTTATCGTGAGGCATGCTAAACTTATTTTTTTCGGGCAGTGTGGGTTTTAATGAAGCCTGCACTTTCGCATTCACATTATCTGTATGAAGAATCTTACTAATTTTACAATAAACCTGCTTTAACATAAAACAATCATTAATATATAAATTCGTGGAACTTATTTCTGAAGAAGAAAACAAATACTTAACATTTCACACATACAGTATGCGTATATATATCGTATATAGTAACAATTTTCTCTCGAAGTCAGTGGGCTAAACTAAGTTCTTCAAGGAATGAAGGTTTTAATTAAAGAAAAGAGTTAATTATAATTTACTAATTTTATTTAGAATAACTACAAACAAAATACTCAACATCTCACAGTAAATTTATATCACTTGCTGTTTACAATTAATGACTTCAATTAATACAATTCACATTTACCTCAAAGAAATAAACATAATTAAATAATTAAAATCAGTCCCAATAGAAGGTGCATAAAGACCTATTCAAGAATTTTACCAATTATATGTCCATATTTGACAGTCCCGATATTTACAATAAAGTCCGTACCACAAGTTATTCAGTCCCACCTCAGTTTAGTCCAGGCCCCACCAGTCCGCGATGTTCTAGAGTTCTCCGAACGCTCTCACGCACAGTAGCCTTAACTCGTCGTGTTTCAAGCCCTCTCGTCCATTCACACCAAAAACACCTCGTCCGCCGTCGCCTCATCTCACGTCGTCGTCCGTTGCTCGATTACCACACTCAGCTAATGGGCTTCCATAAAAAGACTTCCGGCAGTCCAGCTGTGGCTTGTATTTATAGGCTCGTAGGCCATCGCCCAGAAATTTCTCTAAATGCCGCGTTGCGCCGTGGGTCCTAATTCCTAGAATATTCTTGCGCATCCTCTACTTTTGTCGGCTTCTCCAGCAAGGGGGAAGGAGGGGCTGTGACGCAAGCCAGAAGCCGGTAGGCGCGACCCAGCAGACCACCTGGAGAGAAGATGATGGTCGAAGGATATATATACACATAATAATAAATAAATGCACAATGAATTACAATTTAAAATTTCCAATTTTAACCAAATTTGGCTCGTAGTGCCAACCTCTTTGATTAAAATATCAACGTTCAGGATTTCGATGAGGATTCGTTCGGCCCACCTCTCAGTTAACGAAATAGAGTTTAGTTCATATATTTTCGAATAGTGGGTATCCTGCTAATTTATTCTTTGCATAAAAATATTTTCAATCAAGAAGTCAAACGTGAACATTAAACACCATGTTCCAAAACTATAAGTCGGGTTTTGAATGATACCTGTAGCAAAAGACAAACGTCTGTACAAGTACATTGTAAATGACATGGAAAAAAATATCATACACAATTAAATCGTACGTAATTTTTTTTTTTAAATAAATTAAGTACTTCTTGTAATTTTCGAATCCACTTTGAATTTAAAGATTGTTTTTATACTTCAAAAAACATGTAGCGAAAGTATGCGCCTGTGAAACCGATAGTGTGACAATAAATCAAGCGGACATATAAAACGCTAGCTTTTGTGATACAAAAGCTTAAAGTGAAAGATTGTGATTATTAGCAAAAAAAAAATCGACTTCTTACTATGCCTCAACTTACTGTGCAGATACGTGCAACTTCCGTTTCGTAATATAAGTCAGTGTAGTCTGTGTGAGCAACTATTCGTTCATTGGACCGAGCCACAGACAATTCGACAGCTGGCCTGGAAACAGCTGAGACGTCCCAAAAGTACTCGATTTTTACTATATAATTTCTAAATTGTTTATACTCTCTTACCTTATGGGCTGAAATTTTCACGGCCATGCTGTCAAAAAGGAAGGCCTGACTTAGGCCAAAGACATAACAGCTGGAGTCGAAATACCGGCATGGCGCACGATATTTGCGAGCAGTTTAATAACTATGCTAGGTCAGCTTCCTGCTTTATAAGAAGAAGCGGCGAGACGTTCAATACAAACTTTAACTTTACTGCTTGATATTAATATACTAAACGTGTAACACCAGTGCGCTCCACACGTTAGAGCTCTGAAATTCCGCTCCGTACACCAACAAATGAGAGTTAGTTCCGTAGAGATTGGATGAGTCATCGTGTCCCCGGGAGCACGGAAACAATTTTCAATTACCACGAAACTCACGCTATCCTGCGACGAATAAGGACTGCCAACTATTTGTGTAACAAAAGAGTAACATGTGCTTTCAACTAGGGTGGCGCATCAGTGTCGGGTAGAAGTTATGTAAGGGATCAGGCGCCCATTTCATCACAATTATTTATTAACTACACTTTCGGGACAGCAGACCAGATGATAAAACGGCACAAAAACATCAACCTGAAGAAGAACACTTTAAAAATGTAGACTAATGTGGCAGCACTTTAGTTGAATTACGTATCTGAAAGCATTATTATTCTGAGTGTGTGTGTGTGTGTGTGTGAGGAGCAGTTGCGAGCCAATAGCAGAGAATAAGGTAAGCTTCGCCCTAGGTGGTTTCAATTCATCACTGTCCGACGTGGGAAAACGCAGCCTTCATTTTCATAATTACAGCCTAGGCTCCTGTTCGCTGTTGTTTCAAAAGACGCGGACGACATCCAGTGCTAGGTCACGCTGTAACGTTAGACAAAAGTTCGAACTCGCGGACTCGACAAAAGACAACAATTACAACGAGGCTGTGACATTGTTTCGAATCCTCATAATTTCCCTCCTGCTGTCGACTATAGTGTAAAGCCAGGTGAATTTTATGTCGCTCTTTATAACACTTTCCTTTGTAGTATTCTTTGCAAAGAAAAAATACGTGCGTGACATTAAAAAAATCAGAGGGGTATTGTACTGAAATATTAGGGAATGATCTGGAATTCTGATGTGAATAAAATAACAATACTTGAGAAACTATTATTTTGCTCAGATAGTTGCGTTACTTTAAGCCACCTAAAATCATTTCTTCACCACCAAATATTTTGTTTACAAATGCGGTTGTTACAAGAGATAAATTCCCTTGAGGATTTGCTAGGGCTTATCACGTTTGCTATTTATACATTGTGTGTAAGTGTATCCAAATAAAATACGTTCCTTTCTTGAAAATATTTATAATAGGGAATGGATAAGTATTATGTGGTTTCACGATGATACGAGGATAGTTTGTCACACACACCATCTGCCAGTGGTAGGCTATGTTCTACAACAAACTCAGCACCACTTCACGGAAGGATAGTCTAACCAAATTTTTCTTTACTTCTGTTCATGGCATCATGACACCTAGAATAGGTCGATCAAACTTGGAGGTTTGTGGACGGTTCAAAACTTAGGTAAGTTTGAAGAAAAGTGAACCGGGTCGTATTCAGATATTTAAACATTTCCCTCATAAAAACCAATAGCTCTGTACTGTTTTAAAAGCGATAAACGTGTATTTTTTTTTGTTGGCATCTATCTAACAACAAACATTTTTTCTGCAGTGTCTCATATAGAAAAAATACTACCTTGGAAATTTTTTTGTAAAAAATTATAAGTACAGGAAAAAAATATCTTTTGTTTAGATTGTACTAATTTAGGAGATAACTATTAGAAAATATGCCTTTTTGGGTAATATATATTTGATTACGCATTACGACGACATTTTAAACGAGCTAATTATTTTTAATCGTTTGGATTTGAACAATGAAGCAGTGTATTCCGATACTGCTCTTCCTGCCAACTTAGTCATCGAAACTATTTATTTTCTTTAAAAAACGAATTTTCCTCAAATTAGTGTGATAATATTATTTTAATTATTTCGTATGCATTTTGAGCCTTCCATACACGTACGACACGTTACTTAAGAGTTCCCGGCGTTATTTTTATTAGAAAAAAAAAATATTAAAATTAATGTCTTAATTATTTGTATAGTAACTGAATCTCTTTAAAAAAAAATGGCCATATGGCATCGCCATGGTAAATGCGAGAATTATCACGAGTGGCACAATAAGGGATTAGCCGTGCATGACGCAGTAGCTTGCATAAAAACGTAGAATAATTCAGATATAGCCTTACTTACTATATGAGCTTAAAAAAAAAATCCTCCGTGCAGAAATGTTTTTATTTCCACCTTTATTGTCTGCAGTGTACCTTTTTCCAGGACCGGCACACAAGTAGTATGTCATTGCAATGAGAAATTGTTTTGCACTCGCAAGATATCGGTCACGCAGTGTACTCTTTTCACTAAAAAAAACAAACTTTTTTTGCATTGTATCGTCGCATCATAAAGTAACTGTGGTTACATGTATATGTTTATCGAAAAGTGTTCCTTAACATAACAACCTTATTTAATAAATTGGTAAATTAATCGTTGATGTTCGAATAGCATTCACTAGAGTTCTGGAAAACAGTACTCCAGGCCGTATTCGTGTACAGAGTTATGTGACATTTGTTTTACACTGTCGTACTGTTGAAGTGGCAGGTTTAACAACTCCCATACATTATCAGTGAGTGTCCAATCGGGCCTCGATGGTGTACTAGTTAGACAAATTGACCCAACAAAGGTGAACCAAGTTCGATTTCCGACAGCACTCTTAATTTGAACCGGTGAGAATTTTACTGTTTATCGGTCACTTAAATCAATTGAACTGATGAATGAGTGAAAAGTGACCGTTTTCCTTCACTTATTGATTCAGTGACATTTTCTATTGATTCATCAACTGTTCCATTCTCTGTTTTACAGTGATTTGGTTTTTTTTACTGATGGATCAGTTAAACAGCGTGTATCAAATGAAATAACAATGCATAAACTCATAAAAACCGGTAAAAAATATTTTAAACTGTGAGTGTCGTATTTTATAATAATATTACCATTTTACGACTTAACACGAACATTCAGTGTTTCATTCCGATTTTACGTAATTCATATAATTTTCACGTAATCATCAAAGCGCTCGGTTTGAAGGTTTAGACTGCATTAAATGTGGTGAAGTGAGTGCATTCATGCGTGTTATTTGTTTAATTGATCTTAATGTTACCAACTAAATTATAAGCGGAAAGAAAAGCTGTGCAATTTAAAACTACGCATTTTCGATAAAGAAATTAATACAAATATTTTCCGTTTGTAATAAAAGTTCGCTTGGTAGCTCGATTGGTAATGTAACGGTGGAGAAGTGGGNTTTCTGATTAGTGAGAAAAGAGGGTTTTTTTTTTTTTTTTTTTTTTTTTTTTTTTTTTTTTTTACTTTTTGAAATTTTGTTAAACTGCACTTTATAAACCTAGACTATCGGATATATGTTTATTACTTGTAATGATTTGCCTAAATAAAAAAAACATATTTCTTTTACCGCACACTGTTGGCTGTCACTTATTGAATCGGTGAAATTCACTGAAACAACCAGTGGCAGGGCTATACTGCCGTTTCTAAGTGGAGCTGTTCATTGCTGTGTCATTCCGGTCGACCGGCGGCCATCTTGTCCGTTGTGTATCATCATCCTTATCAACAGCATAGTTCACACTTACAATATTACGATGCACTTTACGTAGATGATAAGAACTTCTGGTACGGTAATGTCTTCGTGGCATGTTGAACGTTATCCCTAAGGAAACTCTCTCACAGTCGCTACACCACCTAAGGTTTGGTGAAAGGCGCATAAGCTGTCTGTGTATACAGACAGCTTACCTCTGTTCTAAGCGAAACCTCAACAGTGAATGAGAGTTACACCATATGCGTGCAGCTGATAAGATAATTCAATAGATAACATGACAGATAATATAGCAATCGTAGCAGAGAGTAAACGAAAGATAAGATAAGCGTTATCTCAAGGTCATTTCGCACAGCTGTTATCTCCCAAGGCTAAATCTTTGAACGCGGCAGCGCACAGTATATCTAGTGTGCTAATGCTGCTGTTGGTGTAGAGGTTATGTTACAGCAAAATGATAACCAATAAACCGATTTCGTTCAAACAAACTTTATTGTCATTTATGCATTATACGCCAGATGTACATGACTAAGGACACACAAATTTCCAATGTACCAAATAACTTCCTATAAATCCATATTTCATTTCCAAGCAACTGTTCATCTCCATCGTCTCGTGACTTTTCGGGAGAAGATTCACAATTCATCTTCGTAGTATTAACGAGAGAGCGCTTCCAAATCGATGTTCACCTCACGCTGTCACAACGACAACTGCCATTTTTATATATAAATTCTACTCTTTTTACAGCGAAGAGCCTGGCTTGGGCCCACAAAATACCTTCTACCATACAATTTATATGTAACAAATATGGAAGCACTCTGAGAAAACCCACATACTCGTTCGTCACAGAAAAAACGCAGATACCATTACAAATGTATTTTTTAATATATAAATATAAGATATCAATATTTATAATTATGTACAAAATTTAATTTATATAATTTTATTTTTATATGTATATACCTATTCCTACAAGCATATTGAAATGACATATAAGAATTGTGAATATCAAGCCATGCCGTTGACATCAATATCATGGAGTCGCGACCTGCATCATCGCTAACTAGTTGTCGCCAGTGCCGATTCTGCGATCGAGTTTCCACCTATGGTCAAAATGCTCGTCGGCATGAGAGAATGGCCTGTACGAAGAGTCCTTTTCGCGCGATAAAGCATTACGACATTGGCCCCATGCAGTTTGTGCAAGGCGATACATTGAAAGAATATACCAATATCTGCAAAGATTCGTCTACTGGGCCTCAGCAAGTGTTGCCGGCAATACCTCTTGTTGCATCGATCGGTACCGTTTCGACAGACGATTATGATAAGACAGTTAATGCTAAAGACGGAATAAGTGCAGTAAAGTCGGTTTGTGTGGAATGAACACTTGCAAGACTTTCGCATGAAGTCGACGAACTTCAAAATAAACTGTCGTCGGCTCTAAACACTGATGATCATACAACTCCTGCTACAAAGAAAAGCCAATTTAATATAGAATACAAAACAGGAGGAGAAGATGACCAAGAAGAGAGTATTGATAAAAATGAACATGAAGACAGTGACAGTGCTGAAGACGATGATTACGATTTTCTCGATACACTGACACACCCCTCCAACATATTTACTGCAAAAAGCGACACGAAGAACGCAGAATACGCAGAGAATACTGGCAATTATTTCCCCGAAGTGGGTTTCTGTGAAATAGTGGAGGAGGATTTCGAATGATTGGTATGGATTGGTGGGGATTGGTGCGGATTGGTGTGTTGATTGGTGTGTGGATTATTGTGTAGATTAGTGCGGATTGGCATGTGGTTTGGTGTGTAAATTGGTGTGTGGATTCATGTTTGTATTGGAGCGTATTGGTGTGGATTGGCGTGTGGATTGTTGTGCATTGTTGATAGGGGTGCTGATTGTGGTGCTGATTGTGGTACTGATTCATGGAAATATTGCGAGATTGATCGAAAGATTGATGAAAAAACAAGTCTTTAATTTAATTTGTAATTTTTTAACTTTTTTTTTTTTTTTTTAATTTTTGGATAATTTAGAATTTATTTTTGGTTTCAAGGTTATCCAAGGTTATGGGCACGGAGTCAAGATCACAGATCTGAGGTCAATGTTAAGGTCACCCAGATCTAACATGTTGGTCGAAGTCATCAATGCCACCTAGGTGTTGAAGATGTAAACTAATGACAAACTAAAAAACCAATACGAAGAGTGAAGTACATTCGACAGAATGATCATCGGAAGGGGGGTGGAGGGGAATGTTAATACAATATGATTGTTTGGAGGAGAGTCAGTCGTCTGCTGGACGTTGTGCTGTGGGGGACCTTCGGTATTGTACATTTTTAAAAATTATTGAAAAAAATTATTTCAAATATTTTTTTACTAATTTATTATAATTTTTTTTAATTTCTGTATATTTGTAATGCATTTTTTATAAGTTTAAGGAAAATTTTGGATTTGCGTCGGTTTTGTTGGGTTCAAGGTCAAAGGTAGTTCAAGGTCAACGGGTTAAGGTCAAAGGTCACCGGGCCATGTTTACCAAAATCCAACATGACGGTTGGGTGAAATAATAACATGGCGACCGGTTGGCGCCTCGCCTCCTTTCCTGAGTCCCCTCCATGCCCAAACATTCGAAATTTGAATTAATTTATAATTTTTTAGTAATTTTTTAAATAATGTTTCTACGTTTTTAATAAATTTTCAAAATAATTTTTTTTTTNTAATTTATAATTTTTTAGTAATTTTTTAAATAATGTTTCTACGTTTTTAATAAATTTTCAAAATAATTTTTTTTTTTAATTTTGGGATATTTTGCAGTTTTAAAGGTCAAGGGTCACCAGATCAAGTTCAAGGCCACCCACATACAAAATGGTAAATAACATGGCCTCCAGCCGACCGGAATGACAGCTCACGAACAGCTCTGGTTCTCCAATCCCCCTTCCCCTTGTCCTAGACTTCCCATAACCATTCTACTTACATCAATCTGGTTAATTATTTGCTCTTGTAGNTAATTTATAATTTTTTAGTAATTTTTTAAATAATGTTTCTACGTTTTTAATAAATTTTCAAAATAATTTTTTTTTAATTTTGGGATATTTTGCAGTTTTAAAGGTCAAGGGTCACCAGATCAAGTTCAAGGCCACCCACATACAAAATGGTAAATAACATGGCCTCCAGCCGACCGGAATGACAGCTCACGAACAGCTCTGGTTCTCCGATCCCCCTTCCCCTTGTCCTAGACTTCCCATAACCATTCTACTTACATCAATCTGGTTAATTATTTGCTCTTGTAGTTAGTAAACAATACTCTATAGGATTCTCCTTCCTTCGTTTTTCTCTATTGGATTTTAAAAATAAAAATGACTATTAACTTATTAAACATTTAATTATTTCCCCAGACCCCTTAAAATCTAGTGTCACTATGTCCGTATTATCATAAATTAAATGTATCTTGGCCTGCGTTATTTAGTATGATACTGGGCAAGAAAAGCAGTACAAATATGATCATTTTAGAACTCTGCTTAAATCCACAACATATATTTAATGACAAATCAAATTAAGTAGATACAAACCTGTATTGCTAGATTTTAATTCTGTGCAAGAGCAAAAAAAAAAAACATACTCACTGCGGTATGTATTTGTGCTGGAAAATTATAAATTAATTATGACTATTAAAAATACTCAAGTTTTCACAGATGACACGTGAAGTATAATTGTGATGAACAAGATAAATAATAGAGACTACTGAGTGCCGTAGCAAGCCTCTGCGAAAAGCGTTTTTTTAATTGAATTTGTTCTTGTTTTTTTTTCTTTTTTAACTGCCATGAATTTGGGAGAGTATTATAATAAAAGTCTTTAGATTGCAGCCTAAGCGTAACAAGAATGTGGAAGACGTAAGATTTTGAGAAGTTTAAAAAGTACATCAGAAATTTTTTACTTAGTCCCATTTCTATGAATTTAAAGAATGATTGAAATGTTTTGAGGGAAATGAGCGAAATTGTGGGGTTTCTCAACCAGAAGAAATATAGTCGTGTCGCTAACAACGTAGTGACGAGCTCACTCTTGCGTTTCTAATCAGTTTGTCAAAGACATTCCCAAAATACAATATGGCCATCGACTTCATGGATACACGCACTGACTTTATGCTCATACCTTTCATATCATATCACTTTGCCACAAAACATATACATCTACTATACCAAAATAGCAGCTAACGTTTGTTTTTAGGTAGTTTCTAGTCAACATTGGAGTGGACCAAATCCAAACATCTTGGTGTGGAATACTTGGTAAGTGTTTTGGATAAGGCCAACTTTTTTTACGTATGCTGTTAGTCTTTTCTCCATTGATAACCATTTACGTGATTTCAGTAGAATTTAAAAATGAAATAATAAATGTACCTCATAAATATAAGGGTTATAATACGAAGCACGATACTTCTTTTCCACTTCACTGCGCGAAAGTTTTCATAGCACATTCACGGTTACTTCACACTTTTCTGAAGCCCTGCTAAAGTTCTCCTTCCAGGATATTCCTCCGCCTCGTGCAAACAAACCTTAACCGAGTCTGGAAAATCACATCAAAAGGACAACGCACTGCATTCGTGCGCGCCAAGTGTAATAATAGTTTGGATAAGAACTATTACTTACTAGGCATTACCAAAACACCTATTTCGTCATTGGTTTTATTCACATTATTTATAAATGAAATATTATAATTTATTGATAAAAAACCATGAACATTTTAATTTGGACCAAAAAAATAAGGTACGTTTATGAAGATGAGTATAAAACGACTGTGATACATGGCATATTTAGGAAAGAATGAAACACGGCACACATGGTGTGATTTTTCTAAGTTTTGATTCAAAAAGAGTGAAGAAACCCTGAATAGACAATACTTCTGCCACTACACTCCACTGCGTGAACGTTTGCACTTTTTCCGTTACGCTATCTCGCACGTATAAATTACTATTCCCGTTGTGGGAAATGCGTAAGGAGGCTGTTGTAAGAAATTCCGTTGCGTCTTCCTGTGGTGGAATGAAAAAAAATACTACGGAACCCGAGAACCAAAACATCTTTTTGCTTGCCGACAGATATTTTTTGTCTACGCAAGATGCACCATTAACATTGATTAGTTTTTATAGCTGTGTCTCGGGAAGTGTACGCCATGCAAATACGGGTGTCCCTGAGACCGTAAAAACTACGGAGGTTCTCAACAAAAAATTGCCCAACGCTCTTGATGGTTCGCTAGTCCCCGTGAAAAAAAAAACTGTTCTGTCACACAAAGACATATGTTTTTTGATGAGTCTTTCGAGTTTTTGTTTCACATGCGAAAGTCGCCTAGGGGAGGGACCTGAAAGACGGTTAATTTTTATGCCTGCGATCCATTAGATAAAATGCAATATTTTGTTTTTGTTCCTCTCATTGTCTCAAATGTTGGTCATTCAAAGGACGGGCTTTTTTACATACGCGCTACAGACAATGCGGAAGGGGAAAGGACCACACATCCTTTCGTCCCATTGAAAAAGGTCGCGTAAGCTCTTGGGCTCGCAGGGGTAAAAAAAAAATTGTGTAAAGACGGCGAGGTGAGTTTCTCATCATTTCCTATCGAGCAGTGAGGCGTTCATTTATTAGCTGGGCCCCGCCGTGTCGCTGATTGCCGTGTGTCCATCCCCGCGCAGTGTGTGAGTGTCTGCGCCTACCTGCAAGCCTTTAGCACCGCTAATCCGGTCCCTCGGCCTATTCAAGGCTCAGCCAGCCCTCCGTCTTTCATTTTACAAGAAACAAACCGTCCATTCACGCTAGCTACGACCCTTCCTACGCTCCCAGCTGGAATTTGCATACATAAACCCCTTCAGCTATCCTCCGCTATTATTTTATACCGACACTCACAACTCATCCGGACATTTGCATGCCTGAGAAAAAAATAAATAAGCTAATAGCCTAGCTCGACCCCAGACCCTTCGCCCAGGCCCTCACCTTGGGGCTCCCATTTTACACTGCATGAATCTCCCCGTCCGTGTTGGGTGGAGAGGACACTTTAATAGCCCATCTTCGCACACAAGCCCGTGTGGTGCCACCACATGAGTGCGTTTGTTTTTTATTATTTAAATGGGAAAGATGTCAAGACAAAACCCATCAGGGAATTATTGCGATGGGAAATTTAAATACGACGTGCTCGTCGCGGTTTGGATGAAAGTGTTTGTGAGTCTTAAGAACTGTGGGATTTTTTTATTCCGTGCAAATAGAATGACTGAGAGTCCAAGGGAATGGAAGAGAGGTATGTTTAGCAACCTTACTGCAAGGTATGGCTGAACATTATTCCTTCGTGGAGATAATATATTTGTTGACATAGCTGAATTGTTATCAATGCCTGTGTAACAGAAATTTTATATTTATTGTATAATTTTGTCCACTAGTACAGTAAAATAATTTTATTATAACTTTAAAATAGAATAATTTGAGACCATATACATGTTTTTTTACAAAAAAATATCTTAGAAACAATTCTTAGAATATAAATGGAATAATTCGTGCATATTTCACTGTGTAAGATAAAAACAACGGTTTTCTTAAGCACTGCTAACAAATTGGTTTCTTCACTGCAGTATTTACTGTCGAGATGCTTCTTTGATAAATATATAATCCTTCCATGAAAATAATAGTTCTAATGCTACGAAAATGACGTGTATTTTGAATAAACTTTTAAATGCTACGGCATTTGCGTGTTAAAAAAAGGCGGTATTTAGATTTTTCGCAACTTTTTTTCGAACTTTGGCACTGTAACTTGTAGTAGCATTTAATTGCTTCGTAATTGTGCGTAAGAGGCGTGGGAATTTGTCTTCTACTTGTGTAATACCGGATTATCGATAGTGTCGATATACCAACGACAATGGGTANAGAGGCGTGGGAATTTGTCTTCTACTTGTGTAATACCGGATTATCGATAGTGTCGATATACCAACGACAATGGGTAGCTCAACTCTTTAACAACTGTCACACTGAGTGAGTGAAGAGATTTGGGCGCCTCTTAACATCGAGGGTTTGAGAGTCGATGAAGATGATGTGATTTGAGTAACGGAATGAAGGGGCGGGGTTAGACTGCTCGCCTCCCACCTAGGCCAACCGGGATCGATTCCCGGCGGGGTCGCTCCCCGATTTTCACATGTCGGAATCGTGCCAGACGATGCCACTGGTCGGCGGGTTTTGTCGGGAATTTCCCGTTTACCCCGCCCTCTNAGTAATAGGCCGAATAATTTTGACCTCTTATAAACCTGATTCGTACATTTCATTTCACCAAATTCCATAATAGTCACACATTTCGAATTATTTAATGTTGTCAGGCCTCCAAAAAACCTAACAATTTAATATGTGTAGCTAACTTCGTTTAAGTCGTACACATACTACGTGATAACATTTTCCTCAAAAAAAAAATTACACTTAATAGTTTTTGAATAATTTTATGTCAAATAAAAAATTCTTCTCTTTTGTTGCAGCCATAATAGCAAATACTAACTAAGTTGTACAGATAAAAAAATTTGCAAAGTAAACTTATCCCATTGGTTACTACGTGACACATATAAAATCATTAAATCAGAAGCCATTTACATGATAAAATTGTTAAATATAATTTTTTTTNGTTACTACGTGACACATATAAAATCATTAAATCAGAAGCCATTTACATGATAAAATTGTTAAATATAATTTTTTTTAATATTTTTAATAATTTGTAAAACATGTAGGAACTGTTATTTGATGATTGCATATATGTCAAGCAGTAGCACACAACATTATTTCATGTTGTTAATTTCTTTATCTGTACAACATAGTTAGTATTTGCTTCTACAGCTCCAACAAAACAGAAGAGTTTTGTATTTCACATCAAATTATTAAAAAAATATAAAGTGTAACATTTTTTTATTCTAGGAAAATGTTATCACATACAATGCGTATGAGTTGAAAAATGTTTGGTGCAATTATAAAATAATGCATTTTTGGGGTCCGACACCCTTAATTGCACTCATTTATTAGTTAAACTCTTGTTTAGTAGTAGAATAAAATAACGTATGTTTAAATCACTGACAGACATAGGAAAACATTTGGCGCTATTGACGAAAATAATTTTGTCCCTGTTCTAACGTACGTCATTAGAAAGAAATACTTCAAACATATTAATTCAATTGTTTTATTATAGCTATGCGAGGAGTCCACTAACAGGTTTTCATTCCCCTCAGTTAGATATCCCTTTCTTGAAGCTTATTTTTTGTAAGTCACGGCGATATAACAGTACTTTTCGCAAGACAAGGTTGATTGTAAATAAATTACCAAAATTCATACGTTTTTCATTCGACTCTCCCTTCATGCTATTGCACGGGACAGAGAGAACCTTGGATAATATACATAAGAGGTCACAGTGAAAGGGAACCTCGCATAATTTGCAGTGTATGTACATAGTTGCAGGTGTCACATACGTGTTGAGAGCGCTCTATGTAACAGGTCGGGACATCAAGATTTACGTGTCATTTCGGTTCACGGGTTTGAACTGGGGTACAAGGCGGCAAAAACGTATCGTGACAAGATGAACGCAACTTCAGAGCGAACAGGCCCTCGATGGTTGTAAAAAGATTTTGTCAGCGACAAGAGACTCGAAGGTAAGAAGGTAGGGCGTTTACGGTGAGGTCCTTAGAAACGGAGCAAATTGCTCAGATAAGCAGGAACGAGGAGCGAATCGGCCACAGTCTGGAGTGAGTAACTATTCCAACATCGCCTGGAGTGATTTCGGGAAACCACGAGAAACCGAAATCAGGATGGGAGGACCGGGATTTGAAACCAAGTCCTCCAATATGTGAGCCCTAAGTTTTATCACTGAGCCACTTCGCTCGTCCAGAGACCCCAAGATGACGACGATATAATACGGAGTTCAAAGACTGACAACGAAGCACTGAAGGAATGTGAAGAGGCAAATGCACGCATCACCGTCGAGGATCTTGCCCGATCTTTTAACCTTTTTTAGTCCAACCATTTCGGATATTCTACTGAAAACAGGGAAAGAGAAAAAATGCACAAATTGCTGCATGAACTGAAGGAGCATCACAAACAGTAGTGGCTACATATCTGAAATAACCTGTTGTTTCGTCACCAAAATGCGCCCCTACTCAATCGTATCTTCACGTGTGAGTAAGTTGACTGTGTATGAAAAACCTAAAATAGAGCAGCAGTGGTTTAACTTGCGTGAAAACGCTCAAATACTTTCCAAATAAAAGATTGACGCCACAAAGTGTTTTGCTGTTAGTGAGCGGACAGTATTGGGAGTGGCCAATGACGTGTTCTTTCCCGCACTGTGCAGAAATTGAAGAAATAAACACGTGACTGTGTAAAATGCAGCAAACGTTGTCCAACAGTTGTCTTCTTTTGGCATAGCACACACATGACAAAAATCTAGGAAGAAAGGTAAGTGATTTAAGGTGTGAGGAAATCATACCCGAAATCTCCATATTTCTTGGCTTGAACTCCATCAGACTGCTTGATGTTTATCCATCTAAGCCACCTCCCGAAAGGCAGTGTTCAAGAACTGGCATAGTTGAAAAAGTACCTTCTGGGAATGGTTTACAAGAACCATACATCTTAAAGAACGAAATTGAAAGAATTGTGATACATTGGCAGATATGTAATGCTGCTGAAAAATACTACTGTCTTTTGAATGGCACATATAAATTTACGCCATTATGTGAAGTACGAAAACGGCCACGTGATTATAAACAACATGATATGTACTGTTTAAATTAAATATTATAACAAAGGTAAACTTATTAATAAAATTACAATATATTTGTATTTCATTTGTAGGTCATTAGGCATTAATGCTTTGAAGGAATAAAAATAAATTCTTGGCTACTGTAGTTGGATTGGACTTTACAGGGAATTTACCGTTTAATTTATTCGCCAGAAATCTGTTTACTTAAAGATAAGAAATATTTCATACAGACGTATCTGTGACAGTTAGAACTGCGTCACCTAAAATTCTCTTTTCATCACAACACATAAATTGCTAGGCATTTGTTAGAGATGCAAGAGTCACAGAGTTGAACGTACATATATCAATAATAGAAACACTAACGATTTTTTTTTCAATAGACGCTGTTCTCTGTAATTATTTACAGCATCCAAATCATTAATTGGCTTCACTGAAAATTTTTCCAAGATACTGCGTGTCCACGTAAACGTAGCCCACATCCAGTATGGATGAAATGCGCAAATGAGCGTGCATAATAATGATCATTGAAAATTGTTATAATGATCTCTTTGACTATCTATGCACGTCTCTGCTTCGTTAAATGCGTCCAAGTACATGCACTGAAATACGTTTTCCAGGAGTATCAACCGTTCATATACCTCACTTACCTCTACTCGACTCTAGTGGATTTTTGCTGGGGAGAAAATTAAACGTGCGTGAGCCATCTGAGTGGGCACTTTCTATCGAACACAAACCTTTCTTACAGATGTATCACAGTATAATGCAATCCTGTAAAGCAACTGAAATTTCTAGTTTCGTCTATTGGCATACTTTTGGAGCCGGGCTACTTATAAGAAGATGTCATGGTCATTCGACAACAACAACAAACGTGGTTTTCCCGGAAAAATCTTTTCTCAACATCATACGGCTAAATGTTTTTCTAGCAAAAGAAAACCATAATTTATTATCTAATGCATTTTAAATAAAAAGAANGTTTTTCTAGCAAAAGAAAACCATAATTTATTATCTAATGCATTTTAAATAAAAAGAAAGCATGATCATCATGCGTATTAAAGAAAAAGTCGTATGTCGTGTGTGACCTTTCAGTGCTAAAATTTTATAGCTGTATATCCCNTGTCATGGTCATTCGACAACAACAACAAACGTGGTTTTCCCGGAAAAATCTTTTCTCAACATCATACGGCTAAATTTTTTTCTAGCAAAAGAAAACCATAATTTATTATCTAATGCATTTTAAATAAAAAGAAAGCATGCTCATCATGCGTATTAAAGAAAAAGTCGTATGTCGTGTGTGACCTTTCAGTGCTAAAATTTTATAGCTGTATATCCCNTCATCATGCGTATTAAAGAAAAAGTCGTATGTCGTGTGTGACCTTTCAGTGCTAAAATTTTATAGCTGTATATCCCGTGCACCGTGCCCAAGCATATGTGTGAAAATTCAGCGGTCGCTAGCACCGACACAAATAGGTTTATAATTGAAGACACAGTTTTACTTCTCTATGACGTTCGTTGTTAACATAAATTTGAATCATATGATTTGAACAGTATTCGCAAAGGCACTAAACAAAAACGTGCTTTAAGCATTTCTCAGTAATAATAACACTTCACAAGCACTTCGCTCACATCGCAGCATTTGAAATATCAGGAATGGCAGAGCTATGAATAGAAATGATATAACGTAAATATCAAGTCACGCGGTCAAATATTTTCGTCAAACGTGATAAAANGCAGAGCTATGAATAGAAATGATATAACGTAAATATCAAGTCACGCGGTCAAATATTTTCGTCAAACGTGATAAAAAAAATTTGGCCAATTAAGTCTCATGGTTGCGACGCAACCGAAATATTAGTAGAAACACGATTAATTAAAGATTTATATAAATTAAGTTTTAACCAAAAAATATGTTTATATAGTAATTTGTTAAATTTCTTCAGTTTAATGGATTCAAACAACCAGGATCGTGTAAATAATGAAAACTGTGTTTTATGACTAGATCTANAAATTTCTTCAGTTTAATGGATTCAAACAACCAGGATCGTGTAAATAATGAAAACTGTGTTTTATGACTAGATCTAAACTTAAAAAAGGATATAAACAATTGAGGATGGGAGGGGTAAATTAACTTTATGAAGTGAGTTAATGTGAATACAAACTGGCAGTATATTTATGTTATAAGAAATTTAATATATGAAGTAAAATTTTAAAAAAAATCACTGTTATGTAAGGATAAACTGTTGACGTACGCATTGATATCAGGACATTCTTGACATTTCTTCGTGTGCTGGGTTTTATAACACATTAATATTAACATCTGAAATAAAATCCCGGCTAATTCAGTTTAATTAAAAACTGTGATAATATAACTGATTTGTATACACATTTCTGATTACGACTAACTTCGTATGAAACAACCATTTGACTGCTGAAATTCGTCGAATAATAATGTCAAATATTCTTGGACGACCATGAGTGCGACAACCACCGTGGATGCCGAAGTTGCGTTCTAGAATACCGTTGAGACGTCGCGTCGACCGGCGTAGCTCTCCGCCCGTCCACGCCGCACTAGCACTGCGTAGAGCTTGGTCGCTCGCGTCTTCAGGTGCCCAGTCGTTCTTCCCGTCTCTGTTGTTTCACCTTCGTTCGTTGCACGCCACCTTCCCACAGTGGCTCCCCACACCCCAGCGCGAACCCGCACTTTACCGCACAAAAAACACACACACGCCTAAGAAAGAACTCGAAGGGCATGGCCCTGGAGGAGGGGGAAAAACGCGAGGGGCTGCCGCGGTAATGGACTAATACCGACACCCCGCCGTACGACCGGCCTTTTTAATTTTATGCATCCTGTTGGTGCTGGAGGCAGTTTTGTTTCTTCGCAGGGCCGGTGCACCGCCACGGAAGGAAGCTGGCCAGGTATAGCCGAGATCTGCTCGTCTCGACAAATGAATACTCGGCTCGGGGCACCCAGGCAAGTGAATCCCGTGAAGAGACGAGATAAAAAAAAAGAGAGAGAGAGAGAGAGAGAGAGAGAGAGAGACCGCTCTTCCCACACTGACTGCCGCCGACTTGACGGTTAGCGTTTTCGCTTGATTGTAAAATAATGATACCCCGGGCGTGATCCGATTGTGCGTCCTGTGACACGACGGGAAAGGTCTGCAGACTACTTGTCGAGGCAAGGCGAACGACTGCTTGAAGGCCGTTAACGCTCAGGAGGCAAAATCGTGTTACTCGTGTCAGTCTTCCTAACTGTTCTTTACACAGTTAGTAAATTTATTGATATTAGAAAAAATATTTCGTTATTATACTCATTAGTGTACCCCATATTTCCCCTTATCTGTGATTTATGTACAATATGTACTTTATGCATATAAACTAGACGTAAGTGCCATTTAAGACTGCACATGNCCTTATCTGTGATTTATGTACAATATGTACTTTATGCATATAAACTAGACGTAAGTGCCATTTAAGACTGCACATTAATTATATACCCCGGTTCTCCAGATTCAATATAACTGCTATGCCGCAGTTAATATCACACATTATTCACAGCAAGANAATTATATACCCCGGTTCTCCAGATTCAATATAACTGCTATGCCGCAGTTAATATCACACATTATTCACAGCAAGAATAAAAATTATAAATGGTTCGGTGTTTTATTAAATGTGCGTGAAAATGTTTTCCCAGTAGTTCTATAATTTTTTTTAATGAAACTCCAAATTAAAGTGGAAATTATTTTCAAATATCAGTTGAATTTTTATTTAAATGCTATTGGATACTTTCTGGTTTTCCAAGTCTTTTGGAGAGAGTAACATCGCCGAGATAACAACAATAAAACAAATGCAGCAAGAATAAAAACAACATTGTGAGGGTTAACTTAACTTAGTTGCTTAGGTGAAATAAATACGCACGTCATTATCTAATAATTCGAGCCACAGTACTTCAACACCTATTACAACTATAAATACAGTATATCAGGAGTATATGCGCAGTTCAAAGCTATAAAATTAAATATTTCCATTAAACTCTCAATAGAGAGATAATACTATGATCTCCCAGAATAACAAGCTTTTGTTATTGCAGAATGCGAAAAATTTATATTAATGGACTTTGCGTTATTACGTAGCAAACGGGAAAGTTTGGATTACTGCTAGTTTATTAATTATGATTTTATAGTCAAGAAAATTAATAGAGGTGCCGACACAACAAATTTGTAAATAGGCATTATTAGAATCCTGACACATTCGTCAGTATATAAAAAGGTAATCATCAGCACAGCCTAACTACGTATATTCTAATTTTGACTTTCCAGAGATATGCTAACATAAAAACCGTTAGCATATAATGGAAATACTTTTGTAGAGGTGAAGTATATTACATTACGCAAACCAGAGTAAACCATACGAAAAATATATAAATGTGAGCGTTTTATGCAAGCCACTTAACTTTTAAGTTACNACCAGAGTAAACCATACGAAAAATATATAAATGTGAGCGTTTTATGCAAGCCACTTAACTTTTAAGTTACAATTTCAGAGAAACTCGGGAATCATGAGGATTATAGAGACGTCCTTTGGAACGTCAGAAATTACATTTAATATAAAAAAATTCTAAAAATAATTGTTTGTGAAGAATTTTAAATTTAGTTTCAAGTTTTTTTTAAAATTTACTATCCATATGTTTGGAAGAAATGTTTACTTGAAATGTCACAAAGTAGAAGAAAGAACAGTATGTAAACAATTTAAAGGAACAAATCTTTCTAGTAGAATAATAAGGCTGCTTCGATAGTTATGTATTGTTACATGCGTGAATAGCAGGTGTTGGAAGAAAGGTTTATCCTAGGCAATCACATCTTGGACACCATCGTTCAAGATGTACCTTTTCCTCTTGGTCAACTATCGCCGATGATTTCGTCAACTTGAACTTACACTAAATTTCTTTAAATGTATCACACTATTAAAAATTCTGATTACAATTGTTTGGTAAAAATCTTAACAGCATTTCTTATTCCTTGCTATAACTTGCGAACTCTCAAATGCTCCATGGCGCGTAAGTGGGATGAAAACTTTGGAAATAAATTATGTTCCAGCATCTTATATACTCTAATTAATGATTGTTCGAAATTTGCGAAGAGTACGAAATACTTTCGCTGCAAGTAGAGGGATTATGGGGACAGTGGCATATCGGGACATGGGACCGGATCGTCGGAGCTGTTCGTGCTCTGTCATTCTAGTCGGCCGGCGGCCATAATGGATTCGGGTGATATTTGACCTTGGAACACAAAACAAATCCAAACAATTAAATTAAAAATAATAACAAATTATTTAAATATTATATAAAATTCTTAAAGAATTTATTTTAAAAAAACTTAAATTTACGGTGGTTACATACACCCACCTTCACCCATACTCATTCCACCATCTTGGTAGGTGAAATCCACCATCTTGGTAGGCATCACAGCCACTGTCCGTCATTTTGGACAGTGCAGTCCGCAATCTTGGTAGATGCAGTCCGCCATTTTGGTAGGTGTCACAGCCACCGTCAGCCATCAATGTAGGTGCAGCCATCCACCATTTTGATCGGTACAGTACGCCATCTTGGTAGATGCAACCATCCGCCATCTTTGTCGGTGAAGTCCCCATCTTGGTAGCCGTCACAGTCACCGTCCACCATATTGGTTTTTTTGTTTGTCATTTGTTTATACAATAATGGAGTTTGTTTGTCACCTACGTTAGAGCGCTAACTTGGTTTTTCGTTTCTCATTTGTTTTAAATTACTGGTGCTGTCTCCAGCACCGAGCTCAGCACACGCAATCCAAAATATTTCATTGACAATTTCCCCATCCCTGATTCTCATTTGCTAATTGACCACCCTCTTCCAATATATTTAATTGCTCCGCCAATGTTTCTCATTGGCTAATTTCTCGGGTGTTTTCGGAAACCTTCGTTGTGACCAATCGGCGGCCTACTTACATCGCAATGACGGACTATTTTTTTCCTTTAAATATTCTTTATAAAACGCACCCCGATCCCCCACGGGAAATCAGTCATTTTTCCAGCTCTTTGAAATGTACGTGTGTTGTCCGAGCGGCCCTAAATTCATTTCGGCCATTTTGGAATTCAGAAGGGTGCGCTTGCTTAGTGCCTTGGGCAAACAGGACGAGTTACCGTAACTTCCGAAAGAATTTCTCCTGGTCTAAGCACCTTCCGAAATTTCGACGGTATTCAAGTATTTGCTGACCTACCTGCAGCAGGACGAAGACATACGGGACTTAAAAAAAAAAAAATATGGCATCGATTTTGCAGACAGAATCGTTCATGTAAGCAGTTTATTAATTTCACGTGACATGTTTCCCCTGACCCAAAATCTTGACACTTGTATTTAACATGAAACTTCAAACTTCTAAAATTATTATCATATGCATATAATTTCAAAATGAATTGTGATCTCCTTGTACGCACCACGGTGCTTGAAGAGTTAAAATTTGTAGTTAAAGGCATATTGTGCAATTGCGAATATTTCTTATGTAGGCTCTACACACTTTTGAAAAAACCAGGAAATAGTGTAGAAGAGAGTAATATTCTTTTTAGTTATTAATGTAGATTTGATCTGCAAGATCTAACAGCTACTGCTGGAAGTGGACTTTAAGAGTTGAGTTTTTTTTTTTGTGAACGTCATAGTTCAGGAAACCCGACGTTTACCAGTTTAACTGAATTGGATCACTGAGACATTATTTGTTGGAAGGTACTGCCACTAAATGAATGTGTTATTAATCCGACTGCTGTAATAAGTATTTATTCATATCCTTTTTTTGTTCTATCGTAAGAAGGTGAAGTTTGAGCTTGGTGACGAAATATGGATTTATAAAAAAATTATTGGTTCTACTGGCAATTTGCATATTCTTGGCCATGTAGAGCTAGTGTATAATGCATAGATGCCAAAAAAAAAATTGTTTGACCGAAATCGGTTGAGTGGTCAACATTTTATGTCAATGTTATAGACTAAGAAAATTTCTCTGCAGCGACACTATCACACTAATATTACAAGTGATGTGACGCGTTTAGCCTTTTCCCACTGTAAATTTAACATGGGAGATAACACTTTGTAGCTAGGAAGTCTTATCTGTTGTTTGTTTATCTTATCTCTTTGCTGGAATTTCCCATCCCAGTGCTGTTATCGTGTTATCTATGACGCAGCAGGCTTATCAGTTGCAGGTTTGTACAAGCCTAAACCATTTGATCATCCGTCTTTGCATGAAATATGTGCTCCCAACACGCCCATGCGTCTTGCACCAGACGCTGGTCAGCTTGTATGACCCAGGAGAAATATTACTTCATTCACTGGCCCACCTGTATCACCCTGCTTAGGTAAGCTATACCATAAAATGAAACTCAGCCGCTTCTGTTTTCAAAAAGCATTTAACTGTTTTGTGTGGCGTATAGACAGATTCCTAAATATGACGAGCGCTAATGAAATACGAGAAGTTTTTCATAATGCTAAAGAATGCGGCAATAATCAAATAAAAAGTGTTTATATAATGTCGGAATATTTGGCACCAGTAATAAATTTTACTTTCCGAAGTTATTTCTGCCTAATATACAATGGCCAGATAACTAAAACGTCATTTAGTTTGTCTTCGTAGCATTACGCGACAAGCAAACTTAATAAGTAAGATTAAAAAAAAAGTGCAACGATTAAAAACAAATATTGAACATTTTGAACACGTTAAAATTTCAAGTAAAGTCTTAAACCATATGTCAGTTAACAGAGATGTAGAAAATCCCACACGACGGTAAAATAATTGTCTTTTGTGCTGCTGATAAGAAGTAAATTATGGCGGAAGAGTTCGTGGAAAAGTATGTACGCCCAATATTCTCACTGATAATACTATCAACGGTCGAATACAAAATTGCTAAGAGAATCTGAAAAAAAAAAAAAAAAAAAAAAAAAAAACGTTACAAAGTAATGTCGTGAAAGACTTCGGTTTTAAGGTTGGCGAAGTTGGCTGATGTCAATAGAAATGAGCATTTCATCTGTACTACACGGCTTGAATGACAGGACTTTTTTTTATTATGCTATAACGCGTGTCGGAAACAGATTTATTGGAATGTGAACAAATTCACGAGGAGAAATAAATAAGACCCGACTCGTTATGCAGGCGTATGTTTCGATACTCGCACACAATCAGCTAGATTTTTCAGAACTTAAAAAAAAAATGTGAATAATAAAATTATGTCAGTATTATGCATTTTCAAAGCTATTAACTTCTTCTAAAACGTTTCGTGCCTCTGAGCAATAGTGGGATATCTAAATTTGGTTTTTTTTTTCAGGTTATGTGTGGTGTATAATAACCAAAGAACATGCTTTCTTGTGCTAAAGTGGGAAACTGTCACAACAGTAAAAAAATATCTGCATTATCTCTGTGTTACACAGTGCTGTTTTTAAAATGAAGCTCACTGCAACAGTGGGATATCATGGATGTCCCAGTATTGTACTGTAAAGTCCTTCTCTGGATAATGAGACAGTTAAGTTGTCTCACTGTTTCACCAGAGAAGAAATGACCAATATGTCATTGTTGTCTTGGTGTAGGTGATGAGGTGATCTTCAAAATGTCTAGTTTTAGGACCAGAAGAATGTTGTAACTATGTAAAGAATTTAATAAGAAGAAAGAGCAAAGTGAAGAAGTGTATGGTAAATATTACCTCTCATTATCATGTTATATTATTGTGTACACGAGTCAATCTGTATATATTCTATAGGACGTTTTGTATGTTATGTACATTAAACTTAGTTACATCTTCTGTAGGCCTACAGAAACTATAAGAAGACTTCATGACAAACATTTTGTTATATGTATATTTCCGTATGTAATTTGATTCAGATGCTGAGTTGAAGCTGAATTCAAGAGTGAATAGTGACTTGTTGCCAACTGTGTTGACTAAAGACGTAATTTCAGATCTACATAAAGATAATTCTGGCAATATTAACAGCGAAAGTGAGTCGAGAATGACGTGTTTCAGTAATTCGACATTGGTGAGTTTCAATACTAGTTTACCTGAACAAAAAGAATTCCAAAATGTTCCCTAAATTGAATTAATTGATTACCTGGTTGAAGGTGTTGTTCATGATGGCCTAGGTGGTAATGCACTTCCACTTCAATATACATCATCATTCACCAGTGCTAGTTTACCTGAACTTACATAATTTCAAGATATTATTGAAATTGAAGTAATTGATAGGGTTTGTGAGGTTATGTTAGTTTTAGACAACATAAAACTAAATGCACTTCTAGTTCAACAAACATAAGCTGAACAATCGGAATTTCAAAATCTTACTCGTATGAAAGACACTGATGGCACGTTTGAAGCATGTGGAATTTTTGATGGCATAGGCCTAAACTCATGTCAACATTCAACATACATGTGTACTAGTTCACCTAAAATAATGAATTTCCAATTATTATTGGTATGGAAGCAATTAGTTAGGTTTGTGAAAAATGCTATTCCAGAAAAAAAACATTCATTAGTTCAGTTCTCTCTCTCTCTCTCTCTCTCTCTCTCTCTCTCTCTCTCTCTCGTTGTATATATCCAGAATTCACTAAGTGTAAGTATAAGTGATAATGTTTGTAATGGAATTCTCGGGAAAAATAGTGACTATGGACTATGTTCCAAATACTGAATCAGATGGCAGTCTTGATAAAATCACCCTGTCTAAGAAAAATTATAAGTCTGGTGTAAAATAAATAGATACACAAAATTAATCAACAAACAATAATAGAAACCCTACTCAAACAGTGGCAGAAACAGCAAACATAACAATAGCAAATGCTATAAATTAACCTATAAAACGGAGAAGAAATTGCGATAAATGGGCCAGGTAACAACAATATCCAAAACGATGGACCTTAGTGGTTTTCTTGCAGGTGAGAAAAGAGGTAAACATGGGAATCAAAGAAAGACTGATAAAGTCATTTAAGATTCAGTAGTGGGTCATATCAACAGTTTCCCACGGGTGAAATCTCACTATTGCAGGGCGCGAACCAAAAAGGAATACTTAAAGGCATCACTGAATTTAAGCACTATGTACCGGATGTATGTGGAGAAACTCATCAAATACAATGCGAAATATGTAAAGCAGCAAATCTACTCAAACGTATTTGATAATAGTTTAAACATTAGTTTTTTTTCAAGCCAAAAAAAGATTTTTGCCTACAGTGTGAAGTGTACAGTAATTGTTCATCTGCAGTTAAAAAAAAATGGTGGAGGTAATGCAAATGCACAGGGAAGATGTAGCCCTATATTGTACTGAGAAGGACGAAGACAAGAAGAAAATAAAATTTAAAAAACAAACTGCACTGGAAGGGTTTATTTACATGCCGTAATCCCACTGCCAAAAGGGAAAGTTTCATTGTTCTACTATAAAAGCATGGTGAATATGTATTACCTTACAGTACTTGATATTTCTGAAAACCAAGGTCATTGCTTTGTATGGCACAAAACTATAGCTAAAAGAGAGGGAAATGAAATTGCAAGTTGTGTTTATGAGTATATTAAAAACAACTGTCAAAAGAAAAGAGAGGTAATTTTTGCAGTGATAATTGTGTGTCACGAAACCAAAATAAATTTATTTTTGAAATATATCTCTACAGTATTCAGACAAAAATTTTGAAAAAATTACCCACAAATATTTAATAACCGGGAATAAAGAAAATGAAGCATGCAGCATGCACTTATGCATAGAGAGAGAAGAACATAGAATGTTGAAAAGTGGCAATATCTACATTCCCAGTGAGGTCTCAATGATCAGCAAAGCATCCAAGAAAACTGGAAATATGTTCCTTTTGAAAGAAACGGAAACAGAATATGTTTATGACTGGAAGACACTGTCAGAGGAAACAGGGAAAAACTTTTGCATGAACACCAGTGGAGACGAATGCCTGTGGAATTACATCAGAATTGTGGAAGTTAGAAAAAATGATGACAAGAAGTCGTTTTACAATACATCGTACAATGCTACATCTTTTAAAGTAATTGATTTAATAAGAAGGACAAGAGCCACAGTGACAAAGGATTTGGTTCCTAAGAGATCTTACAAGCAAGCACATACCATACCAGAAAAAAAAAAAAGACCTCATGATATTATGCACTTCAAAAGCAATACCTAAAGTACTTCATTACTTTTATGCCCGCATCAGATCCTCAGGCAAGGGCAACCCACTAAGTAATGATGGAGAGGATTAAAAACGTTGTCCCCAATGTGACTGTACAAATATACAATGAAAAGGTAATGTTTTGTGCCCTTATTAAAAACAAATCGTATAATGTTACAAGTGAATAGAAATGTTTGTACATTGGTAAAATAAGAGATTTTTTGTTTTGGTCCTATTTTAATTGTTTTGTAAACCATCAAATGGTTTTATAAATGATAGTAACTATCCGCAGCTATGATTATTTTATAATTTTGTGAATGGGATATGTACGCCAACCTACCATGTTTTTTTGGAGCTACAGTGAGACATTTGACCCTTATTGGATTTAATTAAATGTTGCTGATTATAATATTATAATAATTTGTTATTTGTGAGAGAAAAATTAATGCAATCTGTAATACTATTTCCAAATTTTTTTCAACCTTAAATATGCAATATTTCTTTACACAATGAGTTGGCAAAATTAGACAAAAGCTTCAAGTGCGATTTTCTCAAAACTCATGGTCACTCATATGTCCCAGTGATGCTTTGGGGTAGCGATATTTTTGTAAAACTACACTCGTTTACTAAATATTTACAATGAAGTGGATAATTCGTTACATGATTCTGCATTCACATATATAATTGTTTTATGGCAAAGAAATATAAAAGAGATGGGAAATGGATTACTTTCTAACACTAAAGTAATTCATTACTTATATTGAAACAGATTTCACTGCAGGAATTGCTCCGGTTACTAAGTTAAAAATTGTTCCATTAAACCATTCATGAAAAATATATTTTTTTATAAAAAATTTCCTATTTTTATTAATACTAAATTTGATAAGTAACGCGTTGCCTATAATGTTAGTAGACAACATTTATAAACAATAAAGTTATAAACTTCCAAAAAATTAGGAAATGTAAACAAAAGAAATACGCTTGGGATAACCGATGTAAGAATAATATACAGCACTGTGATATGTGGAGGAAAGCAATGATAGCAAGTTAGTTCAAGGGAAGCTATTATGTTAAACAAAAGTTTCAAGCTATTATCCACCTTGACCACACATCCTTGGACAAATATTAAAAGTATGAGAGTAGCACTTCAAAACACTAAGTCAACATTCTCAGTGAATTGTGTATCATAAATTTAGGTAATGCTGTAAAACTTAATATTAATTTAAGGAATAATAATTTATTTTTATTGATTGGTGAGCAGTAAAATTATTTTAAAGGGCTATGTCTAACTCAAAAAAAGGTTGGTCAAAATAATGTGGAAGTAGTGAGTTATTAGATGGAGGTTGAAGCAGACATAATGCTTACAGCAGGTAGAAAAAGAATTCTATTTGAGAAGAAGCGCTTCCCTTTAAATGAATAGCAAAACGGAACGTCGAGCCACCCGGTAGGCTTGCTGGAAGTAGAAGTCGAACATGTGTCTAGGCAGGTCAGCCCTCAAGGAAACCGGTATGATAGGTAGTTGGCGGCGAGTGAACGAGCAAAGTGAAAACTGATGATTACTTAACTATAGTAATACCAGATAGTCAGGAAATGAATGTCCTCACTCAACTCTCTCTGCATCCTGCTGTACGAATATATTAAATGATGGGAAACCCTGTTGACGCTCACAATACCAGGAACANAGGGGGGGGGGGGGCAGTATTCCCAAACCCCCAAAATCCTAAACCCTAAACATACTATGATTTGCCCAAAAAAAAGTGAAGAAACAAGAAAACAAACACAGTCGTAATATCAGCTAGCAAAAACAAACAATTATTGTGTTCTTTGTCTTGTAAATTGTAATGTAAAAAGTGTTTTACTGTCTTTCTATGTATATGCACTCACGTCATTTGCTGTGTAACTATGTCTGTAGATTTACCGGTCATTTCGTTGCATGATTCCACACTGATACATATGGCGACAAGAATGTATCCGTATGGCGAGTGCATAGGGTGTAGACGCAACTTCAAAAATTAAACTGCTTTGCTGCTTTGAAAATGTCGCGCTAGAGACTAGTGTCTCAAGATCTGGATGGTATAGGTGAAAGACGCGGTAAGTGGTGAATGATGACACATTAAATGATTTGTGGAGACAAATAACCACATCTCCAGCACGGAACGTGTGCCACAGCTCAGTGCTTCCGGTCAAGCAATTTCCGAACATCTACAACAAATAGGGTAAGCTATAAATAAAGCACGGAAAGTCGGATCATCACAAACAACAATGGCTGGAAATCCGCAATAACCTGTTGGTACGTTACCAAAGTGAACTCCTATCTGATTGCATCGTGATGTGCGGCAAATAAAAGGATACGTACGTTGGTGAAGCCCCCAAAAACTTCAAAACCAAAGTTGTTATAACACAAGGTTTTGGTGTTGTATGGGCCGGGCCATACATCATTGGCTGTTGTCCATTACAAGTTCTTCCTTCCTGGGTAAACCAGTAACACTTTTTCGTACAGTCCAAATAGTGACCAAATACGTGGGAGTTGTATACAAAAGAATCATCGTTGGTCAATAGGAAGGGTCTTCTGCTTATGGCTGATATAGCAAAACCCCACATGGCAAATACTACGAAACAGAAGTTGAGTGACGCAATTTAAGAGGTTATCCCGCACCTTCCCTATTCCTCGAACTTAATAATATCATATAACCTAATTTTTTGTGCATTTTAGTCACTCCCTGAAGTACAGGGTGTTCATAAACATGGCTAGTGCAGAACGCGTTTTTTTGAGACTTCCTTGCTTCATAGTATTCGCGTTCCTTCACGACGAGGCTGAACGAAGTTGGTGAATAATCGCAGGTGAGAAAGTGGGTACGCATGTTTACAGGAGAGTTGAATGGTATGTAGGGCGATGGTGATGACCTAGACAGAGCAAGAGGATAATCATAGACCTCTTTCTGTAGTCCTTAAAACAATAGGGGTTGCGATGGCTGTGTGTGGCCTCCAGATCCATGACGTAGGTAACATGGCAGTCACTGTCGTTGGCTACCGGTTTTCTCGGGGTGCTCCTGTAGCATTACGTCCATCTCATCTGGCCTCCACGGGCGCCAAGTGGCCTGGACGTGAATGTTTTTCAGAGCTCTCTCTCTTTCTATCTCTACTTTTTTCTCTGTCAAGTCAAAGGTAAACGAGAAATTTAGGCGTTACCCAAGTAGGTAGGGCTCAACGCCTCTTAGAAAAGCAGAAATGTATAAGGAATGTGTCACGACCTGTACTGAGGAACAGTAGAGTTATTTCGGGAAACCATGGAAAATCAAAATCAGGATGGCCATACCGGGAATCGAACCCGTGTTTTCCTGAATGTGAGTCCAGCGCCACTACGCCACCTCTCTCGTTGCTTTTCCCGGGACAGGAACCTGGCAGAACTCACCTCCACTCCGTTCCACATGTAGTGCATGGCGGGCGATGAGTCGTGGTGCTGGTTGGTGGCGGCGCTGTTCATGTGCTCCGCCATGACGGACATCCAGTGCACCAGGCCCTGCGTGGG
>NQII01000015.1:1328830-1356412 GCA_002778355.1 Clitarchus hookeri
GGGGGGGGGGAAGAGCCACTTTTTACTCATCTGGGGCCCAGAGGACCGATTAATTAACTTTTTACTGTCTTTATATAAAGACATTTACCGCTGAGCTATCTTTACGAGGCGAAATGGTATTGTGTTGTCGCCATGACCGTCGTTCGAATGCCTTGTGACTTTCTTTGTATAAAGACCGGCCAACAAGGTGTCTTTTTGAACGAAAGTGGAACGAAAATGGCCGAAATATTGTGGTATATTCTACAAATACGTCTAACAGAAAAGAAAAGGTTTTAAAATGCCCTTAACATGAGAAATATTATATTGTTATATTTCCGCAGAAATAAACGGTGTCTGGAATATATTTGAGAAGTATATTTTATGATTCGCTAGTGGTACTCCTGCTCTATCGTAACTACGAAGTGGCAGATTTGGCCACTGGTCAGTGCTGCTATCTCGTGATGATCAAAATGAACTAGTGCCATCTAAAATCTTGTATCAATAGAAATAGTTAAATTTATTCTAGGAGTTTTCTTCGAAAATATATTAAGATATTAATTTCACTTATAGTTAAAAATGCACTTTAATAATAAAATTTGTGGCACAATACAATTTGTAATAACGTAAAAAATATAATTCAAAAAGTAGATAATTGTTTTCAGAACTCAGTAAGCTGCATTGCCAAACGTACATCTTCGCACAAAGATAGCAAAAAAGATATGGTCTACAGAATTCCTTATAAAGACGCCTACGTGTAACCATAGTTTTGGCGCTCTTTGTGATAAAAACGATCACGTTGACTGTCTTTAAGTATGCTCAAGTTAGAGAATAGGGCCCCTGTTCTCTAACGTCAGCATGCACAAAGACACTCACCGTGATTGCCTTTATGATACAGAGGGCCTAAATGATATAAGCTGTTCACGATAAAATGAGCACTTTTGAAATCAACCTTAAAAAAATGACACTGCTCCTATACGCATATATTTTAACGGGCGCACTTAGTGACATGGGTCAATTTAAGTTGGTAACGGTGGAGGAAAAGTAGTTCCATGTCTTTAATGTCGAATTAAATTTAAAGTGTTAGGTAACTATTTGTGATAACTTAAATTATTTTTTTCTCCTCCTGTTTTTGAATGCATCTAAGTGCCAAAACGAGCAGATTTGTAAGATACGTATTTTTCTTATAAGTTCACAGTTTCACTTGAACAACGCATGAATAAAATTATGGGGCTCATAGCAGTGCAAATATTGTATAACGTAGAAGAATGCACTGCGTGCATACAAGTAAATCTTAAGCAGGGATTTCAAAAGTTTTCAGAATATCATGAACAGCTTACAGTTAATCGTAAAAGACTTTAAATGGTATTCTGCAAGAAATATTTTTATTGATGACTTTGTGCAAAGACGTACGTTTGGCAACGCAGCGGCCTGCGTTCTGAAATCAACGATCTGCTTGTTAAATTATAATTTTTCCTATTATTACAAGCTACCTTGTGTTACATATTTTGTTATTATAGTTAATTTTCAACTATAAATTAAATTTATTTCTTAATACATTTTCGAATAAAACGTCTGAAATAAATTTACCTATCTCTTCGGATACAAGATTTCAGATGGTCCTAGTTAATTTTGTGCATCACGAGAAAGCAGCATGACCCGTGGCCGAATGCGTAATTTCGTAGTTACGCTGAAGTAGGTGCTGGAGAGTATCGGTAGCGAATCATGAAATATATTCCTTAAATATAAACCAGTCACCGTTTATTTGTGCGGAAATATAAAATAATATAATATTTCTCATTTTTGGGGCATTTTGAAACGTCTTTATTTTCTGTGGAACGTGTTTACTAGAGTTAACCTCAATTCGTTGGCCATTTTCTTTCGACTTTCGTTCATAAAAACACCTTTTTAGTCTGTCTGTAAATAAAGACAGTCTTGAGGCAAACGAAAGACCGTCATGGCGACATACTGAGTTATAGAATACAATTTCGCATCGTAAAGATAGTTAAGCGGCAAATGTCTTTATATAAAAAGTTGTAGAATAGGGCCCCCAGTCGCAGTCGTTTTGCCAAAACACAAAAAAATACACTGGAAAATAATTTATGTATGGAAATTATAAACCAAGGATCAACCAAAATGCCCTAGCTCAGTTTATTACAACGAGATGGTTAGAAAAATAATTTCACTTTTAATATTATTGTAACAAAATTACACAACGACAATTTTGTGACTTCACTCCATCGTTGCACAGTTTATGCCCTGCTCTAATTAATGCTTTGTGTCTTGCCTGTTGTTCTATTTACCGAGACGTGATCGTTGATTTTTGATTTGGTTTGTTGGAAGAAGTTTGAGAAAATGAGGAGTCGACAATCTTAAATGTCCGACTGTATAAATTATTGGAAGTCAACATCCCAAATAATGTAAACCAGTTTCCAACTGGTTAAACAAATTAAAAAATACTTAAAACTAAAGTCGTCAAGTAGACAACGTTGACCTTGACGAAGGCGGTTTCCCTAGATTGTGTAATCAGGGTAGACAATACCTGAATTCATGGCTTTTCATTGTAAAGATGTTCACTGACAAATATTATGTTGGCAACACAGAGTGTTCGGAAACTTGGTGCACAAACTCCCGGCATACTTTGTTTGAACCAAAAGTAACACAATATCCTTTTACACTTATATCCGATAACGTATTATTACATAAAGTAGTTATGTTCAATGTTGCGGCGTACAAAATCTGCAGAACAAGGCAGTGCGACCATGCATGTAGGATGGGCCTTGTAGCGACTCCAGCCGTCGCAGGCCCGGAATTTTGGTGCCCTTCAGCCACCTCAGACCCGCAAACAGTTAGGTATACACTTTGTGTATTATCGGTTCCAATCCAGGATATTTTTGACACTGTCGGCAAACAGTAAGCCCACGTTCCATATTTATACCGGCTCGCTTCCGGCATAAGACAGTGGGCTAGCATTAACTGGCCGTAGTTAGTCGGCTAGCTTTCACCGGCCCAATTCTGGCCCGTACCTCTCGTAGTGTTGAGTGAGAGCTCCACGACATTCAACAGTATAGCATAGTCAAATAATGATTCCAAAATTAAAAGTCCACGGAATCTTAAAATAAAAATGTATTATTCCTGAAATTTGATAGGGGACCGTTTAAATTTTGAAATTATAATAATAAAACAAAATTGTCATTTAAAATAAATTTTGTCATGAGAAAACACATATTTTAGGAATACATAAGCAACTTACTAATTGTTTGCCAAATTTGGTAGAAATGTGGTTGTTTTTTGGAGATCATATATTTCAATTTGTCAAGTGATACTATTTTAAAAAATGGCGAACAAAAGAGATTTTGTGTGTTCACATATGGTTGTTGTAATAAAGAGGATTCCCAGACCTACCGTACCAGTCCTTTTTCTCGAAAACTGTGCGTTTCTTTGGAATAAATTACATGGATTCGACGATATAAAATACAAAACTAAAATAGCTATATGGCCGTCATTTCAAAAATAAGTGTCTGACATACCTAAAACATATAAGTTAACATTACCTACCACAGTACTACATGTTTACTATATTTGATAGGAATCGGAAAATTGTTTTCCGAGAAATGACATAAAAATTAATTTATTCGTGTGGCAATATTTTGCAAAATTGAGGACAAAGGAAGCTCCATGTATACACATTTGGTGTTTGTTATATATACTCACAGCATACCAAGTTAAGTTTGTAATTGATTAAATGTTTTCGAAGATATATCACACTATGCTAAAAAATCTATATTGCCGCCACTTTGAAAATAAGTGTCTGAAATACTTTAAACATATTTGTACATATCAATTGCAGCAGTACTACTTGATTCCCAAATTTGGTAGGAATCTGTCAAATGTTTACTGAGAAATTACATAAAAACATTTTTAATTCATGTAGTGCCATCTTACAAAATGGTGGACAGAATATTTTATTTTTTGGCTAATTTGACGCTTTTATTAAAAACTGCCAGCGTAAAAAATTTGGTTTAAATTGGTCAAATGGTATCTTACTTATACTAAACAAACCTAAAATATTTGTATGTCCGCTATTTTGAAAAAAGTGCCCAATAAATTTATTAACTTATGATTACTTGGCCAATCATACTTGGCCAATCACTTTCTTGCCAAATTTAAAGAAAATAGTTTCAGTAGTCTGTAGATATAACATAAAATATTTATTTTTTCATATGGCGCTATCTTCCAAAATGGGGGACAAAAATTTTTGTTTTTATTATATGAAGCTTGTAATAGATACTGTCAGCGTACAAAATTTGTTTTAAATTGGTCAAACGGTATGGTAGAAATACCAAATAAAACTGAAATATTTATTTGGTCACCGTTTTGAAAATAAGTGTCCATTAAAGTGCAGTTACTAACGTGAGCCAACCATATTATTTCTCACGTGCCAAATTTTGAGAAAATAGGTTGATTAGTTTTCGAGATATAAACTTTTATTTTTTCATGTGATGGTATCTTCCAAAAAGTTTTATTAACATAAATATTGAACTGTGAATTTATTGCTTACAGTTTGCTCTGTTAGCATACAAAATTTGGTTACAATCGGTTTAATGGTTTCCGAGATATGACATATACCTTAAATTTTAAAACAGCTGCCATTTTGAAAGTAGGAGCCCGGCGTGTTATAAAACTATAAAGGCCACGTGTCCTTACTTAGTACTATATGTGTAGCGAGTTCGGTGAAATTGTGTTCACGCGTTCAAACATTGAAAGCGGGGACACACACACGCACAGACACACGCCCATAAACACACACACACACAGACACAAACAGGAAAGTGATCTCAGAAGCCTTCTTTCCTTTCGTAAGTAGGCAAAAAATGCTTCAAGGGTCACATGACCCTTTTGTTAACAAGAAGTGCCAGGAACATGGCCAGTATATACGATCTACATATCGCACGTGGTATGCATGGACTACAGTGGAAGCTAGAACATTAAAAGGGTTTCCATTTTTGCAATAGTGTCATTACGCATTTGTGCAATTTTGTTGTGTTGGAACACTGGAAGAGCAGCAGGAGTTAATGTTTTGTATCGTACATTGTTTTCAATATGTTTGTTAGCATAATCGGGTGCTTCGAAGTCCCATATTGCAGGTCTTGATTAAATTTATATTAGAAATTGTTCCTTTGTCAAGTTCAGAAATTTTGAAAATTCGACGTGGAAACCACAGCCCCAGTGGAAATAAGTTCGTTTCTTTCAATTACACAAACTACACAACAAAACATAACTGCAAAAATGTCGTCTTTTCAACCGCATGTGACATCAAGACAACGAAAATTATTGTCTGTTTCAACCCGAAGCAGCTACACATGCAAGTTAGTGTAGCACAACATTACACCAGGTTTTGAGGAGGTGTGACTGGTGTACTGCAAATAAAAACGAAAATTGTTAAGGTCACTTGTTTATTGATCGATTTAGGAAAGATCTGTTTTCATTACGAGTTGAACACTGTAACATTATCGTACGTCGTGGCTTAAGGAATTTCGTTAATGTAAACAAGTAATAAAACATATTATAAAGCAAGGTAAAGTTAATGTAACGTCTGATATTCCATCTTGTCTGCTTTGATGAAAATACTATTAGTACTAAACCTAAGCTTATTTCGAGTTTAGAGACTTCATGAATTATAGGTATTATATTTGATTTGATGAAAAGTAAATATAAAGTTATAGCCTTAAGTTTGTGAGGATTGCCAAATCCTGCGANACCACAGCCCCAGTGGAAATAAGTTCGTTTCTTTCAATTACACAAACTACACAACAAAACATAACTGCAAAAATGTTGAAAAGTAAATATAAAGTTATAGCCTTAAGTTTGTGAGGATTGCCAAATCCTGCGAACATGATATTGCAGGTTAGAGACTAATGATATGATTTGCGAATGCTTAAAACGCATCGCAATGAAAGTAAATTAATTAAATTCATTTACACTTTCATAATAAAAATAATTCCGGCATACAAAAATTTGTGTTGTTTTATGTGGCAAAACAAGCTATGAGAACTGCACAGAAGTCGTTTCTTTCAACCCTGCCTGTATAACTACACTGAAAGAGAAAGCTGGTTTTGCTGCACTACACTGCAGAGGCTACGTATTTTTATGATTAAAAAAAAAACGAACCTGATTCCGGCGAAGAATACACCCGAGATGCCCCGAACGCCTACGACCGTGCCATAGACTAAAGACGAGGTAGACCGATCTCACTGACTGCGCAAAACAAATCTCCGCGCTCGACATTGACTTTTTTTCTGCCAATACGATTAGCAAAAACGGCGTGGAATGGATTTGAGGTTAGAACACTTTTTATGTAAATAAGAGCTTTGAGATGTTTGTGTACTTCCTCTAACCAAATTGTAGTGCAGTCTGAAGGAATTAAAATCGGCAAAAAGGTTTTTATGCGTTAAAAAAAGCTTGTTTTTTGAAAATTAAGATATGAACATACACGTTTGTGACCATGCGACATTGACAGTGGTGTTCCTTTGGGGTAGGTCAATGCTGGGTACGTGCGCAGAAGACGCATAAGTGGTCTACCTCATTTTTTAGTATGTGTGTGACACTGAAGCTAAACGGAACTCTGGTGCACACGCCAGTGGTACCACGACCTCCACACAAAAAAAAATCGCAATCAGAGTGGTTCTCACCGCCNCTGAAGCTAAACGGAACTCTGGTGCACACGGCAGTGGTACCACGACCTCCACACAAAAAAAATCGCAATCAGAGTGGTTCTCACACACTAAAAGCCATTAACGCTTTTAATGACAGCCTCTGCTATCTACGAGCGTTACGTTAGTGGTACCACGGGCATTCGATTGTGGCTCCCGTATACCACGCGCGATTGTGGTCCGGCGATTGTGGCTCCCGTATACCACGCGCGATTGTGGTCCGGTGATTGTGGCTCCCATATACCACGCGCGATTGTGGCCCAGAGATTGTGGCTCCCGTATACCACAAGCGATTGTGATCCGGTGATTGTGGCTCCCATATACCACGCGCGATTGTGGCCCAGAGATTGTGGCTCCCGTATACCACAAGCGATTGTGGTCCGGTGATTGTGGCTCCCATATACCACGCGCGATTGTGGCCCAGAGATTGTGGCTCCCGTATACCACAAGCGATTGTGGTCCGGTGATTGTGGCTCCCATATACCACGCGCGATTGTGGCCCAGAGATTGTGGCTCCCGTATACCACAAGCGATTGTGGTCCGGTGATTGTGGCTCCCATATACCACGCGCGATTGTGGCCCAGAGATTGTGGCTCCCGTATACCACAAGCGATTGTGGTCCGGTNTCTTGTTCGTCGGCGAATCATAGCTCGAAACTCCGCCGACTGGCTTACGCGCATCGTGCGAGGTAATAACCGCTTTTTTATTTCTCCGCTCGAGCGACGATAGAAACTACGCAGACTTGACACTAGTTTACTTTAGAGCGCCAAGAGACACTCGCTTTACATTGTCACAATCGAACACATTACAGAAGAGGCTAACTAAATAATTAAGTCTCGGCTTCGCCCGTTTTGTANTCGCTTTACATTGTCACAATCGAACACATTACAGAAGAGGCTAACTAAATAATTAAGTCTCGGCTTCACCCGTTTTGCAGAAAACTTAGAATTTCTGCAAAAATGGGCGAAGCCGAGATTTCAGGCAAAGTAACCAAGGAAATATAAAACAATGCATTCCATTAATTTAGTGTTAATATAAAAGTGTAGAGGATGCCAAGTAGAAGTAATAACTTTTTAAATTCTGTTTTATGGTTTCGTTTGTACTAAACTCCAGTACTGACCACATTGTTATTTTTATAGTACTGTCGGAAGAAAAGCTTTCCAATTTTAAAACACGAAGCGTGTTTACTGCACAGCTCAAATGAGCACTCTACCGCATATTTCCTCTGCAGGCTCACAGCACCAGGACCCCAATTTTCGTGCGTGACGGAAGGATACACCCGGCGCAGAAAGAAGTGCGTAGAAGTTTACACTGTTCACTGTAAACTGAGTTTCTTTTAAAGCCCTGCTTAAGATCTAATTGTATGCACACTGTGTATAGTTCCAGCACATGTAAAATGAATAAAATGCCAGGGGCCTGATCACTTTATTCGTGCGCTGGTCACGTGAAACTGTGAGATTATTAAAAAAATACGTGTTTTGAAAATGATCTAGTTCTTACACTTATAAGTATTAAAAAACTGGAAGGTAAAATGAATCACTATATTATTCACACATGTTTACCGAAAGCTGGTAATTTGCCGTTATTATCTGGAACTACTAACCNAAAATGAATCACTATATTATTCACACATGTTTACCGAAAGCTGGTAATTTGCCGTTATTATCTGGAACTACTAACCCTCCGTCGTGATCAAGTTTAGGCGCGTGGTGATCAGTGCGCCCGTTAAAGATATGCAAAGGCGATCTCAAAAAGTGGTGAATTGACAGCGAACTGCCGTTGGCAGCGGGTGACGAACAGGCAGTTGTCTGGGCGGGTTCGGGCGCGGCGTGGGTGCACAGCTGCCGAGCAACAACATCAACAACGACGAAGACAACGACGACGACAACAAACACTGGAAGGAGGCGGCAGGTACCTGCTGAGGGCGACCAGTCCCCTCAGAGCAGGCGAGGCAGCTGCCAGCTCCCGGCCGCACGCCCCTGCGCCTTCCGCCGCGATGGAAGTTTCCTTGGAAGATTCCTCGCGAGCTTGCATGGCCGCTTGCACGGATGTTCCTATGGAAGGTTTGGCAGATTGATGGGCGTTTTCATCGACGTTTTCGTAACTGGTTGTGTGCAATTTTCGATCGAATGCTTCCTACAAGCAGAGTTCAAATTGTTGAAAATGTAAAAAAGAAAAGGTGGTGGGGGTCGGTCATTGATATACTTATATATTTCTAACATATTAATTTTTTCAGTTTAAAGTTATGTTATGCATCATTCTTACGGCATTTAACGTCAAATTTAGTTATTTTGGTACCTGATATGAAATTTTGAATTTATGGTCCAGTGATAACTCTTTATATCCTACCTTGCGACTTAGCAGGTACTAGATATTTCACAAATCACACACAAAATCATATTATGAATACAAAAATTGTAAAAAACATTTATAAAAACAATATCTTATTCACAAATCATTCACGAAATCGAAATAAGGTTACAAACATTTTATTTCCCTNAACATTTATAAAAACAATATCTTATTCACAAATCATTCACGAAATCGAAATAAGGTTACAAACATTTTATTTCCCTGGTTGGGAGTGAACACAGGAATGCTGCTGTTGAGAAAAAATATCCAGAATAAAAGATTTTCCGCGTATTTTTTTCCTTCAGTTCGGACACTGTTAACAAGGTTGAAATTTAAGCATATCAGAGAGAGAGAGAGAGAGAGAGAGAGAGAGAGAGAGCGAGAGAGAGAGAGAGAGAGAGAAAAAAAGTGGGTGACGTAGTGTGGTGTTAACCATTGTTGTAATTTTGTTAATTGGTTTTGAGAAACAACGATGAGACCATTAGGCAATAATAAATAGTAAATAAAAACTGTGAAAATTGTTATATGTTTTAAAGGTTTGGTAGTCTTTAAACGCTTCATATCGATTTTAGTNTATTTTTTTCCTTCAGTTCGTACACTGTTAACAAGGTTGAAATTTAAGCATATCAGAGAGAGAGAGAGAGAGAGAAAAAGTGGGTGACGTAGTGTGGTGTTAACCATTGTTGTAATTTTGTTAATTGGTTTTGAGAAACAACGATGAGACCATTAGGCAAGAATAAAAAGTAAATAAAAACTGTGAAAATTGTTATATGTTTTAAAGGTTTGGTAGTCTTTAAACGCTTCATATCGATTTTAGTNAGTAAATAAAAACTGTGAAAATTGTTATATGTTTTAAAGGTTTGGTAGTCTTTAAACGCTTCATATCGATTTTAGTAACGTATTGGTATATTGTGTTGAAAAAGGACGGCGATTTAAAAGAGTTAGCAATTCTTGCTTTTCTTTCAAATCTATGATTCTGCAATAGGTAAGATGTGGATAACATTAAAAAATTTCTGCTAGTTCCCCGTAACCTGTTCTTTTCTCTACATTAATATGTTGCGGCATTTTTTAGTTCTGCAGCGTAACTATTTTCCTCCATTTTAAATCAACAACTTCGTCGAAAATATTCTTCTCTGCTCTGATTAACTGTGGCGTCATATGCGCCTGCATAAAAAAAATACACTCACTTGCAAATAAATGATCGCCCTGAAGGTGCCATCACAGAGGCATGTAAGTGGGCACAGGAAATTGTAGTAAGTATACAGAAAACATCAAAATTTTGTCTTAGGCCAAACACGTAATACAGGGGACAAACACTTACAGGATACACTTAGTATGGCGTGGGACGATCCGTAGCATGGAGACAGGCGGCGAAGCGGTCGGGCATAGAAGCATGCAGACTCTCCTTAGGGAGATCCTGCCACAGCTGGCACTACCGACCCTCCAAACCTGCCGAAGTTGCCTTCCAATATGGTCCCGAACGTTCTCGATGGGCGAGAGTTCTGGGGACCTTGCTGGCCAAGGAAGCGTGTTGACACCACGAAGGCAGGCTAGAGATTACCAAGGTGTGTGAGGCTTGGCGTTATCCTGCTGGGAAATGGGACNGTGTTGACACCACGAAGGCAGGCTAGAGATTACCAAGGTGTGTGAGGCTTGGCGTTATCCTGCTGGGAAATGGGACTGTCAAGCTGCGACAGGAAGCGGAACGCACATGGTCGCATCATTTCCTGGACGCATCAGGGTCGCCTTCAAACACAACCAGTGGGGAGCGGGTGGAATGGCACCGCACATCCACGACACTTCTCGTGGGGGCGATGTGCCGCTCTACAATGTAGCGTGGATCACGGCGCTGGCCAGGTCGTCTCCAGACTCGAATTCGGCAGTTATACGTTTCCAGAGAGAACCGTGATCCGTCGCTGAACACTACTCGTCACCAGTTCGCAGGCTGCGATGCTGCTCGTTCTCGGCAAATGTCACACGTGCTTGGCGGTACTCAGGTCGTAATGGTGGAACGCCTTAAGAGAAGCCCCGACGACAGCTCCCGCTATGCTAGCCACGTGCATATGGTAGATAGTGGTGGACGCAGGTGTATCCCCACACTGTTAAAAATTTCCGTGAAATTACGGAAATTTTTAGGGAAAGAAGCCATAAAATAACGGAAATCTAGTCCGTAAATAAAAAATTACGAAATTTGGACCAGTAAGTTTAAAATACGGAGTGTTCCGTAAATGTGCTCGAAACGAATATACTAACAAATAACTTATTTGATCTTGTTATATAATGCATTAGTAACCATATTATAAAACTGCATTAATTTTTTGCCGACAGAGAAATTATCTATTTTGTAACTGTTGAGAATAGAAAAAAATGCAGATTTATTCAGAAACAATTTCTTTGTCATGTATTGGCTATCCTGCTTCCACTGCGAATCCGTTTTCCGATATTCCGACTGCTGTGTGCATAATCTGCAAGTACTTTGTTTTACCGTCGCGTGTGTGGTAAAGTAAAAAATATTATTTTCATGGCCAATAAGAGCTTACAAGATGTTGTAATGCAATATTCACAAACCGAAAGGACGTAACATTTTTAAGTAAGTGAAATTGGGGTTAGGAATAACGTTCCGGAGTTCAGTCTTTATGATAAACCTGGTAGCCTACATTTTACGATATAGTCGTGTGTACAGAAGGCCGGTATTTGTGTTTCAGCGTGTGAAATACAGCGTTCGTTTATATCATAAAAATAAAGGAGACATGTTTGGATTAATTGAAACATCACAAGTGAACCAGATCCCTAAAATAATATATATTCATTTCATACCAAACAATGAGCATTTGAAATAGCCTACTGAGGGCTGCCGCAATGTACAGATTTGAAAAAAGCCCAAATAACTAGATTATCCAAACCTGGTGATTTGATATAATTAGATAATTATAGGGTTATTACCTTGTCTGCGTTTCCTAACTATTTTATGGAAATATAGCTAGTCATTTATACCCATTCTAAAGTATTTTTAATGTATTGGTTTTCCATCAGGTTAGTTTTTTTAAGTGAAATATGATAAATTATACCCTACATTGTTTACTGATTCGAAATTGAATTATGATGCACTTATATGATAATAAATTATGATGTAAAGTTAACCTTTCTGTGGTAGGTAGCCCTAAATTTAATAAAAAAGTATTTGTAGATGGAAAGCAGTAGAACTAGGCCTATGGAATACCATGGTATATTTTCTAAAATTAGGCCCAATTCTTGACATTGTTTTATTTGTAACCTACATACATAAGATAACGTTTTGCCAACTGTCGGTTGAAACGAAATTATATCGTTGTTTTTATTTCCTTGCCCCAAACTAAGATTTGGTTGGTGCATCTAAAGATTTCTTTGACTGTGTGCATTGAACAACTTCAGTTAATATAAGAAATGTAATTCCCATCTGTTATTCGAACCTAGATAGTTCGTACCCCAGTGCTACGCCCACACAGCTTCAGATATAGGGACTAAATGTGAAAATTAATTTTTTTCAAATATATTTACATTTCAAATACTGGCCAACGTGCGTGAATAAATGTTCAAGTTTTACATATTTACATTTTAGTTTCCTGACGAACTTGTTTCATTAGGATGTTTGTACCATTATAAAGCATTATAATGCACTAACAAACACAGTTAGTATTTTAATTGTCACAAAAACTACGAAGAAAGTCTCGAGCTGTATTTTCGAGCAAAGGCAATCAAATGAGTAGCCAAAAAATTGTGTATAGTTGATGCAACTAAATATTTTGTTGGCACTCTTCATTCTTTCTTTCGGTCCAGCACAGAGGTTTTGTTTATTCAAGCGCGTATTTTGTTAGATGAACAAAATTAATTTTTGTACTTTTCAAGTTTTGTTNCACAGAGGTTTTGTTTATTCAAGCGCGTATTTTGTTAGATGAACAAAATTAATTTTTGTACTTTTCAAGTTTTGTGTACTCAACAAAATATTTTGTTATGGTTAATAAAAATATTTTTAGCTGCAAACAGGTATTTTGTTGGTTGGAACAACCATTTCTATTAGTGTAGGGCATAAAACTTAACTGACTTATGGAGAAGAAATTTTTGTGGTTTATGGTTGGGCTCGCCGCGAAAAAAAATACATATATCAGACAGCGATCTTTCTGTAAAAGAGAAGGTAAACTACAAAAGATTCAAGCAGGTTTAAGATAGTCAACGTCAATATGTTTTACCTTTTTATGTTAAACAGCTGCTAATGAATACGGCCTCAAATATTTAATGGAGGTCTAAAACTTAATAACTGCTGGTTAAGGAGAAATTTTTTGGCCTATCAAAAGCTAGCTCTTTAAATAAATTAAAGCAGTTTGCAGCCTTCGGTCAAGAGCGGTATGGTAGCAACCTGCTGTGCTGCCCCTAGTGCTTTTCAGATTGAAAGAAACATAACAGTGGTCAGTAATCAGCCGGAAGGTTAGAAGTATCAGTTTTTCTTATTATCAGGCTTCGTGCTCTATACGAGTTGAAGAGAACACTTTAAGCAACAAAATTAGCGACAAATAAACTTTTCTTCGTACTGTTCGATACTGTGACACACAATTAATGCAAATATCGTCTTGGTAAAGCTGGCTGTTAGAACGGAAGTGAACTATTATCCTTGTGCACAAAATTTAAGTAACTTTAATGTTAAAGTGTTGGCTGGTTGAACAAGGAGAACAGTGCCAGTGCTGGTACGAAGTAGGGATGAAATAAACGCGCTACGTTATCGCTCCCAAACCACACGGCTGTTACTATACCAGCTACTTTTCAACTCCGTTACTCTAGACAAGCAAACACGGAGTAGACAGCTAAGTAACAAGGACAGTTTCAACCTGAAGACTGCAACTAAACTGNTACTCTAGACAAGCAAACACGGAGTAGACAGCTAAGTAACAAGGACAGTTTCAACCTGAAGACTGCAACTAAACTGTATTTTTCGGCACGTCACAGGTTTTGAAAAATCTTTAATCGTCGTCAGTATATTTTTACAGCAAATGAGCAAGACGTCTCTACGATATCAACCAATTCGATTCTCGTAAATGGGTATATTACTAAACTATGAGACTATCGTCTATGCACATCCTGTGGAGAGAGAAAAATAAATCTTATCAATGTTGGTAAAAAATATTTACGTTAAAAAATTCAAATGAACAACCGAAATAAACATAATAAGTACGTATAAGTTAAAAGGGTATTCACGGTAAAGTGAGCACTTTTTAAGGCCTCCCCCCACAAACAGGCATTAACGAGTAATTAACATAATTAATTGCTGCATCAGACGTTAACATTTGTGAGTGAGGAAATTCATACACTGTGTTATTTGGTCACATGAAAATGTTTATATTAAAGAGTGGCGGAAAAATAGTAATTGGCTGAAGGGCAAATTTTAGCAGGGTCTTAAAAAAGTGCTTACATTACCGTGAATAGTCTATACTACTAAAGTGTCTACCGTCTCCTAGAAAATCTACTATCACCTAAGTATTCCGAGATATTGTGTGGCTCAGAGAGCAAGGCGATGTACTTCAAACTTCAGAAAATGTGGATTTAAAACTTCTTATATGACGAGAGATTGAAAATTCCACAATATACAGAATGTACCCTACACGATGTTCAACCCTTTAAACAAGCGATAGATTTAGTAATGACCTAATAAAATTATTACAATTTGACCTTGTGAAAACCCCACGATTTTTGAGATGATGGCACTATTGTGAAGTGTGTGAATATTCGTATACGCTAAGTTAAAAATTTACTAAAAAAAATCTAAATTGCGCAAATAATTATGTAAATTATTCTTAGAGTATATTCTACATATGCAAGTTCCTCAGTATCCTGAAAAAGGAAAAAAAACGGTAGGATTCTCTTAATAATGTATGGTTGTTAAAATTTAAGTCGGTTTTATAGGCCTACGTGTTTGATATAAATGTCTACCGTGAAGAACAAATAAGTGCTGAAATAAAGTGCATTTGTGTATTCGTGCTCTAAACGTATATATTAAATTGTATCAGGTCGATGACGTATCAAAATTAAGTAACAAATATTCTTGAAATGTGAACATGAATCTGTGGTGCTTCATAATGAGTATTGAATTCTAATAATGTTAATTTTGTCAATTTACTAAGTGGTAGAATAAATGCATTAAAAATAATTTTTAATAATGTAAAGTGGTGACTTCTAATTTGGTTATTTCAACGATATGAAGTCTTATATCNGCATTAAAAATCATTTTTAATAATGTAAAGTGGTGACTTCTAATTTGGTTATTTCAACGATATGAAGTCTTATATCGATTTAATTACTATGACACTATATTTCTATGCTACACGTGAAGTAACTAAATACATTTGACTTATGTACCTTAGCANGATTTAATTACTATGACACTATATTTCTATGCTACACGTGAAGTAACTAAATACATTTGACTTATGTACCTTAGCAATGTCAGAATCGTTGAGTATATTGCCGTTTCCGCGAAAATTGGCAACAAAAGTTTAAGGGTTTCAGTAATCGAAAAGTTAATCAACTTAATAAAAGTTTGTCATAGTTATTAGTAGATCCTGGTTTTCATGCTTATTCTTCAACATGTGTTGTTAACGATGACAGCCAAATGGGTAATTTCACATAGTAAGCTATTTGTTTTGCCAAAATTAATATGGACAACCTACAGTCAACGCCTTGCTAAATCATTTCTGGTAAATATGTTCTCCGGGTATCGAGATAAGTTATTAAGCTATAACGAAAGCCCGAAAGCCATAATTCCTCTAAAAACGTATTTATGCCACATGCACAGTCAAAAACGAAACTTGACATTAAAAAATTCAAAGGTCGAATACCTAATTTTTTTTAAATCTGTAAATAGTCAATTGAATATGGTTATTTATGCTAATAAAACTAATTTGTTAAATAGTATAACTCTTACTTCTGTAAAAGACTTTAATGTATTTTAACAAAAAACATGGTACACGGTTTTACCATAAGGTATAAAAGTTAGTTTTTTAGATGCATTTTCTAAGCTGGTATTTTCCCATTTTGATACAAATTTTTCTAGTTAAACTGACTTGCATGAGCAATAAGGAAATGACTTTTAATTAATTCCTCTACATCATTTTATAAAAGTTAATTACTAAATCACAAATTAAAACGTATGAATTTCGACACGATGCGTGTTCTACTTGACACGTAAAGCTTTGCAGGGTGTCTGTAATGCACATTTTTGGAACAGTCTTGTGGAATATTTGAAATTTACATTTATTACGAAAAAAACTTCACTTTAAAATTTCTATGCACTAGCGGATATAATTTTCAAAGCAGCCTATCGATTGATCTTTAACATAGACTACTATTTTCAAACACAATGAAAAGCCACAAAAAGTGGGATGCCATTCACACAGAGCAAAGGGAACCATATGCGGGCCATATGATCACACAGTTATAATGATAATAATGTCCATACCGTCTATACCATACAAACGGATCATACAAAACAGAATGGCCTCACATAATGAGTACACACCGTCCATGCCGACCAAACATAGCCCAAAGTGCCAATACATTTTACACAGCCCATACTGTCTGCATTTTTTATTCTCCACCTTTCACACACACCATGCAAACCATATCGACCATATTGTTATACGAGCGGACTCCAGCACTGGGCGCGGGCTCCTGTTACCCACCTCGCCTCTCCCTTCCGCCCAGGCAGACCCACTAGCTGCTCCATCGCCCGGCGGTTAGGGGAATGATTTATAGCTGGCCTAGCTGGCGTCACAGCTCCTTCTCCCTCCTGCTAGAGAAGTAGAAGACTTGGGAGGATGAGCATTAATATTCTGGTAATTGTGTCCTTCGGCGCAACGCAGCATTTGAAGAATTTTCTGGCCTGTGGCTGACGATACTATATATAACCCCGCAGCCGGAGAGGAGCCAGTCTCATTGGTAGCCATTTGGCTGAAGTGCGGAAATCGGGCCAAGTCTGTTGCAGCGAAGCACATCTGGGAAGAGGACGGACGACGAAGAAGATTGCGAGACGATGGCAGACGACGTGTTTGTGGTGTGAACGGACGAGAGGGCATGATATCTGACGAGTAGAGGGCTACTGTGCATTAGGATGCTCGGAGATCTGTAGAACATTCCAAACTGGTGGAATGTGGACTGAACTAAGATGGGTCTGTATGAACACGGGATTTAGACATTACTGTAATTATTGGAACAGTCAAATATGGACACATAATTTATTAAATAATTCAATAGATTTCGAGACATGGTTTTTGGAACTGATTTAAGTTATTAGAATACATTTATTACTTAAAAGTGATTGTAAATTGTATTAATTTAACTTATTTATTGTAAACAGAAAGTGATAGCAAGTAATCATTGTGAGACACTGNGTGATTGTAAATTGTATTAATTTAACTTATTTATTGTAAACAGAAAGTGATAGCAAGTAATCATTGTGAGACACTGAGGCAATAGTAATTTTTGCAGTTAATTTAGATAAATTACCAAATTATAATTTACTTTTATATTTAATTAAAACTTTCATCCCTCAAAGAACTTTGCCAAGCCTACCGACCCAAAAAAATTGTAACAATACTTTACGTACCGACCGTACCGACAAGTAACAGCAGAATGCAATACACAAGAACGACCATACACAATTTTCCACCCATTCCAACTCGCAGGCCATACGGACCATAAAACCCATAACGATCATATCGACCATACTTTCCACATACGTAACATTTAGATATACGGAATATATCAGAACGACTGTACTCTTAATTGGAATAACTATGACCACATAGACTACAACAGCTACAAATATTAGACAACACACACTGAACACAATGACCACGAACACACAGACCATCTTTCCATACCAACAACGCTCACCAAACGAACCTACCATCTATTCTATATTGATATATCGACCATACCAACCATAGACCAGAATGACTAAACCAACTACATGGGCTATACAGACTACAAAATAGACTAGAAAACAGACTACAGAACACACACATATCAAAATTATCTCTTTTCTCTTAAAAAATGTTTCAGATCTAATTGCAGCCCTTCTAGATTACGGAGTATTCAACGAGTTTCACAGCCAAGTACTTACAACGCTATATATGAAGACTCAGAGTTGCAGTGAAAGCAAATGGAAAAATTAAACACAAATTATTTAAACTATTCATTTTTCACTTAGTACATAACCAGAACTTTGTATGCCTCAGCTACAGGTAATTTGTGTGTAGTACATACATAATCGGCACTCTCGATATATTCTTTCCTTCAGATTTTTGATGATCGAAATAATCTCAGGTCAACTGCATCACATTTATACACACGTATTGGCAATTTTATAAGTAAAGTGAGAAGGGAAGTTTTGCTGAAGCAGAGTGTTTGATTTGAACTCCCAACTGTGTAATTTTCTCTTTTGTGTTTATTACAAATTATAGAAACCATCAACATTATTGTCTTCTGTAACAAAAATATTCGATATTCTTCACTGGTAAATATATAATCTTTATCTTAGGCACTGTCGTGCCCAACATCCATTTTTCATTATTTCATAGTTTCCACATTGGCAATGGTGTTGCTCTCAACATCCAGAAATTCCTCAGCTTTCATAACCATGGCCATTTCAAACTCTACCCCCACTTTTTTTTGCGAAAGACCTGGAGCCAGAACAGTGCCACTATACAAAAATAACTTAAATCAAACATATCTATAGCTGTTAGGCAAATACACTGAAGAGCAAAAAAAAAACTGGTACACCTGGCTAATATCGTGTAGACNGCCGCAAGGTGACGTGGCATGGACTCGACTAATGTCTGAAGGTATGCAGGAGACAATTCACACCATGAATCCAGCAGGACAGTCCACACATCCAATCTGCGCCAATTTGAGAAAAAGTTGCCCGTCTGTCACGTTTAATGATTCTCGTCAGTCGTCGTTTGTCCAGTTCTTTCACGATCTTTTTCCGANAAAAGTTGCCCGTCTGTCACGTTTAATGATTCTCGTCAGTCGTCGTTTGTCCAGTTCTTTCACGATCTTTTTCCGACCGCAGCAATGTCGAAGATGTGATGTTTTGCAGGATTCCCGATATTCACGGCACACTCGTGAAATGGTCGTACGCGAACATCCTAATTTTGTCGCTACCTCGGAGATGCTATGTCCAATCTCTCGTGCGCCGACTATAACACCACGTTCAAAATCACTTAAATGTTGNAAAAGTTGCCCGTCTGTCACGTTTAATGATTCTCGTCAGTCGTCGTTTGTCCAGTTCTTTCACGATCTTTTTCCGCCCGCAGCGATGTCGAAGATGTGATGTTTTGCAGGATTCCCGATATTCACGGCACACTCGTGAAATGGTCGTACGCGAACATCCTAATTTTATCGCTACCTCGGAGATGCTATGTCCAATCTCTCGTGCGCCGACTATAACACCACGTTCAAAATCACTTAAATGTTGNTCGCTACCTCGGAGATGCTATGTCCAATCTCTCGTGCGCCGACTATAACACCACGTTCAAAATCACTTAAATGTTGATAACCTGCCATTGTAGCAGCAGTAACCGATCTAGCTGCCGACCGCATCGCGTTATTCTGATTGGTTCCATTGCTCTGTTATTTGCATACGCACGCCTATACCAGTTTTTTTGGCTCTTCAGTGTATACGGCTGAGCAATCATGGTACCACAGTACATTCTAATCCATTCCCCTCCCCTTTAATGCATTGAAGCAGGTAGGATGCTCAGTGCAATATTCTTGAGCCTGAAAATCGGTCAATACCAACTTTGGTTAATACAGCTTACTCACAGAGCAACTGGAGTTTGAAACATATTTTTCCGTGCTTGCAAATAATTCGCAATCTGGCCAGTAACCTTCAGCCAACACATCTCTCAATGGCTCAGCTAAAAGTCTTTAGAATGAGCAGTGGGAACCCCTACAATGGTCCATCGGAGGAGGCAAAGAATGTACATATTGCTGGTCAAAACCTCATCGCTTTTCCCTCAAACTAAGAAGCGACAAACATCATCAAGTTTTACAGTTCTTAATTTACGCCAGTACAGCTAGGAAAAATATATTATAAACTTAAATAAAAAGAGTGGAGTGGAGAGATTTGAGCAGCTCTTAACATTGAGGTATTGAGAGCCAATGAGGGTGAAGTGAGGTGAGTATGGAGCAGCGTTGGAATGCAAGGGCGGGAAAACAAAAGATCTTCAAAAAAAAAACTGGCAGCGAGCCCGTCGGGAATCGAACCCGGTTCGTCTAGGTGGAATTCAGTAATATTACAAAAATCTATTATTTTATTTCGCACAAGTTATATCCTCTCGCTCTGTAAAGTTTTGGTTCACTGAAATTTATTTTTAATATGTGAATTTTTAGAATTCAATTTACTTTTTTTAACTAATTTGTTGACATTCTATATTTTGCATCATCAGCGTTCAATATAGTGTTGAAAACAGTAGCTTCGCGACACAGTATTAACCGACTGCATACGAACTATCTTTGTGAGAATTTATTTCCATCTGTAGTTGATTGGTTAATATCCGTAACTGTTTTTATCAGAAATATGTATTTTTATTTGATTCGCTTACTTATCTTTATAATGACGTTTATATTAAATAGTGTCATAATCTCATACACTAATGTTAACGTCATACGTGCATCATCTAAGATCCTGTTAACTTCTTCGATAAATAACTTGAACCACTCATATACATAAATTTTTCTCTGCCCCAGATCATCTTTGAAGGTGATATAATACATAGTTTTATAACGTAACAGATTGAACTAAAAAATGAGAAAATTATTGTATNATCATCTTTGAAGGTGATATAATACATAGTTTTATAACGTAACAGATTGAACTAAAAAATGAGAAAATTATTGTATTAAAACAAATATCACGAAAAAGAACTTTTCTTATATTAACGTAAAAAAATGATAAATAGCAAGATATATTTAATGTGACTACATGCGCACGCATATAAGTATATTTAAGATATTAGTGTCACAAATATTTGTTTTTTGTATTTGATTTATACCGAAGTGGAGTCAAATGCCTTCCAACACATGAACTTAAAANTGTCACAAATATTTGTTTTTTGTATTTGATTTATACCGAAGTGGAGTCAAATGCCTTCCAACACATGAACTTAAAATTTACTTTTCAGTTTATTTCCTTTGTTTCTTATATTAGTAAAACTATACACATTTTCGTTACTTTTCACTCTATTTCGTTCGGTTTTTTTTTAATCATTGAATAATTTTATTACAGTTGGCTTTTGAACTCTATTTAATTCGTTGTTACAAATTATTACTCCCTCGTGTTATTTTTTGACTATGAAATGTCGTTCGTATTCATTCCGTTTGGGTTAATTTCCTTTACTTAGAATGTATTCACTTTTTTTTCAATTCACTCCGTTTTGTTACATTTTGCTTGTATTTGTTGTGTTCCCATTTATTTCGTTCATTTTTAATCCAATTTTAATAGAATTTGTACATAAAATTGTTCTTCAGTAGCTTTTTTTTACGTCAACATTGTCACATTTAAACAATTTTCGTTATTTTTTCCTGACGTATGTTATTTTCACTCTACGTCATTCGTTTCTGTTCATATTCATAAAATTTTATTTATTTAGGTTATTTTAATTCGGCTTGTTAGTATTGTCGTCAATCCTCATTATTTCGTATCTTTCACCAGATAAGCAATTATTGACATTGCCAGAATAGGATGGCTAAAAATTGTACGCTCCTCCATTGGAAGGCCTCTGACNCCAGATAAGCAATTATTGACATTGCCAGAATAGGATGGCTAAAAATTGTACGCTCCTCCATTGGAAGGCCTCTGACTCTGGATTAATACAATTATTTATGATAATAATAGTGAAATCTCACACACACACTTTTATGTTCATGCAAGTAGTTACTTTACATATAGCTAACCATTTACAGTATATATGATTTATGTGAAAGTATGAATTTCTTCTTTATGATAATGTTTATAAATACAAACAATTGTTTCTCGGTTTTCACTTCAACCTACTATCTGTCAATCGCCGGGTGCATGCAGCCNTGTTTATAAATACAAACAATTGTTTCTCGGTTTTCACTTCAACCTACTATCTGTCAATCGCCGGGTGCATGCAGCCAGTCTCGTCGCCGACTAGGTAAAGGGGGGAGGGGGTGAATCATGTGAACCTGGCCACCACACTATGTTTCCAGGCGGGCTGGGAATGATCTTCTACAGCTGGCCTGAACTAGCAACATCGTCCCCATTCTAGAGGAGTCGGCGGCGGCGGGCTATTGCATGACCTTTCTAATAATCCCCTCCTTCGGCGAAGCCCGAAGTATGAAGAAGATTCTAGATCAGTACACCTGCAACTATACCACTACAGCCGGAGGGTTGGCAGTCTGTGATAGCCATCTGGTGAAGTGTGGCGAAGAGTGAACATACGGCGAGCGACTGTGTACGAGACTGCAGTGGACGAGAGTNATAGCCATCTGGTGAAGTGTGGCGAAGAGTGAACATACGGCGAGCGACTGTGTACGAGACTGCAGTGGACGAGAGCGTGTGCGGCGGGGACGAACAAGAGTACACGAGTGCTGAGGAGGGCGAAGTATCCGAAGAGTAGACCTTGTAGAGGAGCGCACGGGGTACTCAAGAACATTCTAGAAAGGAAAGACGTGATATCTGGTCCAAAACCANATAGCCATCTGGTGAAGTGTGGCGAAGAGTGAACATACGGCGAGCGACTGTGTACGAGACTGCAGTGGACGAGAGTGTGTGCGGCGGGGACGAACAAGAGTACACGAGTGCTGAGGAGGGCGAAGTATCCGAAGAATAGACCTTGTAGAGGAGCGCACGGGGTACTCAAGAACATTCTAGAAAGGAAAGACGTGATATCTGGTCCAAAACCAGGCCAGACTGAAAGGGCGAGTGATACGGACTTAATTGCAGATACTGGATTACTCAAATATAAAATTTACCATTTTAATAATGATTCAGTAGTTGCTAGAAAATTGTTCATAAAGACTAGTTTTAGGTGTTTGATTGTGTTAATGTGTGTGAGTTTACGGACGAATATGCAAATATTATTTGTACATAGCAAACTTAAGCCATTTACTGGGAACCTATCAAATATATAGTTTTTTTATGGTTTGTGAATAAATTAGGAAATCATTATTAACTCTGTTATTTAATTCAGACCTTTATCCCTTAAATACCCTGGCTAAGCCCACAGACTTTGGAAATTGTAACAATCGTGTTATAAATGGGATGGGGCATTCATTCAATAATAGAATTTTAAGTAACTCATTCAGTAGGCTATTAATTACGAAGATAAAATTATTAAGTAATTCAAGCAATAAGCCACATAATTAGGATTATTTTGCAGTGAATAACTATGGGGATCTCGCAGACATGGAAGCACTGCATTCTTTAATGGAAGGATTAAGTATACAGATAAGAAATTTTAGGGTATCTGGAAATTGCGAATTAAATGATGTAGATATTCTTGATTAAAATGTAAATAGTAAAATGAATAGAGTTGTAGATAGTGTCAATGAGAATTTAGATAACCAAATAAGTTAAGCTAGTGGACTAGTAGACAAGAAAATTGACAGTGTTAACGGAGTAATAGACAAGAAAATAGAGTATATCAGAATGTATGCAGAAAGATAGAAGGTACTAGTGATGCAACGAATATTCGCATTCGCATTGGCATTCGCGAATATTCGCATGTTTTTGAACANAGATAGAAGGTACTAGTGATGCAACGAATATTCGCATTCGCATTGGCATTCGCGAATATTCGCATGTTTTTGAACATTCGCATTCGCATTCGAATTCGCAAAAATGATGCCAATATTTTGCGAATGTATTTGGCAATGAAAAATGAAAACGTTTATTAAATAATAATGCAACTGCTATGATTAAGACATTTTTATTTATTAACATATTTTTTATCTATAAGAGTGTATTTTAATGATATTTGGGAAACAGCCTTGTAGTTATTCACTAGATTACATAACATAAACACACTCTCGATATTCTTTTATTCTTATTTGCCTAAGCAAAATCAAATTAAGGCAGGTAATTTCTTAAAACTTCTAAACTATATTATAACACAACTGTATGATCAAATACCATTGAACTGCTTTAACACAAAACAATGGAATAAGATATAACCCAACCTTTTTAATTACACAAATCAACTTTAAATGAGATCTTTTGTAAAAACACTTAACAATATGCATTTATGCAACCTAAAGGGTATCTTATTCAAATATGTGAGATCTTTTAATGAACTAGTAATCATGTTTAATTGTAAATCAAATCGACTTCTTATGAATAAAGTTAAAAATATATTGTGAAGAAAAACAAACAATATAATAATCTTCTTTTCAATTAAAGCAAATATGTTCTTAACATTTTGTTAATTTTAACTTTGGTACTAATACTAACTCACTAATTATGTAATTTTTAAGATATCCATTAAACATTCCTTCTTGAAATCGAAAAATAAAACTACGAAAAATTGTTTATATCTAAGCACAATTAAGTGAAACACTTAGTAATTAAATAAGAGTAGAGGAATATTAAACTTCAGAAATAGAAGTTTTGATGCCTTTTCTCCTTGCAGCCTATTTCGGTGGGGTGTGTAAAGAAGACCAGCCCCACTAAAGACCCTTTCGCTAGGCACACTAGTGGGTGGTGTTACTAAATATTGCCTGGCTATGGGAGAAATAATACCATACTTCTTATTATTTACCGCCCACCATGTAAGTGGATCTACATCATTTTCCACACGTTTATCTAATAAATATTCATTGATGGTTTTTTTTATCAAAACTTCTATAGGGTTCGTACATTCATTTTCTTCTTCTTCACTTTCGCTGGAATCCATCAGCAATTTCATGGTGTCTCTTAAAGATATAGATTTCTCTGTCAGACTGGCACTGGAACCAGATGTTTCAATCCGATGAGTAGTCATTCTGGCACGCTTAGGATTTGAACAAGACGATAGGCTTGATTCATCGTTTCCAATTGACTCTAAAATATTTTTCACAACTTGATCTCTGGTTGAAGAATTTTTGAAAAATTTTAATTTGTATCTCGGGTCAATAAAAGTTGCGGTAGCAAACAATACGTCATTTTCCAAATGGGAAAATCTGCGACATAGTTCTCGTTTAAGAACTAAAATCGTATTCCCAACGCATTCGTCGGTCACATCAAATTCACCAATAATTTTTTCCAAAGTGGACAATAATGGAATTACTGAGGATACAGAAATATTGGCTGCACTTAGTTCTTTTGTAATTTCTTCAAAAGGTCTGAGTAAAGTTATTATTTTTTCCACAATAATCCACTCTTCGGAAGTTAGTTGTGAAATCTTGTTATTCTGGGAAGCATAAAGACATAACGAATCTTTGTTTTTCAAAATACGCTCTAACATATACAAGCTGCTATTCCATCTTGTAGCACACTCTTGTATGATTTTCAGCTTTGGCTGATCGAGTCTTTCTTGTAGAGCAGCCAGTTCATCTTGAGCTACATTTGAGTGATGAAAATGTGTTGCCATCTTTTTACATTTTGCAATCACTGTTATAACGGAATCTTGTGCCTTAAGCCCCTCCTTGACAACCAGCTGAATTTGGTGTGACGAACAATCAATGTCTCTAATTAATAACAAGGAAATACCTTTTTTCATGTTTGTGCCACCATCTCTAACAATGCATTGCACTTTTTCTTTAGGTATTTCCCAATGCGACAACATGGTTTCAAGTTTTATAGCTATATTTTCACCAGTATGTCGGCCATCGTTAAATACCTCTGCGTTTAACACAATCATTTTTCTCTCAAAGTTTTTTGTTATACCATGACATGTAAGACTCAGCAAAGATATTCCTGAACAAGAATCAGACCAAATATCAGTTGTAAACGCCAATTTTTCAAATGACTTAATTAATCCCAAAATTTTATCTTTGACTTTGCCGTAGAAATTTTCACATATAAACGAAGAAAAATGTTGTCGGCTTTTTATATTATACGACGGACAAAGATGGTTCAATAGTCTGACAAATCCAACGCTTTCGACAAAACTAAAGGGTAAGTCCTCTAAAGCAATCATTTCGCTTATTAAATTATCAATTTCCAAAGACTTGGCATTGTTGTTATCCCACTTTTTTGTTTTTTCGACGCAATCAGTCAAAGACATTTGTTTCAGGTCGGTTTTCGTACATTGTCGCGAAGTGGAGGCCACAACACTTGTTGTAGAAGCATTTCGCTTTTCATTTTCCCTATTCTTTAAAGCATTATACTCGTTTTTATGCAAAGCTTCCAGGTGATTTCTCATAGCACTTGTTGTTCTTCCTTTGCGCGAGTATTGTTTATTACATATTTTGCATTTCACATTTTCAGCATCACATATTGTAAAATAAGTCCAAACTTCGCTAACACACGACCGCTTCATTTTGAAATATCACTTATCACTGTACAATTACAACAATAGAGTCTTTACAAGTTAAAAACAAAACTTAAGTATGTTGACTCGACGCTGCTCCCACCTGTACTATACAGGATGGTGGATAGCAGGGTACGTAGTAATTTGTTACGGTGTTGGCTAACGGCACCTTGGGCTGCTGTAAGAGGGGTGGCACAAAGACGTAACTGGGTTCGGTTTATTCACGCTTAACTTTTATTGTCCAAAGTTACAGTGACCTGTACATCTATGAGACCTAGCCCCTTTTATATCTCCTCGGACGGTGGAATCTAGCTATCCCGCGCCCTACACACGTCTCGGCGAATGTTTGCGTCGGGGGGAGGTTTCGGCGGGTTGCTGAAATTACCTCGATGCTGGTGGCTGGTGTTGTCGTGCTGTCTCGGTGTCTCTCCCGCGAAGTCCTGGGCTCGATCCCTGGACGTGCAGTTCTCTCCTCGTCGCTCGTCATTCCTCGTATCTGACTCTCTCGTGACACCGGCGTAACTCCGTCGTAACTCCGTCGTAACTGTCTTGTCGCTGTTGCTCCGTCGTAAACGTCTCGTAACTCTCGTGTAACTGACCTCAACTGTCCTTCACTCTCGCCTAACTCTCTTAACTGTCGCGTAACTGACTTAACTGTCCTCCATGGCTCCTGTATGTATATGTTTCTGTTCTATTTTCCATAGAACTCGGGACTTACCCTCTAGTGTTTGCAGTGGAATAGGGGAAGGCGGGGCGCACTGTTTTTCCCCGATTTGTAATTTCTTGTGGCGAGGGGCGATAATATGCCCGGGACTCCCCGTGTTCGCAGCGTCACGTCGTGACTCAGGCAACATGACAGGTGCAGTTGGTTCGAGCTCGGGAATTCCTCTGGTCGTTAGGCCATCGGTTTACAGCGTGGGTAAGAATAGCATCGCCACTACTGGTAGGTATGAGCGGTACGCGTCAAGGTTACCTCAAACTAAATCTTTACGAAAACATTATTAGCAGCTAACTTCATTCAGTAAGCCAGCAATCAC
>NQII01000015.1:1356493-1475119 GCA_002778355.1 Clitarchus hookeri
GTTTCTGTTCTATTTTCCATAGAACTCGGGACTTACCCTCTAGTGTTTGCGGTGGAATAGGGGAAGGCGGGGCGCACTGTTTTTCCCCGATTTGTAATTTCTTGTGGCGAGGGGCGATAATATGCCCGGGACTCCCCGTGTTCGCAGCGTCACGTCGTGACTCAGGCAACATGACAGGTGCAGTTGGTTCGAGCTCGGGAATTCCTCTGGTCGTTAAGCTATCGGTTTACAGTGTGGGTAGGAATAGCATCGCCACTACTGGTAGGTATGAGCGGTACGCGTCAAGGTTACCTCAAACTAAATCTTTACGAAAACATTATTAGCAGCTAACTTCATTCAGTAAGCCAGCAATCACGATTTGTTTACTTCGTTCAGAGTCGGGGCATATGGGCTACTCTCGGTTTTAACATGGCCGCCCGGCTGGCCAGTTCTAAACGCGCGGTAAAATTCGAGTTCGTAGGTGCACGCTTTTGGCGCCATATTTGAAAAACCAACATTCGCATTCGCATTCGCATTCGCGAATGTTGGAGGTGAATATTCGCATTCGCATTCGCATTCGCGAATGTGGAAAAATCGACATTCGTTGCATCACTAGAAGGTACTAGTGACCTAGAAAATAATAAAATTGACTGTATGAATAACAAACCTGACAATGTTTGTGAAAGAATGTACAGTGTAAGTGAAGTGATGGGCAGTGTGAGTGAAATAATGGACAGTGCTAATGAAAGTATGGGCAGTTCCAAGTGTAAGGTGGGCCAGGATGTGAACACACTCAAGAAGGAATGCAAGAAAACCTACAGCAGCAGGGAAGAAGATCATTTTTGCCACTCACTGAGGAGGAGCTGAAAGTGACAACCACCGAGTATATAAATATGGGCAGCGAGGAGAAGGTAAAGTTCGCAGCCAATGCAGCTGTCACTGTAGAGACTCAGCAGTTTTGCAGTTCAGATATGCCTCAGCCAAGGGTGGGTAAAGGCATCACAACTAAGCCCACCCCCTACTATGGAATAACACCTTGGCGCTAATACTGTCACCAGTTCGATATCGTCATGGCCCAGAATGGTTGGACCGAGGAGCAGTGGGCATACTACTTCGTGGCTGTACTGAGATGTCCAGCACTGGGCATACTGTAGTCCCTGCCAGAACGACATCGATTGGAGTACTCCACACTGGTGTCGACCTTGGAGATGCATTTTGGTGAACGATACCTGCGTAACATCCACCTTGACCAAATGTAAAGCTGTACGCAGCAACCAGGGGAACCACCGAAAATCTGTGGCAGGCCATCGTGTGGCTGTCCCACTCATCTCTGGAGATGTGATCCGAGGAGGCATGCGATGTAAGCGAAGTCGGTTTTTTCCTCGGCGCTATTGTTTATGCAGAGGTTCGGCAAGCTGTGCACCAGGGCGTTCCTCACATCGTGCAGGATGCCCTGACTGGAGGTGGAGTTAGCAGAACTGTTATTAATGACCCGATGTCCAGTGCAAGCAGTAATGCTGAGTTAAGACGATGACATCATCAAGAAGACATCGTAAAATTGGCAAGCTACCCTGAAGGACATAGCTTCCAGCGTTCATGCTACAGGGCTTCGCCATCCCCCCCACCCCTCACAAACGGTCTGAGCGCTGGTTATGTGGATTATAGAGGCCATATATGTGGGCTGGAAAATTTTCCGCACAAAATTTTCTGGTTCGGAAAATTTTCTAAATTATGTTTTGCTGGAAAATTTTCCAATTCGGTAATGACACTATTTTATTAAAATTGTTTGGGTGATTAAGTGAATATAGGGGTTCACTTTACTATAATATTTGGTAAACAAATGCTTGAACTAAAAAAGGGGAAATTAAATGAAAATACAAATTCAAGGGGAATTTCCTGTCTTCACAACAGGTCCACAACTGGGGTCCACCTTGCAAAAGAGACCAGTGAGAAAATGATAAGGGGAATTCCGTGCCTCAAGGCCTCCATATAATAGGGGGTTCACGTTGCTAAACAATGAGAAATTGATATAGGGATTTCTCCTGTGCAGGGGATTTACCTTGCTATGTAAACAGGTATGCTCTGTGGTTGTGAGTTAGTTACAGCTCAAACGTTACTGTGTGTGAGCCTAAAGTTTCGAAGTACACATTACGTTTATTTGTATAAGTAAATGTAAAGTGTGATGGTAAGTATTACCAAATTTAAAAAAATTTGTTAGTGTGTGGCTCCATTATATTGAAGTCTGTGAGGGAAACACAAAAAAGATAACAGGAAAATGTAAATATTATGGAAAAACTTACGCAAACAATGCAACAAGAATGAAGAGACATTTGACCACATGTAAAAAATGGCCAGAGAGGATACAATCCTTGTACCGGAAGCGAATACAAAAAAATTTTGGAGCAACTATTTCTGGGAGAAATTATTTGCATCGGGAATGAAATATAAGTATATTTATTACTGAAAATTCAAATATGGGAATTTCTCAGTAGGAAGTAAAATATTTTTTTGAAATATTATTTGAATAAATCCTCAGAAACGGAGTGTTCAAATATGCTATTTTAGTCATACGGCAAATGATGTTTATTTCATGTTTTTGAATATGAATTTAGGTATATACAATTTAATTCCGCGATACCCTCAATTCTTAAAGAATTGTAGAATCAAGAATCTAAAATCTATTAATTGAGCCGTTAGAAACCAATTACTACAGAAACATCACCTTAGTTGTTACCTTCGGTGTGGTTGACTATTGCATTTATTCGTGTAATAAGTGCATTTTGTAATAATATTTTGTGCCTCTAAATATACTGCGTGGNTCGTGTAATAAGTGCATTTTGTAATAATATTTTGTGCCTCTTAATATACTGCGTGGAAATTGTCAGCAAAGTTACCTTTAATGTTGTACATAACCTATACATTATCCCCAAAAATATACAATATTAAATTACGTATATTAGAGCAATGTTTGGTACCATATTTATTTGGCAATATTTTATTGNTTTTATTAAAATTGTTTGGGTGATTAAGTGAATATAGGGGTTCACTTTACTATAATATTTGGTAAACAAATGCTTGAACTAAAAAAGGGGAAATTAAATGAAAATACAAATTCAAGGGGAATTTCCTGTCTTCACAACAGGTGGGGCTGCTGGGGTCCACCTTGCAAATGAGACCAGTGAGAAAATGATAAGGGGAATTCCGTGCCTCAAGGCCTCCATATAATAGGGGGTTCACGTTGCTAAACAATGAGAAATTGATATAGGGATTTCTCCTGTGCAGGGGATTTACCTTGCTATGTAAACAGGTAAGCTCTGTGGTTGTGAGTTAGTTACAGCTCAAACGTTACTGTGTGTGAGCCTAAAGTTTCGAAGTACACATTACGTTTATTTGTATAAGTAAATGTAAAGTGTGATGGTAAGTATTACCAAATTAAAAAAAATTTGTTAGTGTGTGGCTCCATTATATTGAAGTCTGTGAGGGAAACACAAAAAAGATAACAGGAAAATGTAAATATTATGGAAAAACTTACGCAAACAATGCAACAAGAATGAAGAGACATTTGACCACATGTAAAAAATGGCCAGAGAGGATACAATCCTTGTACCGGAAGCGAATACAAAAAAATTTTGGAGCAACTATTTCTGGGAGAAATTATTTGCATCGGGAATGAAATATAAGTATATTTATTACTGAAAATTCAAATATGGGAATTTCTCAGTAGGAAGTAAAATATTTTTTTGAAATATTATTTGAATAAATCCTCAGAAACGGAGTGTTCAAATATGCTATTTTAGTCAGACGGCAAATGATGATTATTTCATGTTTTTGAATATGAATTTAGGTATATACAATTTAATTCCGCGATACCCTCAATTCTTAAAGAATTGTAGAATCAAGAATCTAAAATCTATGAATCGAGCCGTTAGAAACCAATTACTACAGAAACATCACCTTAGTTGTTACCTTCGGTGTGGTTGACTATTGCATTTATGCGTGTAATAAGTGCATTTTGTAATAATATTTTGTGCCTCTAAATATACTGCGTGGAAATTGTCAGTAAAGTTACCTTTAATGTTGTACATAACCTATACATTATTCCCAAAAATATACAATATTAAATTACGTATATTAGAGCAATGTTTGGTACCATATTTATTTGGCAATATTTTATTGCAATAATATAATCAGAAATTAAAATGTAGTAATGAATTTATTAAACTAGCCAAAAAATGTGCCATTAGAATAAAATTGTGTGATATAACGACAGCGAATTCAAAATGTTCACCAGCTTAACATTTTATCAAATAATTGAAAAGTTTTGATACATTTTCCTTTCCCAGGATTCTTTTTTCAATTTTTATTTCATTTAGAAACAGTACGATTTAAAATCACGTAGTTGTTAGCGCGTCAACCAGTCAGTGAAGCATTTGAAGCAGCCATATTTGTTTAAGTTACCAGGACCAACATAGGCAATTGCACAACTAAGAATACCCATTCACAAATTCTCCTTTTAATTTTATAGATATGAGAAGGTGTTACTAAAAATATTAACTGTTTACGATTTTATAAATACGTAACAGCATCATAAAATATGTTTCTTATAAACTTAACCGGTTTGGAAATGGAATGAGGGTACCTATTATTGACCCACGTTAAAATTACGCAGTGCAATGCGAACCTAACAAAGCATCTTGTAGCCAGATTTCGAAAACAAGCGAAATTTGATGATTGGTTCTATTTGGCCTCTATTTTTGCTCTTCGGGAGTCGTGAGAGTGTAGGTGAAAATGACCTGTGTCAAAAAGAGCTGTGAACACCTTCAAAGCGAATGGAACGCCTTTACGTGTTTTCGTGTATAAAAACGAGTATCGCACACGCCTTGTAGTTGACATGATATTAATTTTTGTAATAGTTTGTGTTCACAAATTAATTTCCCCNACGAGTATCGCACACGCCTTGTAGTTGACATGATATTAATTTTTGTAATAGTTTGTGTTCACAAATTAATTTCCCCGAAATATTTTATTTTAAAATACATTTCATTATCCATAAAATAAGTTTAGTGCACTATCTCTTCAAAGATAAGNCCCCGAAATATTTTATTTTAAAATACATTTCATTATCCATAAAATAAGTTTAGTGCACTATCTCTTCAAAGATAAGTTGAAAGGTTAAAGACGCTATCATTTTGTAAACAATAAAGATGGCGAACCAGTGATGCCCGCCAAAATCTACCCAGCAGACGACTTGTCCTCGCAACACGTGCTTAAGAGGAGGAGCAAATTGGGCATAATCTAAGTGATCCAGAGGCATTTTGACCTGACGAATGGAACGACCGCCGCCATACTGCTTCCGGTGAATGGAACACGAAGGAGACGTAAGGTCAAAAAGAGCGGCCGAATGCAGCAACCCTTTTATTACTGCTAGTTGAGCCTCGAGTGTTGCGATTGTGGGCATGGCATTCATTTGATCCTATTAAAATTAGTACGCAATCCGTGTTGCCGGGTTAGATATAATGTTTCGAGAATAATNATGGCATTCATTTGATCCTATTAAAATTAGTACGCAATCCGTGTTGCCGGGTTAGATATAATGTTTCGAGAATAACCTGAGATACAATTTTTTCCCCCGAAACTTTCAGATTTATACATTTTCTGTTTTATTTGTTTTTCGATTGTAAATATGTTAAACAATTAATTTTGAAATAAAGATTTATTGCGTAAGATGCTTATTATGCCACTTCTGAGCATTTTTATTTGATTAGTACTAATATGTTCCCAATGATTGAGCATACATAAACTAGTAGTAATATTAATAATGCCGCTAATGCAGTTTTTGTGAGTTTTTTTTTAAATATATTGTGAATGGTCTTATAATGCAACTGATAAAATAAATTGCGATTTTATGGAATTGAGAATTAAGAATGGTATCCGAATCGGTATTGAGNTTATAATGCAACTGATAAAATAAATTGCGATTTTATGGAATTGAGAATTAAGAATGGTATCCGAATCGGTATTGAGAATGGAGATAAAGTGGTATCGCAATATCACTAATAAAATTATACATTTTTATTATATTAGTAACTTGTAGAGAGACAAGAAGCCACCCCTAGATTTCCTTTCTACCATTCATGAACAGCAACTTACAAAATAACCGTGGAATTTCACTTAACTTAATGTCAGGAACAGGTAGTGTGGTACCGTAAGCGAGAATCACTGTGACAAATGTTAATGTCAGGAACAGGCAGTGTGGTACCGTAAGCGAGAATCACTGTGACAAATGTGGGGTGACTTTTTGACATATACATATAATAGTATTTAAATAGCCCTTTTTTCAGTTGGATGCCTTAGGTACTTAGTAGTACCAATTTAATCACTTAACATCTCAAACAACATCTTTGATATTAAAGAAAATTTGAGTAATTGTGAAAACCTTAGTGTCACAAAGTCAACCACCCTGTCATAAAGTGACCCCCGCTCACAGTATAGCTCAAGTAGCCTACTTTATGTTTGTTTTATTTTGTTGCTGGTAATGGAGGAAAGTGGAGAAGTAGAGTCATCAAATACGATCACTGAAGATGTGGCAGCGTGTTTGGTTGAAGGAGAGGCAAATTCAAAATCATCTTCATCAATGTTAACGCAACATTCATCCACTTCAGGTTGCAGTTCAAAACAATAATTGATTTTAGTAAATTTTCTGGATAGAATGTCAACAGAAGAACAGGGGAAAACAGAGCAGACATTAGCACGTGCTATATTTACAAGTGGTTCTCCTCTTTCTATAACTGAAAATAAGCATTGGAAGCATCATTAGAATCAAATTCTCCCATCATTAAAATTGCCATCACATTATCGCTTATCACATTCCCTTTTTTGATCGCGAGTATGATAAGGTTAAAGAATTAGTTGTTAAAAAGATTGGCCAAGCAGAATCACTGACACTAATATCATATGAATGGACTGATGTACAAGGAAATCATTTAATGAACATAATGTTTAGCACACCTGAACCAATGTTCCTGAAAGCAATTGCTACAAAATCTAATCGTCATACAGGAGAATACATAGCCAACCGATTGAGTGTAAAAATTGATAGAGTTGGCCCCTCTAAAGTACAAGTTCTTGTAACCAACAATATAAGCAATATGAAAGCTGCTTGGCGGCTTTTAAAAGGAAAGTATCCTCACTTAGCAATATTTGGCTGTCTTGCACATGGGCTAAATCTTGTGACAAAGAACATTATCAGTTTAAATACAATTAATACAATATTGTCAAACTGCAAGGCAATTGTAAAAGTATTCCACAATTATCANACATTATCAGTTTAAATACAATTAATACAATATTGTCAAACTGCAAGGCAATTGTAAAAGTATTCCACAATTATCATGTCGCTAATCAGACACTTAAGAAAATACAGAAAGAGAAGCAAGAAAAGAAGGTTCACTTTTTTGCCAGGGGAAACTAGATGGTGTTCAGCTACTAGGTGCTTAGATATTTTGCTGCGAACAAACCAAAGTTTGCAATGTGCATCTATAAATGACACTGTGACAGTTTCACATATTATTCCAACAAACATTCGTAACCAGATTCTAGATGATAATATGTTCTGTATGTAAGATTAATCAGCATTTTACCTATTACTACCAATATCAGTAGCAATAAAAAACTTGAAGGAAACACACCTTCTCTTTCAAATGTTACCAGGATATTAAAGAAACTTAATGAACATGTTCTTGAGCTGGTACATTCTTCACCTCTCACCAACAAAGAATCAGAAAAGGTAAAAACTATTTTGAACCATAGATTGGAGATATATATGCTCTTATCTAATTCACTTAGCAGCACGTCTTTTTTATCCTAAATATTGTGGGCAACATTAGTCAGAAGATCAATTACTTACTGCACTTAATACAATCATGAACGTTGCAAAAACATTCCAAACATTGATGAAATAGGTGTGATGGAAGACTTGGCAGAATACCACTCCAAACATACTTTTTGGAGTTGAGACATCATTTAGCAGGAAGCGGAGAATATCTCTTCAATTACATGGTGGAATGGATATTGCACAACTCGACAGTTATCCAAAGTTGCTACAAGGATTCTTAGTATTCCACCAACAGCTGCCTCAAGTGAACGCAACTGGAAGGCATTTAGCACAATTAAAAAAAANAACAAGCGAACGCACTGCCAAGCTAGTTTCTGTTTCTCAGAATATCTGTTTGTTATCACTGCAAGAGAATCCATAAAATCCAAGTATACCAAAATCTTCAGGTACGAGCAGTAGCAGTTCTATGGACATGGACACAATTAACAGCGACAGCGTAAGTGAAGACTAGCTACTTTTTTTGCACAACTGCAATGTACTGTGTTGTGTAATTTCATTTCAGGAGCTAAAAGTTATTAATCCAAGTGTGTAGTGTACCCTGCCAGGAATTATAAAGGTATTAGTGTAGGAAACATTTTTGGCTGTGTATTTAGTGATTTTTCATGCATATTGCCTTTGAGGAATTATACAATTTATATTTAATGTCTACCATTCACATTTTCTTGTATGTTTTGTATGTTTAATTAAATTTCATAAGCCTTGATTGATTTATGATATGCTTAGTTGAAAATTTTCCATTACAGGTATAATATAGAACTTTAGATTTGTTTATGAAATATGTGTTAACAGTACACTTGTTCCACCAAATCCTCAATCCATTTTGAGTTGAGAAAATTTTCTAGAAAATTTGCAGGAAAATTTTCCTATCTAAAACTTTCTGGAAAACCCACATCTCTGGTAGGGGCACCTGAGAACCAAGTGCCCTCAACAACAGTAGCAACATCTTCAACCAGAAAAGAGTCAGCTAGGAGCAGGTGAGTAGGCAACATTTTCGGGAAACTTGCAAATGCTGCTCTTGAGAGGCAAAGGTCAGCAATTGCTGGATGGAAGTCATCAATGTTCTTGCTGGTATATTTGATGGAACAGGACTTCGATACTATATTGGTGGATGGGAGCCTGAATAGTTTTTCTTGCCAAATGGTTTTTTGGCACAGGGGCGACTATAGCAGTGGTACGACCAAACAACCTCCGTCCTTCCCCCAGTTATCACCTGCCGACACCATGGAACAGTTCTATTTGACAACATTAATAGGTGAGACCACACCAGAGGTAAAATACGGATAATAATGAAGCTTGGTAACTTCAACATAAAGCACGATACCTACATAATATAAATAGTGGACAAATGTATTTTGCGAGATTATGTGTTACGTAGGCTGGGGTGATGTGTTGACACACTACTGGGGGTGGTATGGGCCGGCAATATCGAGTTGGTAGTGTCAATACGAGATTTGTCTTCGCCAATGGACCGCCCATTAGTGTGTTGTGAGTCCACTGGTCTCCCTCTTTCTACCGAAATTGTTATTCAAATCAGATACTAGGGAAACTTTGTCAGACAGCTGGGCATAATCGGATCAGCTCATTAAAGTGTCACTAATCAAGGTGGTGTCATTGTAGCAACGACCTTGGTCTCTCCAAACTAAGACAGTTTCCCAGTAAATATAATAAATTTCTCTGACTGTGTTATTCGTCTTGAGGAGTGGACAACTATAGGTGTTTGCAAGCAGGACTCACAGGTATTCATAATTATACCTTTCGGGTTGTGCACTGCCCCTGCCACGTTTGAACATCTGATGGAAAACGTCATCCCTTTAGACATTTACCAGGTGTACCAAGATGAAAGTTTGGTAACAGGAATTACATAGCCACGATCGCTAAACCCCTGCATTAACTGACAGAGGCAAAAAGAATGTTTCGTTCGGCCTCTGAAGACAAATTTGCTTTTAACTGGCCAAAATAAATTATGGTATTTTCCAGTCCTGGGTTTACCAAGTAGTGAGGGTGTGTTAATTCTGGATACTGATGCTAGTGATGTANGTGAGGGTGTGTTAATTCTGGATACTGATGCTAGTGATGTAGGCATTGGGGCTGTATAATGCCAGAGTCAGGATGGAAAGTAGAGGCCACTGGAAAACTTCAGTAACATACGGCACAAGACTGACCGAAATTATTGTGTGGCATACAGGGAGTTTCTGGCTGCCTTGAAGGCAGTTGGAACTCTTCACATCTAACTCTATGACACGCATTTTATCCTAAGAACTGATCACGATTCGTTATGCTGTATACTACATTCCAAGAAACCCGAAGGTCAAACATCATGGAGCATACAGCATCTGCAAGAATATGACTTTGAAATACAACACAGGTCTGGATGCCTTCACAGCAATGCAGAAGCACTCATCAGGAGACCATGCGAATAATTCTGCCATAATTGTGAATATCAGGAGGAAAAGGTTGGTATATCATGAAAGGCAAAAATCACACAAATTCAATGCTCTGCATCTTGCGATGTGCCACTGGCATAAGAGGATGAGGTCAATAAGAAATGTCAGCTAAGTGATCCCATCTTGCATCCACTACTATATTGGAAAGAAAGTGGATGTCAACCAAAATGGGAGGAGATATCAAGCCTGGGCCCAACAGTCAAGGTATACTGGGCACAGTGGATGCCGCTGGTTGGCGTGTTTTCTCGGGGATCTCCTGTTTCTCCCACCGTTGCATTCCTGCACTGCTCTTCACCACCTCTCTTCACCGTCACCGGCTCTCAAGACCCCGATGTTAAGAGACACCCAAATTTCACTACGCCAACCCCATCTGCAGATGTCCGTCACCTTATGCATACTCATTCATGGTCGGATTAAAACACGCATAATACAGAGCAATAACACCCCGTTCGTGCGCAGGGGGCTGTATAATGCACATGCACATCACTAAATTNAACACGCATAATACAGAGCAATAACACCCCGTTCGTGCGCAGGGGGCTGTATAATGCACATGCACATCACTAAATCAAGATAAATCACTACTCAAAAATCTCTACGTAGTTGAATTTTCCTGTGATAGGTGCAGTAGAGAAGTAGATATTTTTTGTCAATAGTCAATGTAGATTTCTTTACGCGTTATTTTTTAATTTGTTTACTACTACCGAAAAACATAACGCAATGCAACATAAGAAATCAANAACACGCATAATACAGAGCAATAACACCCCGTTCGTGCGCAGGGGGCTGTATAATGCACATGCACATCACTAAATTAAGATAAATCACTACTCAAAAATCTCTACGTAGTTGAATTTTCCTGTGATAGGTGCAGTAGAGAAGTAGATATTTTTTGTCAATAGTCAATGCAGATTTCTTTACGCGTTATTTTTTAATTTGTTTACTACTACCGAAAAACATAACGCAATGCAACATAAGAAATCAANAGATTTCTTTACGCGTTATTTTTTAATTTGTTTACTACTACCGAAAAACATAACGCAATGCAACATAAGAAATCAATACAATCAAAACTAATGTACACTTTAAATCCGAATTAGTGACATCAATCAGTGAACTAACGTTCACTGAAAGTCAGACGATAAGCTACTGCTGACTGGCGAATCAAGCAAATCAACTGGGAACAAGCGATTTATAGCAGTGACATCTCGACTTTCAGTGAGAATTCACAAATAAATCAGTGAAATTTAACCACTATATTAGTTAGTTATCGGGCACTAATTAATTTCTCAATTCTCACTGTTTTCACTGATTTGGCTCAATTCTTACTGGTTCAAGATTAGAGAGTACTCAAAACTTTAATTATGTGAGATATAAGATATGATACTTTAATAATATCGGTATAGTACGAGAACTAAAAATTTATCAAAATAACGCGTTGCGAATAAAATCGATAATTTAAATTACTTGGAAATCAAAGACAAACTGTATAACATTGTGCAGTAGCCAAAACGACGTAATTAAAATTCACTCTATGAATATTAGTCACACATATTTTAAGACGCCTCTGCAATAGTTAGTTACAGTTGGCGAACACTGGAATGTTTTACTCAGTGCCAATTAATCATTAAAGGCACAACTCGATCAGGACTGCCCTAAAACGTAATTNAACACTGGAATGTTTTACTCAGTGCCAATTAATCATTAAAGGCACAACTCGATCAGGACTGCCCTAAAACGTAATTAAACATTTTGACTTTATTACTGTTCCATATATTAGCGCCTGTCGTGTGTATGTGCTCTAAGGGCAAGTCTTTAGTAACACTGCCGACAATATTTACCTGTTATTAACTAAATGTCTTATATTTAAATGCAACGCCATTTATAGGATTAAGGAATTTTTACCTAAAATCTTAGTGTTGAAACCACAATCGCATATGCCTTACTTCTTGCGCGATGTAAATATGTGACGAATTGTGTTAATATTACCTGTAGTTCAGACTCAGCATTTATGGTGGTCCCGATAGCTTTCATTCATTCCCATTGTTTGCACTTGTAGAGCACACAATGTGTCATTACAAACATGACTTATTTCTTGTAAAATAATGCCTGTAATATATTAAACATTGGAAGTTAAGGTACAGAATTGTCTGTTTCCCGGTTGAAAATTTTTTGGATTCCATTAAACAATGAGTAGAAATAAGGCAATGTGGTTATTTTGGAAAAAAATAATAATTCAAATCCCTTTCCAAAATGTTCAGAATGGTTGCAAACGTGGCAGTTTACGGAAGCAATGGCTTCACAGGTTATGAACTAGTGTCACTTGGTTGCAAGACGGGAGCAATAACATCTGTTGTAGAAAGGAGCCAGGCTATGAGTTTCCATTCTATTTGTGACGAACAGACGAAATATGAGCAGTGATTTTGAAACAATGATCTATTTGTTTTTCTTTGTCACTTAATAATTTACTAAGCATAACTAGTTTAAAATGCGAAAAAAATCTGTCAGCTTGAAGTATCGTTGTCAGTATGACACAGGTCTCACTTGCCTATAAAAGTGTCAGCTTTTTCGTATTATGTCCTAATGAAATGGTTATAACCTTTATCCCAGGAAATGGGAAGTATTGTTTTCCTGTCTTCTTAAAACGTATTTTTCTTTCCTTTTTTCTTTCACTGTTTGTGTGTGTGTCGTATTGGATACTGAACGTGTGCGCAAATGTTCCCGTCGAGATAAAATAAATTCAATAATCAATAAACGGTTGTCCATTAGAGACACGGATTGAAAATAAACATAACCCCTCCTACCCACGGAGAGAAAGGAAACATTTAAAACCAGAAATTTATGAAATACATTGCACGGAATTTCTTGTCCAAGATTGTTGAAGCAAGTGAATGATATCTGCTAGCTGATTGCTTATCTGAAAACAGAGGTACTAAATTTAAAGACGAGCTACGCGTCCAGATACTAGTCCAATTTGAATAGGCACATTATGTTCATAAAATGAAATACATCCCTTGGTTAGCTTTCATGCAAATCTACAGTTTTCAAAGCAGTTTTCGTAACAGGCAATTTAGATTAAAAAAAAAAAACATGGGGTGTGGCTGTGTCGTGGACACGGCCGTTTTTTTTGCATGAATACGTCTAGGTNGCAATTTAGATTTAAAAAAAAAAACATGGGGTGTGGCTGTGTCGTGGACACGGCCGTTTTTTTTTGCATGAATACGTCTAGGTTTTTTTTTTGCGTGAATACGTCTACGATTTTACGTTCCCGTCACCGCTTCACTCGATCATATGGGGTTTCATGGGTATCACTGGATTACTCTTGAGATGCTCTTTCCAAACGAATACGATTTTTGTATTTCGACTTGGCTTTTTGACGAGTATAGGCAACATTGTCTTAAGTTTTCAATTTTGTTTACTTTAAACTCATACAATCTCACCATAACCACGTCACACAAATGTTTTTAANAACATTGTCTTAAGTTTTCAATTTTGTTTACTTTAAACTCATACAATCTCACCATAACCACGTCACACAAATGTTTTATACACTAAATCGATTTATCTCGACGAGAGCTCTTGATTAAAACTCAAACGAGCGTCGTAGCTACTCCGCGTCAAAAGTTATACTACGCGGAAATTATGAGACGTGGCTAAACTAAATCAAAATGGCGGCGCCCCACCCCCGCCACGCGCGACGCTTTGCAGTCCTCACTCAACGTAACAATTCTTTGATCCTTTGGCAATCGAGTGGTGTCATTGAATTTTAGAGGGGTATGATAGATTCGGAGCTGTATTGCCAAACTATATCCCCCGATTTTGTTATCAATAGATTTTCTGGATTGCCCACTATGGTTACAATTTTAAAGACGCATTCACGTCAAAAGGTACCGGGAACGTACATAAGGATATTTATGTAATTACGTTACTTCCCTAGCTAAGGACTTCAACTATAGGTGAGATGGTTGTAGGTTCGAACCACGCAGAACCACAACTGAATAATGATAAGAATTTTGTATTACTTCCCATAACGGTCAATCGCGTTAACTTGATACAGATATCGAGATGCGGAAGTGCGTAGGTAACGTATTCAACCTGTCTTGCATGACTATCCCTCACCATCGCAAACGATTATGAGAAATCGAACAAGTAAACATTGANACGTATTCAACCTGTCTTGCATGACTATCCCTCACCATCGCAAACGATTATGAGAAATCGAACAAGTAAACATTGACAGTTTTCTGGGTTCAACTTTTCAAGGAGTAGGCAGCACATTAATAGATAATAATCTTAATACACCTTACTACAGGAAGTAAGTCATTTCATGTTGTTTAAAATAAAAATTATATGTGACACTTAATTGGGTAGGACTTTGTGTTCAAATACCACGTAAATGTTTTCATGGAGGCATATTTATTCCTTTTACGCACGCAGGGCACAATGCAGCTAAGCAAAACTGCGCAGGTAAATCACGCGCAAGAGTTGATTGAGGGGGGAAGGGGGTTGCAAGCGCTCCGACCTTCCACAAAAACGACACGGGTTCTATTCCTGGAGGGGTTATTTACCGACTCGGAAAGTGGAGGACTTTGTCTCCAACCAGCGTGTATTCTCGTGGTACACCAGCTTCCCCTTTCTACGGCATTCTTTCACAGCTCCAGCCCCTTCTCATTTCACGCCCCCGGCCATGTTAAGTCTGTTAAAATGCCAAAATTTATTTTCTTGATTTTGTGGATATTTAATTTTATTTTACATAATATCGATGACAACTTCAAAAATTATTAAATATTTTAATATTTTTTTAAATTTATATATGACATTTTAAAACTAAAATTGTAATTCATNACTTCAAAAATTATTAAATATTTTAATATTTTTTTAAATTTATATATGACATTTTAAAACTAAAATTGTAATTCACGCAAATTAAAAAAAATAATTATTTTAACACTAAGTTTGCTTGTAGCTGAAGTGTTTATTGAAGTCACAGAGCGGCATGCTACATTTTCTTTGAAATGGACACTTCGTTTAACTGCCGTAAAGACTGATTTCAAGCTATTTTGAATTTAAATTTTATCTGAAAAAGTTAAAATTGAACTACGAGCGAACAAATTAACTAATTTCCAGGAATCATTATTCTTGACATTCAAATTATATATATATAAAAAATTTTGCGTTGCTACTTAACATGTTTATTTCGTTTCTATTTGAGATGATTTGCACGAAAAAATACATACATTTAATTTCCTATGAATAGTTTCAATATTTTAAAAGTCCGTTTACATTTATTACGATTCTTTTTTTTTCATATTATAATTTCGTATCGTAACGTATAGAAATGTTATATACTGGAAAATGTAGAAAATAATTTGACTCTCTGGAACATGCCCGCGTACCTGNTCGTAACGTATAGAAATGTTATATACTGGAAAATGTAGAAAATAATTTGACTCTCTGGAACATGCCCGCGTACCTGGAGCTTTCTTTTTCTGAGACCATGAAGGGTGAGAGCGATAATGGTTACACTGTAATGCGCATCATGAGCGCCATCGCCACTAGCCGCGAGGCTCCGAACTAGCGTGCTATGTTCTCGTCGTGCTGCGTGTACGTATGGGACATTCAACTGTGGCCATATCATTGTATTACTGAATAGTCTGGAGAAAGGTTCAATGCAGAGCCCTTAAGCATTTTTTTGGTGTGTCTGACGCGTATATTTTCAGATAGACCGCTTTGAGAAAGCCAATTTCGGGTATGTTGGAGTGCTTTGAAATTGTGTTTCTAATGAGCGTGACATCTTGAAGCACTCATTTAGCCTCGTCTGAAGTGAGTGTTACATTCTTAGATCAGCACACTGGATGCACGTTTAACCCCTTAACGTTTATATACATTTTTCAATTAAGGTGTTGCAAAATAAGAAATGTTCGGTGTGCGAAGCACTCACGTATCTCTTACAACAACTGACGCCCTAGGATCTATGCAAAGGTATCCAGTATAAACATAGCACAACAAGCAGCCAACCAATTACAAAACATCTCGTTTCTCAGCAGCAACCAATAAGGAAAAGGAAGGGAAAGGCGCTGTCTGTATTGGCGCTATCTTATGAACTTGCACAGCACCGATCATTATTTCACTTATTCTGCAACATGACTGGTGTGAACGAGCATAATCGGGATAATATGTTAAAGGGTTAATAGTTTCGTGGGAAAACTTGTGTTTCACTTTGCAACGCAGTTCAGACGCCAGGTAGGCGAGCTCCTTAAGTGCTCTGCACATGTCTCGTCTCAGCCGACTCGGTCGTGCCGGAAGCGACATCTCGAACTCGAGCTGGGTATTCGGAAAGTTTCGATAGACGGACATGTGTTGGTAGGGTTGTGCGATATCCATTTGTAAAAAATCGTCTAAACTTGTCGACCATGTCGCTACCAGTACAATATTTCGCTCTGAACCTATTGGAAATTGATGGTGATATAACGCAAACATCGCATATCTCGATATCACAACATCGGCATAGCAAATATCGGCCATAATGATATCGCATATCGCCAGCATCTCATATTACCAACATCGCATATAGCTTATAATCTCACATCTCTGATATCGCATATAGCAAATATCGCTTATAATGATGTAAACATCGACTTCGCAAATATACATCATGTTTATAATACAAATATTACATATCTTCAAAATCACATTTCACCAACATCTAAAATCGTTAATGTCGGATATAAATAATGCCGCATATAGCTAATATCGCGATATGCAAGATATTGCTCTACACTGTTAAATCATATTGTCATACTCTTGAAAAAACCTCGTAATTCCATTTTTTTTTNACTCTTGAGAAAACCTCGTAATTCCATTTTTTTTTTGTTTTCTTGTTTTCTCGCCATTCCAACAAAAATAATCAACCGATCGACAGCGTAAATGCTATATCTCCAGAACAGTTTAAACTAAAAAAAAAAACAGGAAGCTGGTAACTCCGCAATGAGATTCCAAACAGCCAAAAAAATGTGTATATCCACTACTTACNAATGCCGCATATAGCTAATATCGCGATATGCAAGATATTGCTCTACACTGTTAAATCATATTGTCATACTCTTGAAAAAACCTCGTAATTCCATTTTTTTTTGTTTTCTTGTTTTCTCGCCATTCCAACAAAAATAATCAACCGATCGACAGCGTAAATGCTATATCTCCAGAACAGTTTAAACTAAAAAAAAAACAGGAAGCTGGTAACTCCGCAATGAGATTCCAAACAGCCAAAAAAATGTGTATATCCACTACTTACNAAAAAAAAAACAGGAAGCTGGTAACTCCGCAATGAGATTCCAAACAGCCAAAAAAATGTGTATATCCACTACTTACGTTTATTGAAGTAAATTTGTCTTAAAATTTGGGTTAAAAAGTTTTTTTCCCCTTAATTACTATCAATATTGTTTCAAAAACCATAACATGTCCTTCGAAATCATTTGTGTGTTATAAAATAACATTTTTTTTCCCGGAAGTTTTTTCATGTAGGTATCGCAGTTGCTATGTTTGTGAAACGTCGTCCCGTGATCGATACCTCGCGATATCGCACGGCGCTGGGGCCGGCGGACGGAGGGCGAGGGAGCTACNGAATCACTGCCGGCAACCCCAGTCCAATCGTTCACGTTGCCGCGCGGTGCCCTGCCACACGCGCGTTCGGCTCCACCCGCCCGGGGCAGGCTTCTTCTAAGCGACCCGTGCACTCCCGCACACGCAGTGCCACTGGACGGCTCGGCATTCGAGGCGCGACACGCGAACTGTACTCGCGTCTCGCTACGCTTTTTTCACTCGAGGCTACAAAAGAAAAGCGACCAAAAGACGCCAAAGCGCACGTAATCTTAAACGTGAATTGTTAACTGTCCGAGACATTTGCGGTCGCGGTGAGCCCTTTGTCGTAGCTACGGTAACAATTGTTACCGAACCACCCAACGAAAGAAGCTCTCCCGTGCATTTCTCCTGAAAAATTAGTAACGCGCGGCATAAAAAAAATTCCATGTGTATACAACTGCTTTGGAGTCATCAAGCGCGAGTTCACGACAGTAGACTCAACAGGCAGCCACTCATCATGAAAGGACGGCGGAGACATGTGACGACTGGGGCTTTGCCTTGCCGAAACGGCGAACTACCCCGCGTGTCCGTACTTCGCGTCATGCTCCCGGATCACACGAAACGCACCTTCCTCGAAACTGCTAGAAACTTCGCGTCATCACGTCGCGGACGGGCGAGAAACTGCTGGCACAGAGAACGTGCACCAGATGCCGCGCACACGGGCGAAACAGAGGCAGTAGTCAGTTGTCGTGGTCGTGCTCTAGTCGCGGCGGTGTTCTGTTCGAACGGAGTGTCGACAGCAGCGAACATTTCTCGACCGGGAGGCAGCGGAAAAGAACACATCGAACCCCGCACTCGCGCGGTTGGAGTACGTTTCGCGGAGGCCGGAGAAACACGGTGGGGGAGACGGCTAGCGGCGGTGTGCCGGGTTCGAGCCCTTCGTCTGACGGACGCTGTGGCGTCGCGACGTACCCACAGGTTGCCGCGGGTGCTGGTTGTTCTAGACTGAAGAGAGCAGAATTTAACAGAAGATAGAAAAAGAAACTTTGGTTCGACGGGGAGGGCAAAAAAAAAAAAAAAAAAAGGAGCAAAGAGGAAGTAAGAGAAAAAAAACTTGAAAAATATATAAGAAGGGCTGGGAAGGAAGAGCGAGAAGGAAAAATAACTTTAAAAGAAAGAAATGGAAAGGGGTTGGCGCGCGCGCGTATATGTGAGCGCGCACGTGGGAGACGGAGAGAGGGAGCAAGAGTGTGTGGGCTGAAAGGTTAGTGGGAGAGAGACGGAGCAGAATAGAAGAAAAAAATAAGTCGGGATGTGGGTGGGGGAGTGTGTAGTGTGGGAGCTATTGCAGGCATAGCGAGGGAATGGGGAGAGGTGAGATGGCTTCGGGCAGTGGAGGGGCCGGGAGGGAAGATATGTCTGGTGCAACGATGGAGGCAGGAACGCAAGCGCATTCCATATTTCACTTGCACGACAAGAAAGAGAACGACAGAAAATAGAGACGGAGAGACAAAAAAATGATAGAAAAAAAGGAAACTTTGGGTGGGGGGAGGGGGAAGTATAACGTAGTAACCAAGGGAGGGCGAATAAAACAACGTAAAAAATACGCCACACTTTCCTCGCAAAATACACCATAATCGACACTAATATCTACCGTTGGTTGGTTTCATTTTCTTAAAATACATGACTGGTATTACATTTTTATATTTTTGAGACATACTTCCAGACAAATGAATTTAAATTATTTTTCTCAATAGTAAATTTATGCCCTGAAATAGTGTGTTGTTTCGGCCTTGAATGAACAGAGAAGCAGTAAAATGCATAGCACTAAAATTTTATTTTCAAGCAAGTTTCAAACCACATTTGTAATATTCTCGCACACTTCGGAGACTAAAAATATTTTACTAAATTGAAACCTGGAGATGGGAACATATATTCAAACTTAGATTTTGCAGCTTAAAGTTTATCATGAACTAAAATGGAACCCTTTTTCTGTTTTATTATACAGTAAGTTATTAAAAAACGTGCAGAACAAAACATTTTACTATATCAAACTTCGTTAAAACATGCATCACAAACATCTGAAAATCTTTTTCAAATGTTTGAGCACAAGGATATGAATTTATAAATGTTACATACAATTTATTGACACAGATAAGATATTTAAGGGTGCATAGCTACATTAAAAATCAATATATGTTGTCTAAATATAAACGTTGCGTTTTGATATGACACGAAGACTTAAGCTACTTGCTAAAATTTGCTGCCTTCGTTGCTGAAAATCAGCGGTTATAACGTTAAACAAAACCTACGGACGGATGGGCTCTTCTTCAACGGCTCATTTAAAAGTGTTCAGTTAACCGTATAAAATGTAATATTTTTTGAGCCGTTGCAGTATGTTTTATAATGGAGATTTTATTCAAAGCAAAAGTATTGCAAAACATACACTCACTGCCATTAAAATTTTCGCTGCCTTTAAAGTATTTTGGTAAAAGTGAAAAATAGCAAATAAGCACATATTTGGGTGAATGGCAAACTACGCATTAAAGATTCCTGCAAAGTTGCAAACAACATCGCACGAGTGCGCTGATGTTCTTCGGGTGGTACCTGCCGGGCATGATAAATATACGAAAGGCTTGTCGAGAAAACATAAGTGGCAGCCGTTAGAACCACTGATAGAATTTTAGAGAGGCCATNTAAATATACGAAAGGCTTGTCGAGAAAACATAAGTGGCAGCCGTTAGAACCACTGATAGAATTTTAGAGAGGCCATATATTATTGCTGTGAGGTCGTTTAACTGCCCATTTGTTTGTACATTCCTAATTCACAGAATGTAGTAGTAGCAATGTATATGTGAATGTATCCATGCGCAGTGACTAGTTCTTGGTGAACCATTAGAAAGTAGGGTTATCTGACTGACAAATAGGCACGAACAGAGCTAACCACTTTCTTCAATTCAATAACATCCAGCAACATGTGACAACTTCACTGAGCACTATCTCTCTAACAAAACCATCAGGTTCCTAACACATTCAGAACTGCGACCCCGACAACCATTTCGTTTTCTGTCATTAACCCCTAAAAATTTTCTCCTTAATTTTTAGTGTTGTCTCAATAGAGGGCAAATTATAATTTTACTGATTAACGACGAATCACGCTTTTTATTTGAAACAGAGGAGCGCCGTGCCAAATACTCAAGTGCCACAGTTGAGCGCTACATCCCAGCCTCAATACACAGTCTGTTACGAGTTGTGGCCAGGCCCTTAGCTGAGCGGACTGCCTGATCACACCTTCACTTATTTATCCAGGACACGGGCCGTGATAGCTGAAATTAGTTATGAAATCGCAAACCACAGAAACCCCCTCCACCGGCCAGTAAACGGGGACAGCACAGCCCATATAGGACAGTGTAGTCCGTGGGCGTTGTCTTTTGTCGTCAGGCCATTGGAACGAGAAGACCACTGAAGATGGGTGTGTCCGACCATCAACTTGTGTCATATTAAACAGCGTCCGGAATCATGGAGAAGGTGGGGACTCTCCAATTAGGCTTTAATCAGAACGTGGCAGGTTAAATCTTTATAAAATAATATCATTTAATATTTCAGAATATTAGTTTAGCTCTTCGATAAATAGTCACGTAAATAGTTATTGTATAATCCTATGTTTAATAATCCCAATATTATACTGTTGTGCTCTACCTAATCATGACATCATTTAGCTACGTCCATGGACCCTTTTAGGTATAAATTGACTTAAAAGTAAAATCATGACAAGTGGCACATGTTCAATACGACTATAGGCTTTTCACGATAAAGTGAGCACTTTTTAGGCTCTAGTTACTTTTTTCCTATTAGTGATTTTTTATCCTTCCCCCATAAAATAAATATTGCCATGTAAGTAATAAACACAGTGTATTAATTTCACCTGACTCGAAAGTTACGTCTAAGGCTACAATAAAATTTATTTATTGACAATTATTCCAAATGAGAGGACTTCAAAAAGTGCTCACTTTACCATGAATAGCCTATAGCATCATGGCCTGAGGAGCCATTGCATACAAGAGTCATTGAATGCAGATAGTTACGGGCACCACCTACCTTGTGCTGATAGCGCGTTTCTGGCTGAGAAGCGAGAAGCAATAAGGGTGACAATGACACGCGCTCATAGTGCCCCGTCACTCCTACGCGCAATGCGCTTAACTAGTGTGCAGTTTTTCCGTCGTTCCTGCTGTAGCCCTGGGTAACCATGGAACTTCAAGCCGTGACCCTATCTTTTTTATTGCTGGATCGTCTGAAGCAAAGTTCAATGCAAGTCCCCACAATAGTTTTGCATGTTCCCGATCGGTATATTACGACATACACCAACGTGAAAAAGCAGTTTTAGATATGCTGGAGGGCTCTGATATAGAATTTATAATGTATAAAGAGTAATATTGATCCCTCGTCTGAAGTAGTGTTTTTTTGTATATCAGTATAATTAGGACCCGTTTAATAGTTTTGTAAAAAAAAAAAAAAAAAAAGAGCTGATTTGAAACACCCTGCAACGCAATTGATGCATAATGTAGGCCGTGCCCTTAAGGGTGTTCAAGTGCTAGAACTGATTTTCTATATTTGTAGTGAATTGCATTATTTTGTTTTATTACATCAAATAGTACTTTTGTAAGAGTAACAAAAAACAATATAAATTTAATTTACAAACTTTTATGACGGAACATTTAGGAATTTCTCATTTATATGTATTGGCAAACAAATTTACAAAATTTCCGTTATTATGATGTTTGTCTACAGTTCAAATTAGTTGTTAATGACATTAGAATATGATGAAGAAATTTCATGGAATTTCTCCTATTGGTTCGGCTATAATTTTATTTTAAGTTTTGCAATAACATTTAAATCCAAAATAGGTAGAAGTTAAACACTAATCGAACGAGAACAAAATGCCACACTTCAAAGAAATCTCTTTGTGGCATTTCTAAAACTTCAAAAAAATATTTTGCTGAAATCACACACTGTGCTAGTATAATTTTTTGAAGTTTGTTTGGCACGAATTTTAAGGTTAAATATTTATAGTTGTACTAAAAAGTAAGAGAGAGTAATTTTGAAACTCATTTGAAATTTTTATGAAATAGTTATTGATACTGTATCGCAAAACCGCAAAATATCTTTCAAACGCAGAAATATATTTTCGGTACTTAAACAGTGGTAAGTTGAAACCATCTTGCTAACTCGTGTCCTGCCGTTCCTTTCCGGATCTAGTTTCCAGCAAGTCAAAGCTCGCTCACATACAGCTCCAGTTTCCCAGGCATGTGAACTTCATGTTTCAGCACTTCATTAGGCCAGTCCGTCGGATATTTTTGGAATCAGATAGGACGCTAGCTTCCTCGGTGTCAAAGTGTCCGTGGTGTCATTCATTACTTGCAAGAACTGTGGAAAGTCGGCCGTGTTCCATTTTNCTTCCTCGGTGTCAAAGTGTCCGTGGTGTCATTCATTACTTGCAAGAACTGTGGAAAGTCGGCCGTGTTCCATTTGTCGCTCGATCATATCAAATTCCTTTTTCAATAAAACGGTTCCTTCTCAAAAAATATTTTGGCGTAGAGATTTCCTAGAAATATTTATTATTAGAAACAATTTCTTTCCTGTGTAAACAGCCATAGTCTCAGGAAAACCGGATACCAGGAGGAGAAATAATAGTCTTTGTGTGCATGTGTGCACTATATGCAGCAGTAAATCAAACATCTTGGTCTTTTGATTTAACTTTGTGTTTCTATCAACTCTGTACATCTTTGAAGTCAGGGACAGCCAATTAGAAATAAATTCTGCTTCATNTTTAACTTTGTGTTTCTATCAACTCTGTACATCTTTGAAGTCAGGGACAGCCAATTAGAAATAAATTCTGCTTCATGGACGAGTTAACATGTAGTTCTTCTAAAAAAAATGCCGCATATTAACGAATGGAAAAAAAATATTATAACAGGAAAATGTAAAGGAAACATTCCATACAATGAATTAACTACTGCAAGGAAATTATCGAGAAAAAAAAATCTATCTAGCGTCATGCGAAAAATTAATTTGAATATCGCTCTCCACCTGAGACATGTATTACCAAAGTGTGTAATACTGCTTTTGGTTATGAAGTAATCTTGTTTTTGTACAAGGGCATTAGTTCCAAGAACAACTGTGGTTGAGAGCAGTTGATGTAGGTATTTCAAAGTAAAGCTATAAAACTAACTTAACTTAAGGAAGATTTCCGGGTGTAAAGAGCAGCAGAACAAAAAAAAAAAAAACCAAAAAAAAAANCGCGCATTCATCGGCTAAACAGCACTTCCTCTGGCAACCTACAAGGCCAATATTCAAGACGGCATCAAAAGGTCTGGGTTGTTGTTTGAGAACACACACACACACAGGTACAAATAAGCATACAGGTATACAGCCCCACCTACAAACAAGAAAAGGTTTTCTGATATCAGTACAATAATTTCCTTGGCAGGGACCAGTACACGCACGGCCACACACTTCACATGAAGAAGCTACCTGGTACTGGTTGGTGCCTTCTTCTCGGATCCTGTTATTCCCAGCGGATGTTGGTGAATGGTTCGGTGGTTTCGAATACCAACGGGACACACGCCTATTTTTCCCATGTCATTTAAAGCAACGAATAAGGCCATGGCGTACTGCATTCTGGAACTAATTACTGATAGATTTTAAATATAACATCAGAAGTGAAGCAAATAGCTCCATGCTATTGGNACTGCATTCTGGAACTAATTACTGATAGATTTTAAATATAACATCAGAAGTGAAGCAAATAGCTCCATGCTATTGTTTATCTTCTACATATTTCCAGACATATGCTTTCATGTAAATCTCAGAAATGTACAAACTAAAAAAATTGTTGCATTTTTTTTCTTAATAACTAAGAGAAGATATTTGCCAACCTACATAGACGTTCCTTAATTGTGATATTATAAAAGATCCAAAAAGACGATATCTTTAGCAATGATAAAAACGAATATATGGAATTAAGAAATTAAAAAAATTAACCACACATATATAATACTACAATTGTGAACATAAGTTGGAGTATAATTCGTAATGCATTTTTTTACGAGTTTTGTAACCAAATTAAATATTATTCAAATTAATCTTACAGAAATACAATAAAAGTAACTGAGTCGAAACCGCAACCCTTAGAACCAAGATTCAAATTTCATCGCATACTTGAAAAAACCAAATTNATTATGTTCATTTCAATTCTGTAAGGACTCTTTCCATATTTGGAATCTCGATCGTACGAGAAGTGGCACAACCTGTGTCTGAGTTTTAAAGGAGAAGAAATATTTTACCATATTTTTCACTCGCAAACAGCGTACTCTTTAAGATATATGAATGAAAAAAGCAATTTCTGGGAACGTACACTAAATCAATCCGTATCAAAGTATTCCTATAACTTAAGGGAACAATTTGGGAACAATTTGACTCACACAAACACTTCCACAGAGTGACTTGATTTATAAAAATAATAATAACTCTTTTTAACATAATATTGCTTTGCTCTTTTCCTTTAACGAATTGNGAGTGACTTGATTTATAAAAATAATAATAACTCTTTTTAACATAATATTGCTTTGCTCTTTTCCTTTAACGAATTTACCTAATATCACGATTTCCTTTTTCAAACTTGAATTTTTCTGGAAATGTAAGTATTTCCATCGAAATACCTATGAGTTGGTGCGTATATGTAAATATAAATAATATAGAAACAATAAAAAATAAATAATAAAATTAATTATTTGGTGCCAGTTCCCGTTTGACTTTTATACCGGTTGTCAATAAGCTGAATGTTTTCTTCGCNGAGTGACTTGATTTATAAAAATAATAATAACTCTTTTTAACATAATATTGCTTTGCTCTTTTCCTTTAACGAATTGACCTAATATCACGATTTCCTTTTTCAAACTTGAATGTTTCTGGAAATGTAAGTATATCCATCGAAATACCTATGAGTTGGTGCGTATATGTAAATATAAATAATATAGAAACAATAAAAAATAAAATTAATTATTTGGTGCCAGTTCCCGTTTGACTTTTATACCGGTTGTCAATAAGCTGAATGTTTTCTTCGCNAATAAAATTAATTATTTGGTGCCAGTTCCCGTTTGACTTTTATACCGGTTGTCAATAAGCTGAATGTTTTCTTCGCTTTGTGATCGCTGCCGAACACGGTAATATGATTGGTTTTGGTTTCAATGTTTAAATTAATTCAAACGAGTTACAAACCTGAAGCCTTCTGTAGTCCTCGAAATTCACTAATATTAAAAACAGTAAAATGTATCCGGTTCAATGACGTATAATCTTAACTTTGTAATACTAAACGTATTGGAGCCTCGGCTAATGGTTCATTAGCTACTGTTTCAGTAAGTGTTTTTTACCCCCAGACCAGATGGTGCAGGACTGAGTCGTTTTCTCACCAAGGCGAACCGAGTTCAATCCCTGGCCGGGTCACTCCCGGATTTTCGCATGTGGGAATCGTGCCGGACGATGCCGCTGGTCGGTGGGTTTTCTNATCCCTGGCCGGGTCACTCCCGGATTTTCGCATGTGGGAATCGTGCCGGACGATGCCGCTGGTCGGTGGGTTTTCACGGGTATTTCCCGTTTTCTCCACCCTTTTACTCCGGCGCTGATCCAACTTACCTCAATCACCCTTATCGTCTCTCANCGGGTATTTCCCGTTTTCTCCACCCTTTTACTCCGGCGCTGATCCAACTTACCTCAATCACCCTTATCGTCTCTCAATACCTCGCTGTTCAGAGCCACCCAAATTTCTTCACTCGCTCACTCAATAAGTCGTTTTCTGGCAAGTTTGCTTTTGGCTTAGAGTGACAAAAAACTGCTGTTCCGTTACAAAATTAACTTTAATGTACATGCGTTTGAGGTCCAGCTTGTCCTCAAATTAATTCGCGATATTTTCCTGTTCATAATAACGTTTCATTGTGGCACTGGAGCATCAAGCCATATTGCATTATCATGTAAGCCAACACAGAAAAAGTCTTAATATTGTGCCACCGGTATTAATGTTACAAGTACAGTAATATTTTGTTTTCTGTGAGCAGTCAGTAACTAATGTGGCTGTTTATGTTATAAACTGTTATGCTAAATATGTAAATATTACTTAAAGTACTTATGTATCAATGTTACCTCCTTACTGTACTTTCAATATTAAGGTGGTGTTTATGTTGCCGCAAAACAAATTTTGTGTTGAATTGATGTTAACACTTGAGTAAATTTTTCTTGCATTTACATTGCTTTAAAACAGCTTCCTTGCGTAACATAATTAAATAATCATTATTTTGTCCCAAAAATAAGTATAACCTATGAGGAAATGTGTTAAGGCAGGGGGGAGAAGCTAATACGCACCTTGTGTGAATGATGATCTTCACTTCACGAAATCCAACGTCCTACCAATCACTTTACATTAACATAATCTTGAATGCGTTTCATATTATGGGCATTCTACAACATATAACGACAACATGTAGTACTCTTTCGTTATTTGGAAATACTTTATACACTATAAATATATTTGGCACACGTAAACTGCTTTGAAATGTCTGAAAACTGATCTAACTTAAATTTAGTACTAATTCTATGCTTGAAAATTTTAATTTATTGGTTTCATTTCACGAAGTTATCGATGTTCATAACTACCCGCCAGTTTACAATGTCACGTCAGTGTAAACCAGTGTTTACTGGACATTACTTTAATGTCGCAGCAACACAACTATTTTGTTTGTTCTTCATGTTATTTTTAGCGTAATACAATATTTGGTTGCGGCAACATTATTTAGAGGCTTTGTTAACATTAACACTTCAATAGTACATTTCAATTATACTAATATAAGAATATGTAAATGGCTTTGTCACGACATTATAAATTTTATTACAACATAGACTTTCATTGAAATGGCCTAATAGTAATTTTTCTGTTTCAACAACTTTACACTTTTTTCTGTGTGCAGTTTTACAAATACAAACCTGAATATAATCCACAAAATACTGTACGAATCCGAACATTTGAACAAGGGATCTCTGGTAGCACCATATCAGTTATTGTAACAGTTTAATAGCTGAACATTTCCTTGCNCGAACATTTGAACAAGGGATCTCTGGTAGCACCATATCAGTTATTGTAACAGTTTAATAGCTGAACATTTCCTTGTTCTGCCTTCCATGAACAATATACAGATGTCTGGTATATCTTTCCATGACTTAGTTTGAACATGGGCCGAATGGATTAGAGTTGAGAGGATTTTGCTGCTCTTAACATTGAGGTCTTCAGAGCTGATAGCATGGGNACATGGGCCGAATGGATTAGAGTTGAGAGGATTTTGCTGCTCTTAACATTGAGGTCTTCAGAGCTGATAGCATGGGCCTAGCCGTCAACGCTACGTGCATTCCTTTCCGCCTTTCCACACCCAAACAATTTACATTAGTAGGGTGTCACTGAAAGTGAGTGAGTGAAGAGGTTTGGGCGGCTCGTAAGAGCGAAGTCTTGAGAGCCGATGAGGGTGATTGAGGTAGCGGAATCGTCCGACACGTTTCCTATGTGCGCAAATCTGGGAGTGACCCANGAGAGCCGATGAGGGTGATTGAGGTAGCGGAATCGTCCGACACGTTTCCTATGTGCGCAAATCTGGGAGTGACCCAGCCGGGGATGATGTCGCTTAAAGTCATTACTGCATGCATGTAGTACTTGCTTTATACATGTCCTGAAGCAGGGTTAATGTAAGGATATAAAATAAATGCCATTAAAAAAAAAATCAGTAAAATAATTTATTGTTCATTAAATCTTTCATGACTGTATCAATCAAAGCAAGTAAATCTTANGAGAGCCGATGAGGGTGATTGAGGTAGCGGAATCGTCCGACACGTTTCCTATGTGCGCAAATCTGGGAGTGACCCGGCCGGGGATGATGTCGCTTAAAGTCATTACTGCATGCAGGTAGTACTTGCTTTATACATGTCCTGAAGCAGGGTTAATGTAAGGATATAAAATAAATGCCATTTAAAAAAAAAAATCAGTAAAATAATTTATTGTTCATTAAATCTTTCATGACTGTATCAATCAAAGCAAGTAAATCTTANAAAAAAAAAATCAGTAAAATAATTTATTGTTCATTAAATCTTTCATGACTGTATCAATCAAAGCAAGTAAATCTTATTTACTTATTGTTTAAATTAATGATTTCGTCAAATAAAATTAAAATTCCATATCAATTTTAAAAATGTTTAGAACTTTTAATAAATTGCAGGATTTTGAGGGACAAGGAATATTGGTGCCACGAAACAGAGCAGTATTTTATATTACAAAAAGGTTTTTTATTACGAGTTTTGTAATTTTGATACATATTTTCTTAAATAGAGTACAAAATCTCCAAAATTTATGTGAATTTAAATGTGTTAATGCAAAACTAAAATTAATATCTAAAACTATTATTTGCATAAAACTCTGCTACTGACAATATTTACATTTAAAGTACGTTTCTATCTTATAAAGTTGGTTACATTTGTTCAATTCTCCACTTATAGTACAATTAATGTTTCAAGGTCATTAAATTTTCTTTTCAGTATTTTATTTATATGAAATCTTAAAAATATTATTATATTTATACACTCATGAGTAGGGTACCTGTTATTTTAAAACATCGCGAACAACATATGCAGGGTACTATGGGGCCAGAGCCCACACTTAAGAAAACAGTAGTCGATTGTGTCAGTTTGCAAAGATGTATTTAATATAAAACCACGTGTATATGCGACGAAAACGCATTGTGTATGATTATATACAACAACTGAAATGTATAATACACATAATACACAAATAGTACACATGACTGCATATTAGGAAACTTGCCCCACATGCGGGGCAAGAATCCTATTGCAGTAGGGTAAGAGTCTTACTGGCATCTTTTACATTTGGAAAAACCCTTTCCCATATAAACAGTACAGGGTTCCTTCCACCATGATCTGCATTCGCTGCACATAATTCAATCCACAGATGAAGGCTCTTCGTATATTGTACCACATCCACCACAGGCATAGTCCACCTCACCAGAGTTTGCAATACCTTTCTTGTGATCTAAGGTCAATTTGCCTTTTGCTCCAACGCCTTTGGTCTTCAAGCGTACTGATTTTGATGTTACTGTCGTTTTCTTCAGGTTAGGCCTATTTTTTACTTCACTTTGTAATGACAGCATTTAGCACACGGCGAAGATGTATTTGAGATTGTTTTGGACTTCTGCGCCTCTTTTGTGGATGACTAGCTTTTGGCAAGGGCCTGATTATTTCTGGTGAAACAGAACACTTTACAGGAGTGGACACATTCCTAAGACAAGCATTGGAGGAGATGTCAGTAGAGCTACCTTTAGCAAACTCTTTACAAACATTTTCATGGCCACTTTCAGTAGGCCTAACTGGAACGTTTGCGACAGTGGTTTCCATAAATTTTGAAATGTGCTGTGAAGTAGAAGCAAGCTGTACTTCGGCACTCATATTATTAGTACTGTCACACCAAAAGGAAACAATTGATTGTTATTATTTTTTAGAAGAAGCCTGCCAGCAATTTAAGACATAAGAAAGTCAACTTTGACTGCAATTCCAATCGTAGCTGCCTTTCATAGGCCCGTTGAAACAAATTAACTATCTGAAATTGCGTTTTGAGGATGAGTTCAGATTCATTTACTACATTTATTTGCATAATACGCTTTCAGTTTGGTCTAATATTTCACTAAAATCTGTTAGTATTATATTACTGCTTCATTACTTTTGCCATATAAAACTATTGCCAACAGACTACTTCTAGGCTGACAATTTTTATTTATCCAACATCTTTGTTTTCTTCTGTAATCATAAGTTTTTGATTTTACCTATAATATGACATGTATCTAACTTTTAAGTCTGTCAAACAATCAAACTGTATAAGTTCTGTGCACATTAAAAATCGTTTTAAAAGGCTTTAGTAATGTTTGCTATTGCGGGGCAAGAGTTTACATAATCATTTGTGTGAACTCTTGCCCTAGGAAACTTGCCCCAACAAACCGCAAAATTGTAATTCGCCAACTACATTTCACAGCTGAATGATACAAATTACACCCTCATATTAATACAAGCAAAAACACGCCTGTTACATAAATGTACATATTCTTCGACAACAACAATTCGTTGCAGTTCTACAGGCACTTCTTTAACACCAAAATATTACATCAAACGTCACTCCAAACATATAGTTAAGACCGCAGTCCCATTAAAGGCGGCAGCCGGCAACCAGCCGTGTCCAGTGCATGGAAAGCATTTCGAAAATGCTATCTAACGGCGACTGCGAGAACTGCGACGTCGTAAGACTCTTGCCCCATGCGGACTCTTACCCCACAGCCCCCAATGTATAACAGGGCTCACTAGTCGGAAGCATTGCATAATTCATGCGAATATATTTTTAAATCATAATTCTAAGTATTTCTTTTATAATCAGCGAATTATGGACAGCATAAAAGTAACACAATTTCGTATTTCAACGCAACATAGACCATTCATATTAACATTATTAGCCAACGTAAGCTAATTACCATTATCCCTACACCTGTATCGCATCGCTCATAAACCGATTCACAATAACGATTGGGTGACAATACGCAACTTGTTAATTTACTAAACGTCACGAAAATTTTAATTCAATTATCACTAGCCTCCAAATTTCTCCAGCTTCGGAAGTGGCTATAAAACACAGAATTATAGACTACATTATGATGTTGCAAAAATATAGTTTTAATGCGTCTATTATCAGTTAAAAAGCGAATAAAGCGAATAATTGCANTACATTATGATGTTGCAAAAATATAGTTTTAATGCGTCTATTATCAGTTAAAAAGCGAATAAAGCGAATAATTGCTGTAGTTACAGAATAAATAGAGGATTTTGTTATTTAGTTTCTCATCACACTGACGTATCCGACCGTTTACACTTTTAGAACATCAAATCAATTTAAAAGATGACATTATTTTAACATTTTCATTCAGCGAAGTACGATAACACAGGTGTGTATTTAGATTTTTAGAGCTGTACACTTCAGTAAGATAGCGTAATAATTTGGGCCACTGTCACCCCAGTAGAATTATTGCAGATATCTAAAGACTTATCAACTAATCTTGATTCAGTTATAGCAATGCATGTTTCCATCTTTGGAGTTAAATTGCTTATCATTTAACTAACTTAATATCATTTGAAAACATGTTTTGAGTGGAGTTACTTATTTTGTGCTCTAACAGAGTACATTTCAGCATAAAAGTTAGGTTCACGTCAAGAGGTGGTATGACATCTTCAAACACCAATTTATTCGTCGTCGCACATTCCTTAAGCCATCTTGTCATAATTTGATTCGTTATATATTTACATATATATTATTTTACACGCAAGACCAAAAAAATTTGCCATAATCCGACAAATGNTACATTATAATGTTGCAAAAATATAGTTTTAATGCGTCTATTATCAGTTAAAAAGCGAATAAAGCGAATAATTGCAGTAGTTACAGAATAAATATAGGATTTTGTTATTTAGTTTCTCATCAGACTGACGTATCCGACCGTTTACACTTTTAGAACATCAAATCAATTTAAAAGATGACATTATTTTAACATTTTCATTCAGCGAAGTACGATAACACAGGTGTGTATTTAGATTTTTAGAGCTGTACACTTCAGTAAGATAGCGTAATAATTTGGGCCACTGTCACACCAGTAGAATTATTGCAGATATCTAAAGACTTATCAACTAATCTTGATTCAGTTATAGCAATGCATGTTTCCATCTTTGGAGTTAAATTGCTTATCATTTAACTAACTTAATATCATTTGAAAACATGTTTTGAGTGGAGTTACATATTTTGTGCTCTAACAGAGTACATTTCAGCATAAAAGTTAGGTTCACGTCAAGAGGTGGTATGACATCTTCAAACACCAATTTATTCGTCGTCGCACATTCCTTAAGCCATCTTGTCATCATTTGATTCGTTATATATTTACATATATATTATTTTACACGCAAGACCAAAAAAATTTGCCATAATCCGACAAATGNATTTGATTCGTTATATATTTACATATATATTATTTTACACGCAAGACCAAAAAAATTTGCCATAATCCGACAAATGAATTCGTCCTTATATATTTCGACAACGTTCTTGTCTCACTCGAGAGCTGAGAGGATGGATCCAAGGGTAGGCATTCACAAATTACTTCAGATATATTTTGCCGCCTGCCAAAAGGAGATAAAATTATTCTGTATTTACTTAGTAATTAAATACATAAGAATTGAGCTGCACCAGGTTAATACTGTCCCCACATTCCTCATTTTGTCGTAGTGTAAATTGTAGATGATGATAATTGATAAAAGTTTTATAGCGAGAAAAAAAAANATAGAGAATATGTCCATCGTAGATCATGTGGTTTTTAGGTTTAAATATATCTAGTAATGAGAACTTTCAGTCACACTTCATTCCACATGAATTAGAATCTTAGTGTGCTTGACTCTTGTTGCACATGGGCTTACCAATTTCGCTATGATAACCAGTTAAAAAACTTTGTTTATAAATACCAGTTCAAGCATTGTATTTTTTTCAATTTTATATTTATGCCATGTTACGCGCAGGACTGCTAGTCCTCTAAAAATAATTTTTAATTCAAGGCCATTTCGATGGCATATTGGAAATTTGAGTAGAGAGCAATATTGCTAATATTTTCTTCCTGAGCTGCCATTAGTTTAATAGATTTTATGTATGTGGGCGATGATCGACGGACAGGAATGACCTTGGTGAAGGTATACGAGTTCAACTTCCAAACTATAGCATTGCCACGTGTTTACTGCTTCGTATAACTGCTTGTTCCAGCCATTATCCTTAACCACCGTCCGCAATGAAGCGACACGAATATAGTTTACCTTTCTAAGTTTAAGTTGTTTGGTTTCAGAAAACGTGCGCAGAGATTATTTTATTAATTTATTCTGCAAATAAGTTATTTGATGCTAGTGACGAATAAACGTGATTTTAGTGAGGTAAACTTGCAATGATTTCCATAGAAAAACACATGTTCAAAAGGTTGCGAATTTTACAAAACACTAAAGTGGAGTGTTTTGTAAATAACGTACTTATAAAACGTTAATATAACAATTGAAATGCACGTGGCATGAAACAGCCGCACTTTCAACACATTTGTAATGTGTAAATAATATTTGTTTATTTGCCTATGTCGTAAATACTAACCTAGCTATAATATCCTACATTGATTACTGGACGGAGGTTAGCTAACGTCCGCCTTTCAGTGCCTGCCATGACAGGAAACACGAAGAAAGAGGAAAATGCAAGTGTGCATTGGACCCGCGTCTTTTTATTCACTGACAAAACAGCTGTGGTGGAAGGATACATTGTGACCGTGCTACTTTTCCAGAACTGTCAAAATTTACCCCACTTGGCAATAACTTTTAAATAAAATACGGGTGTTTAAACAGCATGATAACTACTTTAAATACTACATATATCAATTTCAAAACTGGTGAAATTAATTTCATTATTAGTAAAAAAAGGAGGGCAATTTTAAAGAATGATGCCCAATAAAATATTATGTTGAAGATAATTTTAAAATATTGAAAAACACAACATTTTGACATTTTAGTCCGGTTTCATACGTTGTTGCTGTTCAGTTGGCTTGGTTAAGGTTTATTTGACAGATGCCAAAGAAAAATGGCACATATNCACGAATATAGTTTACCTTTCTAAGTTTAAGTTGTTTGGTTTCAGAAAACGTGCGCAGAGATTATTTTATTAATTGATTCTGCAAATAAGTTATTTGATGCTAGTGACGAATAAACGTGATTTTTGTGAGGTAAACTTGCAATGATTTCCATAGAAAAACACGTGTTCAAAAGGTTGCGAATTTTACAAAACACTAAAGTGGAGTGTTTTGTAAATAACGTACTTATAAAACGTTAATATAACAATTGAAATGCACGTGGCATGAAACAGCCGCACTTTCAACACATTTGTAATGTGTAAATAATATTTGTTTATTTGCCTATGTCGTAAATACTAACCTGGCTATAATATCCTACATTGATTACTGGACGGAGGTTAGCTAACGTCAGCCTTTCAGTGCCTGCCATGACAGGAAACACGAAGAAAGAGGAAAATGCAAGTGTGCATTGGACTCGCGTCTTTTTATTCACTGACAAAACAGCTGTGGTGGAAGGATACATTGTGACCGTGCTACTTTTCCAGAACTGTCAAAATTTACCCCACTTGGCAATAACTTTTAAATAAAATACGGGTGTTTAAACAGCATGATAACTACTTTAAATACTACATATATCAATTTCAAAACTGGTGAAATTAATTTCATTATTAGTAAAAAAAGGAGGGTAATTTTAAAGAATGATGCCCAATAAAATATTATGTTGAAGATAATTTTAAAATTTTGAAAAACACAACATTTTGACATTTTAGTCCGGTTTCATACGTTGTTGCTGTTCAGTTGGCTTGGTTAAGGTTTATTTGACAGATGCCAAAGAAAAATGGCACATATGCGTGATTTGTTCAATAGACTATAAGATTGGTCGAAATGTTGTCTCTCCTTGTGAAGAGGTCATTTATCAAAAATTGTGTTCTTTAATCTGTTACTTGAGAAACACCTTTTTTTTTTGTTTTGCCAAGAAACGCTCTAGGCTCAGTAGGTTCCCAAACTTATTGCTCATGTGTTGAAGTTACTTGTGGCAGGGGGAGGGGGTCATAAACGAATTACCTCAGAGTGTCGGATTAAGAACAGTATTCGTTATTATATTAACCATACTACAGAGCAGTGTTTTGGACGAAGAAAGGAAATGAAAAAGCAGATGTTTAAGTTGTCAAGAAGAAAGGTAATCTTAATATGGAAATCCAGTGAAGGATAAAAATAAATATAGGGTAGTAAAAAGTGTCAATTCATTCCTATTTCAATGCGAATTTTTGAGCTAGTGCCACGAGAATAATTAGTAAATATTTTCTATCGTTTCTCAGAATTTAACATATAGATTACCGCCAAATTTAGCTCACGAATAGTGCTGTAGTAGGCCACCCTAACCATAAAAAAAAGGTTGTAGATCTGTTACATGATTTCAAAATGGCTGCCCTCTAGATATTTAAATTTAGTTTGCCATTTATATAGAGCAGTTCGACTTATTTCAATTAAAATTTTTTATCTTACAGTAACTCCGCCCATTTGTATGATATTGTCTCGTGGAATACCAAGACTTTTCAGAAACTAACAAAAAGAATCCAACAAATAATCATAACATAAAGTACCACTTCAGATAGCATGTATTAGGTCAATTGGATTGGGTAAGCTACTTCTTTTTATAAATGGTTGTCTTGTTTCAATTTGTGTTGTATATGATATTTAACAAACAGTCAAACTGATTTGAATCCANTTTTTATAAATGGTTGTCTTGTTTCAATTTGTGTTGTATATGATATTTAACAAACAGTCAAACTGATTTGAATCCAACCTGGCATGTTCGCTGGTATTACTTTGTGCTTTAAACCAACGAATCGATAACTTATTTTGTGTGCAATGCTGATTTTATGTTACCTGAAATTCAACCTTGAATATCATGTCTCAGTAACTCCGCAACCGATTCCCACCATATGTATGCAAACAGTGTTACAGAACCCCACCCAATATTTTTAATAGTAAGTCTCTTTCACAGAAGAGGTGTAATTTTTTTGTGTTACGTGTCATATCTCTTATGTTGTTAAAATTATTTAAATCAATCCTGGTGTGCATAATAGCTTCATTTGTCATCCATTTTGGAAGTTACTGAGATTGAAACATTATCGCTACAAAATTACGCTGTACTGTGATACTACGTGACCGATTATTATCAAAGATCGCAAAAATTTAATAATACTCGTCAATTTTTTACACATGGGAAGGTTATTTTTGGTTGGTACTGTACGCTGTAATGCCTATGGGTAACTACACAGGAGACCCAAAAAAAAACTTGTATAGGCGTGCGTATGCAAATAGCAGAGGTATAAAACCAATCAGAGTAACGCGATGCGACAACAAGCGTTTGGAAAAGTTGCTAGATCAGTTACTGCTGCTACAATGGCAAGTTATCAAGATTTAAGTAGGTTTGAACGTGGTGTTATAGTTGGGGCACGAGAGATAAGACATAGCATTTCCGAGGTAGCGATAACATTTGGATGTTCGCGTACGACCATTTCACGAGTGTACCATGAATATCGGGAATCCGGTAAAACATCGAATCTTCGACATCGCTGCGGCCGGATAAAGATCGCGAACGAACAGGACAAACGACGACTGACGAGAATTATTAAACGTGACAGACGTGAAACCCTTTCTCAAACTGGCGCAGATTTCAATGCTGGGGCATCAACAAGTGCGAGCATGCGAACTATTCAACGGACCATCATTGATATGGGTTTTCGGAGCCGAAGGCCTACTCGTGTACCGTTGTTGACTGCACGACACAAAACTTTACGCCTCGTCTGGGCCCGCCAACACCGCCATTGGACTGTTGATGACCGGAAACACGTTGCCTGGGCTGACGAGTTTCGTTTCCAATTGTATCGGGTGGATGAACGTGTACGGGTATGGAGACAACCTCATGAATTCATGGACCCTACATGTCAACAGGGAAATGTTCAAGCTGGTGGAGGCTCTGTCATGGTATGGGGCGTGTGCAGTTGGCGTGAAATGGGAGCCCTGATACGTCTAGATACGACTCTGACAGGTGACAGATACGTTAGCATCCTGTCCGATCACCTACACCCATTCATGTCCATTGTGCATTCCGACGGACGTGGAAAATTCCAGCAGAACAATGCGACACCCCACATGTCGAGAGTTGCTACCGAGTGGCTCCAGGAACACTCTTCTGACTTTAGACACTTCCATTGGCCACCTAAATCACCAGACATGAACATTANCGTGGACAATTCCAGCAGAACAATGCCACACCCCACAAGTCGAGAGTTGCTACCGAGTGGCTCCAGGAACACTCTTCTGACTTTAGAAACTTCCATTGGCCACCTAAATCACCAGACATGAACATTATTGAGCATATCTGGGATGCCTTGCAACGTGCTGTTCAGAAGAGATCTCCACCGCCTCGCACTCCTATGGATTTGTGGACTGCCCTGCAGGATTCATGGTGTGAATTGCCTCCTGCATACCTTCAGACATTAGTCGAGTCCATGCCACGTCGTCTTGCGGCACTTCTGCGTGCTCGCGGGGGCCCTACACGATATTAGGCAGGTGTACCAGTTTTTTTTTTGGCTCTTCGGTGTATTTCACAATCCGTGCTACTGCTCCAGGGTAGGCATTGTTCATATAACTATAGCCGAACACGAAGCCTGCAGACAATTGGCTGTGACACTGAAACAAATTTTGTATTTTAATTACAGCATGCGTCATAAATTTTCCGTTTTGAAACACATGAAACGATAAATTAAATCACGTCTGAAACGGACAGCGCACGTATTTATTTGATATAAGCCTTTGAGTAACTTTTTATAGTTATTTATATACATATGTTAAATGAGTTAGTTATATCGGTAACTTCTTCTCAAGGATTTCATACAATAAAAAATTGCCTCAAAAGTTAGGATAACCAAGCACTTTTCCGTTCTTGATGATGAAATGGCTAGCATTAGTCCAGTAGAACAGTTTTCTCCCTTTGTACAAGAAGTTGAAGATGGGTCAGTGACACTAACCAAATATTTTACTGACTTTGTACCCTTTTGTTATGTAACAAGTTCTGGTTTTTCATGTATGTGAATGGGGAACCTAAAAAAAAACCCTTTAAAAATAAACAATACGAGAGGTCAGGGAATAACGGCGTTATCAGCATGATTGTTGAGTTTCATTAAGTACAAGCTTGTATTGACGAGAAATTTTCTTCAGATCAGAGAGAATGAAAATAAGCATAAGCAACCGAACGATGTACCACCTACGTGATTACAGTATCAAGACAAATACGCAGTTTTATCAGGCAGATGTGAAAATTTTAAAAGTCCATTTGACCGATTTTTACACCACCTCTAAGTAAGAATACTTGTGGCAATACACTCCAGCGTGGAGTCATAGAAACGTCTAATGCTATCCCGTGGATGATCGTCTCAGTTGTTATAGCTGCTTTCCGGATGCTGCAGATTCACCGTGCTCCACGCATGCTCTATAGGCTACAAGTGGGGACCGGGTCAGCCAAGGAAGGTTTTCGACAGTTCGAACAAATTTAGTACTGGGAAAATCGTACTGTGAGTGGACGGCAGAACTGCGCGATATACACTTTCGAAATATATCGATATATCATTGCGTTATATCGCTCCCAGAGAGTATTGAAAATCTTTTGGCGATCTATCGAAAATATAGCATAAATTAATGTCGCAAATATCGGCATCGGAAAATATCGATCATACTGATATCGAAAATATCGCACATCGCCAACATATATAGTTAATATTACGATGTGTGATATATTGCTCTAAACTGTTGTACTATATTGCAGTTGCAATATTTCAGAAATATTGTTCTGTGATCGATATATTGCTATTTAGCACAACCCTAGGACACGGGCATTACCTGACTAAAAAAATTCCCACTGGAGCAGCGTTTTTTTTCATTAACTTTCCCTTCGTAAATCTCACATAAAACTCAGTAAATTCACGGAACGTGTCCAAAAACTTGCAACTTTTTCTAATCTGCTCTTTATAAAAAGGGGAAAAACGATAAAAAAAATTATTTGTGGTGGCGGAATTTGAACTTGGAAAGAATTCTGACAGTCCAACACACTAACTAGTCACTCACCTACCACTCTTATGCAAGAATTAGTGTTCCAAATGCGGGATTTATGTAGAATTATCCATGTACCTCTTAGTTTTAGTCATGTTAGACTGTTTGCGATTTTGTTTTTTATGTATTTCAGGTATACAAACGGCGGTAAGAAAAATAGTTTTATCTTCGTTAATGTATTTCTTTGCGTATTACAGATAAATTAAAAAAAACTTTAAATATTTTGTCCTGTAGTAGGATTTGAACACGAATCGAAAAATTAACAATTAATAATTCGAACCATTCACCTACCACATCTTTATACGAAGTATTTCGCAAATATGAATTTTACATGAAAGTGCGCTTACTATTTAGTTTTAATTGTTGTTTATAAAACGATGTTACGAAAAAAAGGGTTTTATTTTCGTTATGTGCTTGTTTCACTGCGTATAAGAAGGTTATGTCCTATAGCGGAATTGGAATAAGAATCAACGAATTGGCAATCCTTGAGTGGTTCGCCTTTCACCTACTACTATTTTACAAGAAGTAGTATTGTGAAGATGGGATTTTATACTCTTCAGGTGTCATCTGCATTTTTCATGTCTCAAAAGCAAAGCCATAAGAATACGAAGAGCTTCCGTATTTTATATTTATGGAGCTCATTTACGTTATTCGTCATTACGAAGTGCCTGCCCGTAAATTAACTCTACATCTCCGTAAATTTTCCGTAAATGTACATAAATTTCTAACAGTGAGTGAGTATCTGTGAACTGTACCAAGAAAACTGCTAGTAAAACAAGTCTTACCCGTACTTCAGTCATTTCTTGGGTACGTGACCCTCCTGAGGGTTTCGGGTGTTGCACCCACTTGCAGTACAATTTAAGGTAGCGTAATCCAGCGGCAGTCGAGATGGGAGCAACTGTCTCACCGACAGATTTGTTATTATTAGCGACGTAATATTCATTAAGGCAGTTGGGCACAAAGTGGATTACGTGCACCATATACATCTCCAGCAACAACTTAATCTGACCGAAGACCNGAACAAGTCTTACCCGTACTTCAGTCATTTCTTGGGTACGTGACCCTCCTGAGGGTTTCGGGTGTTGCACCCACTTGCAGTACAATTTAAGGTAGCGTAATCCAGCGGCAGTCAAGATGGGAGCAACTGTCTCACCGACAGATTTGTTATTATTAGCGACGTAATATTCATTAAGGCAGTTGGGCACAAAGTGGATTACGTGCACCATATACATCTCCAGCAACAACTTAATCTGACCGAAGACCACCACGGACCCACGGGCCATCGAACGAACGACCCTCGTTATCTCACGCTCTTGAGTTATGGCGCTAGGCAATCTAAACATTTTACCCCCCACTCCCCAACCATAACAAACAATGTAATTAAGTGGCATCCATCTCATCCCTGGGGCTCCCCATCATGTCATCTTCTTCTGCATGTCGCCTCGCAATAGTGCTTGTGAAAACATAGGTCACTAGTGATGCCGCTGCATGTCTCCGGATGTCGAAAGAGTAGCAGTTTTTTTTTTCGTGTCTTTCGGACGATTGACGTTCCTCTCTTCTGGTGGTCATGCTGGGTTGGCCAGAGCATTCCTGGCGCGTAAGTGTTCCATCATGTCCCACTGCTGCCAACGCTGACGTACAGTTCGGTCGCAACGGTCCAGGTGGTGGGTGTTTTGACGAAGATGCCACCTTGCTTCCCGTGTAATGCGTTCCTTACCTGCATCTCATGTCACTGGAATGCGGTCTTTCCTGATTAGGCGTGAAGAATTCACTGAACACAGCCAACACATTTTATGGGGGAGTCCTGTGCTACAAAGAATAAGTTTACACTGAAAAGTTATGTAGACTCGTGAAAGTGGAAAAGTAACACCACGAATGGTTATTGATGCCACTATAACGTAAGAAAAAATCTTTATTTCCCGAAATTCTTCATTATTTTAAAAAATATTAATTATTCAGCTGGTTTGCACTGCCACTGCCAAAATGAATTATTTAACATTGTGAGTCTTAAGTGTTAGTTAATTAATACATCCGATTCTCAATCAAACAGAATTCCTTTACTTTCGATTAATTAGGCGTCCATGTAAATGGCGAAGAAAACCTTGATGAAATTGTTAGTGATCAAACGATACTCTAAGAATTAATTAAATATAATGCTTCAATTTGATTATAGTGCCGTGTAAACCTTTTCTTCATAATAAGGGACAGTTTTATACAGTATGGAAATTTCTAAGTCCTCATCAATCATTTTACATTTTATCTGAATTAATAATTTGCCAAGAAAATTGTTTCGTAACTTAGCAAACAACTTAATTGAACTAATTCAAAATGAAACTTCGAATATATATTGTGTGCATTGGTCCTTAGCTCTCAACGCATTTTAGAAATTTTACAGTTTATACTCATATACTAAGATTAAAGTTATATGCAGAGTTTTACCTGGAATACATGTCATCAACCACAAATCTTCAAGGCTTAAACTGCCTGCCCTCCCCACCCCGCAATATCTACTCTATACGTCCCTGAACGAAAGTCGTTTCTACGCATACTTTTGGCAAAAGTGTCTTTTTCCCCATTAAATAAAAACCCAAAAATTTTGTTATGACTTACATCACACATAATTCTACTTGGTTAAGCCGAACTAACTTCTGCGCCATATTAATTTAATGTTATTTGTATTCCCACACAAACACACACACACATATATATACCCTTAGTAATTTCTATGATTTCTGTAACCTACCATCTTTAAATTGCATTGCCTACTTTCGTCATAAACTCCCAAGCTTCAGAATTGTAATTTATTTTTAGTCACAAACTGATAACCTGATTCAGGTAAATGACAACTTAGAAAATGTTGCGCAGACTTTGTAACAACTCTGTAGCTGCAAAATTTCCTTTTTCGCGAATTTGTTATGAAAATAATGTTCTCCTTAGACGATTTTGGAGAAAATAATCAGATTAAATCAGCAAGATATAATTACCAAGTCATAATAAACCCGCCCATATTCAAGCATTTTATTCACATACACACACACACACACAGAATATTTCAAATTTTTTGATTGAACAGAAGAATATTCCCATTTGATAACAGGATTGAAATGCTTTTAAAATAAGAAGTAAATCTGAAATACGTTTCTATAACATCAAGGATATACTTTATAACTGNAGGATTGAAATGCTTTTAAAATAAGAAGTAAATCTGAAATACGTTTCTATAACATCAAGGATATACTTTATAACTGGGTAACGAAGTTTATGCGGGGAATTGCAGGCGAATATATGTTGTTACGAATGTAGGGCAGAGGTATAAAGTCCGTTTCACGTAAAGATACAGCATGTAGAGAAAATCACTTTATGCTCAACTCTGTTCGTGTGTGTGTGTGTGTGTAAGTGTAACTGTGAGATTCTTGATGGGGCAGGGTAATGGAGCGGGGAGGGTGCAGAACACAGAGATAACCTTGCACAACTTCCTCACTGTTACAGCTATCCCAACCCCCTCAGTCCTTGGCTTTCTCCCGAATCCACTGCGCTGCACTCCTGACCCAGTTACGAGAAAAAAAAAAAAACCTTTATTTTTTCCCTTTCCAACCATCCCCTTCACCTATACTTTTTCTCCGCCGCCACTGCTTCGCACAGAGAAATGCACTTTGCATGGCAGACAGGGAAAGAAACTAGCAGTAAAATCCATGCCATTTCTAGTATTGCTTTCCGCTTGGCTTCTCTCCCGCGAGTTCTATAACCAGGCTGATTGCTAGACGGTAAACCGAACTGGGTCAATAGAGAACGACGAAAATCGTTCGTTGATCGAACGGTTCCACCAACTTCATTCAAGAAGACGTAGATTAATTTTCTGGCCGTGGCCAGGTTATCGGTTTTCACGGCAATTACGATAAAATGTTCACGTATTCGAAACATTGGCTCCTAGTATCCAACCGTGCAAAACAGACAATTTTGAGTGACATTTAAAAGAAACACAAGCCTTGCCGTGTTCAATAAGGATATTCTAATTACACTGTTTCGTATCATGAATGTTCGGTAACACGTAGATAGGCATAATCCGAAATATAACTTTCTTTCATTTATTTCTGGCGACTTCGATTTTAAGGCAACCACCTGAAAGAAATACTAACATTAAGAAAAATTCCTAAACCGGCAGGAAGTAAATAAATGAAGCCATTAACTGTCCCCTATTTAGATACGTATTTGATATATTTAAATATATATACTGATTTTCAGTTTACTTGAATACCCACATTCGTCTTTCTTATGTCAGTCCAGCTTACAAGTCATGTTTCACCAGAATAATACATTAATATCACATATTTTATGCTAGGAACTGAAATTAATCCTATGAATAGTTAGGGAAATAAAAGAATGGTTTTTTTAAAACAATAAACTCCAAGACAGAAACAAAACTATGTCCAACAGAAAACACGAATACTTTTCTATAACTTGTTTAAGATCTATATTAGCAATTTATTACGTTAAATGAAACATTACAACGAATATTATTCTGACGGTAATCTTTTTAAGTTCTGAGAAGATTTAATTATATGTTACAAGGTATAGTCACATGAGTAATTAATACTTCTGTTAAAAGTTGTGTGGAGACACTAAGGTTAAAAATCATGCAAGTTTATGTGTTGTAGTCATTTTCCTTATTGTCTGCTCCACGGGGAATGCAATATACTTTTCTCACGCATAAATAATCTAAATTGATGTTTGGAAAGCTTCAACTAGTTACTGCACGCCGTGAGTAAGAAAGGGAGGAGTGTTACCACAAAGATCGGGAGAGATCTAGACGTGAGGCCTTTGAAGATGAAACAGCCATAATCTAATTTCAAAACAATGCATTTTTCACAATTACCTTTGGTAAGACTATGGCGAATTACTCATATTCGGAAAGTGTTTGACTTCACTACCTCGAGTAGAAAATTATTAAATATAAAATTAAAATTTAGGGCCTGTTTTTAACCATCGCAAAGTATACAATATGCCTGTACGTTATGCAAAACAGCTTATGACCATATTGTTCTGTTTGTGTTGAGTGTTTCCGTTGCACTGTACTCCGTGCCTGACTGTCTCGTGTGTTTGCCTCTCTCCCTCGTCTTTCGAGATACGCACCGATCCCACTGAAGTTTTGTACTACAGACTGCAGGACCTCTCTGGATGCGGTGCCAACTGCACGCTGATGGATAAAACGATCTCCCCCGAGCCTGCAGTGCGTCCGGCAAGGCCAGCACCTACTCTACGCGACGTACAGTTGCCACGCCTGCGCACACCGTGTTACAGGACGAATGGCTGCACGACGAGCCGACCATCCGGCTTCGGCCAGCCCGGCCGTACAACCGCGTTCGAATGGGCCTGGCTGGTGATATTCTTCGCACAGCGGCGTACTGACCTGCCTCTTAACACGCACACTTCTACCTTTCCAACCCGCACGCTTCTGCCTTTCCAACCAGCTGCATGGCCTTTTTAAACACCGGCTACTGGCCACAATTATCCCCTATATCACATGCTGCAGTCACGTTTCTGCAACGTTACTTTAATTATTTGCATTGCGTAATTGAAACGGTACGTGGTCTTAATTTTATTGCAAATGGACCACCCCTTATAGGTGTGGTGATTTACATGTCGAGTGGTGTTTATTCTGTTAGTAAATTAAAAGTTACAGTCCTTGTCTACGCGGTATCCACAGAACGAGAACCTCAAGGAAAATCGTAGTCGTGAACAACCAATGTTTTATTTCAATTTTGACGAAAAAAGTAACCTAGCAGTTTATGCTTATATTTTCCTGACAAGAACCAATATAAAATTGCAAATGTGTAGTTGATGAATATTATGAATAAAATAACGAAGGGAATATGCTACTATACACATCGAGAGAACCAAATTTGGCGTGATTTGAATGATTTATGTTTTGAAGTAAGAAATTTAAAAAGAAAACCATGTTACGGACATATGCCGTTACAGAGCTATGTTGTTACAAAAAACCCAAAATGTGATACAATAATGATTTAGCACCGAATATAAGCTACGAGTGTATGTTATAAACATATATATATGTAATGCAGAGAAAATTCTGCAGAAGGAGTAGATTCGTTTGTTATATTAGTAAATCAGAATAAAACAACATGAGTAACTAACCTATCGAACAATGAGGACATTAATTACAGATAGGCTATATGCAAATAACTCTGGAGGATACAACGAAGCCAACACAGGAGAATGCAGTAGGTTTTGTACGACTAGAAAGTAGTGGTGTTTGCGGAACTCGTATGTTCCGTCCTTCAAGCAGACTGAATATACGTATGTATGTTGACAACTAGCAAGCACTCTCATTTTATTTTCGGAATTTGTTTGTTTTATAATATCCCGAGTTATCTCTCTAAATACAGCTCTGTGATAACGCATTCCCATTAAGATTGTAACATTTCTTTACTGAATCGAATTAGACTTGGGTTGAACACTTGCACGAATTTGGGGGTCATACGATGGCCCACTTGATTACCTGATTTGAACGTAATGGCACCCATATACATACACTCACACACGCGCGCGCGCACACACACACACATATATATAATACCCTCCAACACGTTGCTGAAAGTAGGTAACCACCATACCCTAATAATAAAAAACTGGGGACAGTTCTTTAGAGTGCGTGGTTTTAATTATCTGCTTACTACACCAGAAAGCTCGTAGCGTCCATACACTGTTTTGTTTATGAAGTTATAACGGCCGAGAGGCAGACATATACGATAGTAGACGCGCATCTCAATTTTTCTGGCTGTTCAGTGTTTTGAGTCACGGCACAGCACTTTGGAAGCGAAAAGCTGGCATTCATTGTTACAGAGCATAAACTTTCGTTTGCCGGTTCAAATGGTAATCGGTTTCTCACATATATGATAGCCAGTATTGGTTGGCAGCAAGGCAGATACGAACACCGTAATAATGGACGTATTAAAAGTCTGATATATTATATCGTAAATTATCTTATCTGTATAAACGCAATACATCTGGAAACACTGTATGTTATAAATAATTTATGATTCAAAATTTNGTAAATTATCTTATCTGTATAAACGCAATACATCTGGAAACACTGTATGTTATAAATAATTTATGATTCAAAATTTTATGGAAGCAGTACAAAAGATAAAAAGGTATTTTTGTTCAAATTAGTTACTTTTCAAGCGATTGTGCCATATATAATAAATATGTATATAATAAATAATTTATGATTCAAAATTGTATGCAAGCAGTATATGAGAAAATGTATTTTTGCTCCAATCAGTTACTTTTTAAGCTATTTCGCCATAAATAATTTATTATATACAGTGTTTCCAGATCTATTACGTTTATATAGTTCAGATAATTTACGATACAATCTATGATACTTTTTACATGTTCATATTTCTAACTGTAACCCTTATTTCTTAGTTTACTTACTGCTAAAAAAGAAAGTGTAATTTTACTACCGCTTTCTAGGTTTAGTTAGATAGTTAAATGAAATGAATAGCTAAAATTAGTTGTTTTGTTACAGCCAAGTATTATATATTTTTATATAATTATTTTAAAAACGAAAGCACACTTACCTGCTGCACAATTCTCTGATTATTAACTACCTGATCTACAAGATAACATTTTGTGATACAAACATAAATATACAGTATCTATTTTATAAGTCATCAGACTGAGAATCATTTATTAGTGCTATTTTATGAAGAGAATCACAAACATTATTTCCTTAAATTAAAAGGTAACTCATTACTTTAATCTCATAAGGAATTTCCTATACTGTAACATGTAAGTAAATACTTTCCTTACTTACAAGTTAGAATCTTAACCTGGATTAATTTTTAAGATAATCTTAGAATTTGTATGGTAGAATGTTGACCATCCTGTTATCAATTTCGATCAAATTGAAATGGAAATTTTTGTAATAAATATTAATTTTAATTCAAATGATTAAATAATACATTAACAAAACTAAATTATGTATTTTCATTTCAATGCACTATCGAATGACAAATAATAAGGTGCAATAATAAAATAGTAACCTTTTAACTGCATATAATAACTTTTTTCGAAATATGTTTTAACCTAACAGAAAACAAATCCTTAGAGTAATAAAATACTTGAGCTTGAAGTTAAAATTCACCAGATCACTAAAGTTGACCACTCAATGCACGCGTTTGTTCGAACTTCCTTAATAGTTTTAATTATTGGTTGTTTTATATGGCACTACTGCCACACCACAATTGTTTAGGGTATGGACGTCAACATTTTATGTTCTTGTTTGCGTGAAGCACGCATTAAAGGTTATAGTGCCCGCGAGGCGTTTACTAATATTTCTGAGCCTTGCCACTGCCCTTCGCCGGCATAGTGCTTTACACACATCTCACACATCGAACAATTATTTATTTGCTCTAAAGAACAGTGTTAATTAAGAATTTCGCCATGTGAAAAGAAACAATTCTAGTCTAAGATGGATATAAGAGATGCTTTACAACCACACCTGCTTGTCACATAGTGGTGAACTAGTATAAACTAGGTTACACTGAAAATATCCGTCCCCTTAATTATCGTAGCGAATAGTACGTGAACAATAACTAATTAAAAATTAATTATACACTATTTATCTAAGCGTTTAACTTCACTTATGAAAAACAATATTCAGTAAAACGTGCGGAACTTTCAAGCACCACGCATAGAACTTTTCCTCTGCTACTTCCAAGTGCACTTTTTCTCCCCAACCTTCTTCAGACATCTTTCCCGTCCTGTTATTTTTTCATCTTTTTGAGAGAAAAATCAACATTACGAACAACGGACCTTGGAGCAGCAGTGTTTTTCTTACAACCGACAAGTTTCAGTAGGACATGATTACATTTTATGTCACAGATATTTGAAAATAACATCAAGCCATAATTTTGCCAATAAAGTTTAATTCCACACTAAATTAAATATTTATTTTTAAAAGGTTTATGATACTGTTCACTTAGTCAGGCATTTCGATTAATATTGTTTTCGAAACTGTTGAAAAACCGGAATAAAGGGAAATTCCAAAGTTTTTCAGATAATACGTTTATTGGTGGCAAACATCTTCCCTTAATTCAGTTCTTTTATTTATAAATATAATGGTTACATGAGTAATTTGGCGAAAAAAGGTAAAGCAATCAAAACAGGGTAGGAAATTAATAACAAATTGTCAGGTAGGTGAAGTCTGTAAGAAAACCTACTAATCAACATAATAAAGTTGTTAAACTTATTCACAGTACTAGTCCACAATTATGCGGTGATAATTAAGGCTTTCGAATTTCTGTTTAATACACAAAATATCAAATTTGTTTGTTTGTTATTTCTAGTAGCTATACCTATGTTGCCAATATCACAAATTGTATTGTATAGGGCTTTTTAACATCCACCGCTGTTAAGTCTTATCAGAGAACGGTTTACAAACTCATTTATAACCTAACCTAAGCTTACACCCATGCCTTACCCGGAATTCGAACTCACAGCCTCCCGCACCCCAGACCGGCGGTGCACCAACCGACTGCGCCACGGCAGGTCAGCAAAATCACAGATTGTTCAAAAAAATAATTATTTGTGTATTTTATAATACAGTAATTTTTCATTCACACCTCGATTTTTATATGAAAAGGAGACCATGTTAGTTGATAATTCCTTAAACTGAAATCTTTATAGAAGTTAAGATTTGTTTATTTACAAGCCGCTTCCATTGGTAGGATTTTTTTTAAACATTACAGGTACATTTGTAAATAACCACTTTTTCACCTTTACTAAAAACGTATTCCCTCATACAAATGTTTTAAAATCCAATACATTTTAAAATCAATAATTTGTCAGATGCTCATGACAATGTATTGTATTTTGAAAGCTCTCGGCCAAGTGACCTTTATAACGGACGTTGTGTACCATCTAGAAATCACTCTCAAGACCACATGAACAGATGCAAAGAAAACATCGCAACTATTGGAAACAAAAATGTTCATAGGTTGCGCCCCTAAACACGCGGTCTCTTCCATCTTTTTTTCAATATAGACTTTCATACTACATACCTACACTTACTAAACTATTTTAACACTAATCATGTGGTATAGGGGAAATACAGTGCTGGCGACAGAAATCAAACCAACTGTAGACATAAAAACGTTACGGGATCAGTTACACAAAACTTAATGGATATTATGAAGTAAGGATAACAATTTGGACTAATTGCGTTACCCAACGAGGGGAGAGCAACTACGCGAAGGCCATAAATACAGGATTAAATATGAAGTGTGCCCTCTTTCAGGCGGTGAACCGACGTGGCATGAAGTCGAACAGAGTTAGAAAACTCCCCGTGCAGCATATTCTACTATCCTTCTTCGAAGTGCCGAAGGAGATTTCCAAGAGTTTGGCCAGTTCACGCATGTTCTCAAATTCGTACAGTACACACGCATACTTGACAATTCACACGAACGCACACATTCGCGCTAGCATATTCGAGTAATTTAAATTTCGATCACTAGCAAACATGTGATCTCATGAACTTACTCACATGGAAATAACGAGTGTGCCCATTCGTGCTCTTGCTTACAAAATCAATCAAGACTGATGGCTGAGCGACGACCACTAATGTAACATTACATTTGTATACGCGTCGTGGCAGCAGTAACTACAGGAAACAAAACAGATGATACATTCAAAACATAAATTTTTTCCGTATAGTTCATCGGCTATAGTGCTTATATACGCCATGAGAAGGGTATCTTTGAAAGACTAACACTAGGCTGGCAATCAAAACTTGAAGCACCCTACCTGTTATATGCTGAGTTCATCCCCACAATGACTTAGCAGAGGTGACTCACTTTCGTCCGGATCGCCAGACTAGAGGAGCAGTTTTAGGGAATTAGGCTAGGCACGTGAACGGCAAAACGCTGCGGGTTTCAGGCAGTAGACCTAAAATTGTTTTCCAAACGGCGTGTGAAATGACTTTGAGTCTAGTGACAGTAGGTTAAGTGCCATAAGGGTGAAGTGACCGTAGGCTAGAAGACTTTAAGACTAGTGCCAGCTGGAAAACGAACTGAGTCTAGAAGCTCTGGCTGAAATTACATTTAGGCGAACTGCCAGCACAGTAAACTCTGTAGGAGAAACGATTTCATGTACACTTCCGCTTCCCTAAGATTATGTTACCTCCTGATGACATAACCCCGTGGCTCAACAGCCAGAAAATGTGTTTCGCTTCCTGAGATTAGTCTCGTTATTTTGGGGTAGAAATAACGGATGTGTCGAATACTTTGTAGAGGATCAGCTGGCGTTTCAATTACGTTGCAGTGTGTTGTAAATACACGTTTTGCCAATAAACTATTAAATGTGCGCCCAATGTGCTGATCTGCGGAAAGAACACGCACTTCAGAAGAGGGACGCTGTGTGCTTTTAAGACATCATGCACATTACAAACATCACTTCATACCACTTGAAAATGGTTAAAAACAGCTTTTTAAAAGTGCCGTATCACAAAATGTACGCGTTATATACACACAGAAGAACAGGAGGTGCATGTAATAAACCTTGCTACAGACCAATAAAATTATTCGGTCGCCACTGAAATTATCATAGTATCAATTACTGTAATAATTACGGATCAAACAAATAAGGGTATTTTTTCTAATGATATTCCTAGTGATTTTATATTGATTGTTGTTGAGATAAAATTAATAGCTCCTAAAATTGATGAGATTCCTGCTATATGTAATGAGAAAATAGTTAAATCTACAGATATTCTTATATGACCAGTTAATCCCGCTGAAGGAGGATATAACAGTTTTGGTGGGTGAATGAGAAGGCGGAGAACCGTGCGCAGCATGGTGACTTTGTTACGAGGGTGCCGAGTGATTTTTCGACACTGCAGACCACACACTAAAGATGAGGTAGACCGCTTATTCGTCTTATACGCACGTACCCAACATTGACCTACCCCAAAGGAACATAACTCTCATATTCACATGGTCAATACTGATGAACGCATTTGTTTACATCTCAATTTTCAAAAAGACAGGCACTTTTATATAAATAAAATAGTTTTTATCAATTTGAATTTAATCAAATTTCATTCCAAATTGGTTAGGAGAAGTATACATACGTATCAAAGCACTTGTTTACAAACCAGTGTTCTTACCTCAAATCCAATCCATGCCGGTTTTGCTAGACGTGTTCGCATAAAAGAAGTTCAATGTTGTGAGACAGAGACAGGTTGTGCGCAGCCAGCGAGATCGGTCTACCTAATCTTTGATCTATGCTGCAGACACAGTGCATGTGCACGCAGGCATTGATATAGGCGAGAGTAGTAATGGCATGGGACGGAAGGGCTCGCGAATGTTGGAAGTGCTCGCGTTGCTTCCGGGCAAACACTACCTACTCCATTCACGGTAACTTCCAACTTTCCACAAGCTCTGCTCAAGTTCTATTTCCATGATATTCCTCCGCCTCATATAAACAAAGCTTAGAACATTACACCAGATTTTCAACGCACTGCATTCGCACGCACTCAATGTAATAATATTTTGCATAAGAACTATTTCTTACTAGACATTACCAACACACCCATTATCTCTCTACCTTTATTCATGTTAGTCATAAATTAAATATATTATAATTTATAGATAAATTATAAGTTAAAGTTAAATTTAACCAAACAGAAGCTACGTTTATGTTAAAACAAGTATAGACCTCTTGATATATGTGACGTATCTACAAAACAACCAATCGCGTCATACATCGTGTTTTTTTTTTCAAAGGGTCGATTAAAAATATGTGAAGAAACCGCTAATAGACTATAGTTTTAAATCGACCCACGGGACACTGTTGAGGTAGTAGATGTTAACGAATGACATTTAATTTAATCTTCTATAATGGAAAATATCGGATATTTACTACGATATTTCTCTTCATTAGATTAACTTTAAAGTGTTTGCATTTGCGACAAATGTAGTCAACTATCGATCATTATGATAATGATAACAATAATTGCATTTACCCTAACCATACCTTTAAAGTGTTTCACTTAAAAAGTGTTTTGAATGCAGGAATTTAGCTTTACCGGTATTCAGCCTAACGTGGTTATTATAAAAATTTCTTAGCATCCCCAATTTCTCAGACAGGAATTTCACCTCCTGACGTTTAGCTCAAAAGACGCTTAGCGTATAAAACGATTTATACAAATAAAAAAAAATGCATATTTCCTTTGATCTCCATAGAAACGATTATATAAACTCTTTCATCCCCAGTGTAGACAATTGGCTACATGTTGCACAGGAAGGTTATATATGACTGGTCCTGTACAGTACGAAGCTCAGTGCCCAATGATCTTTTATGTGTGTTGCTGGTTCGTATACCTTGCTGCTGCTCTAGGTTATGACTAGCTCGTATCTCCGACNATGACTAGCTCGTATCCACTAAACACAACGTCTGCAGCTCATTTGGTTGTATTAGCGATACAGTTTCTTTGCCAACATAAGTGCAGCGCGCATCAAATAATTATTTATTTGCAGCGCCAGAAATTTTAAATTAATGTGGGAATGAAAGGGCTAAAAAGCTTTTTGCCTGTCAGGAATTTTGCTTAAAAAGCGCCAATAAGCATTTTTTGTCTAACATGCGTTTCACTTAAAGACATCAACTTTACGATTAACGCAATTTGATTTTAAACTAAGCGACGAGTATGCTCGTGAAGGCATCGGCTGGGATTAAACGTCCAAATATTTTGAAAGAGTTTACATGAGCGAAAAATAAATAATTATCTGTTNGAAGGCATCGGCTGGGATTAAACGTCCAAATATTTTGAAAGAGTTTACATGAGCGAAAAATAAATAATTATCTGTTTGTAAACGCAACTTTTACATGATTCCAAGCGTCTATACTTAACATAACTATTTCTTAACTGACACTGCACTGAAAATGGAAACGAATAAACCAAGAGTTTATTAATAGTTGATTAATCATATTGTTAGTCAAACAAAAAATTAATTCATAACAAATGTTTGCAGTTGTACTATTTAAGTCTTACTTTTTTACGTAATGGCTACACGAAAAATTACAACAAATTCAGGTACAAGAGGTATGTTTTTTGACCGTCTCAAAAGCCACAGGTCAATAAGACAAATAACTTTTGGTTAATTAATTAATTAGCCTGGTAGTCTATGTTTGTATCAAAGCGGGTTGTGTATAAAAATGTTCTGTACACGAAGGAGTGATTTGCAGATTTGATGTGAGCTGGTAGCGCTCCAAACGATAGTTCATAGTGTTTTGACAGACACTGTACCTGATGGATTACTAATAGATTGCTCGACTGTTTTGTATTCAAAGAAGTTTCGCTGCCCCGACAGTCGAGAGCGTATGCGAAGAGAAATGGGGGTTAGAGGTTCTAGGTATTGAATAAGCATCGTGTAGATTAGTATGAACAACTATACACGCCTCGAAATAAACACTTGGTTGACTAACAAGCTCCGAGTTCTGCCGTCATGCACCCTTCAAAGTAAACATTGTGTGTTCTTTCTACTGTGACTGAAAACTAATATGATTACGAAATGGTTAACCGAGACAACTGATGTAGTAGCGTGTTAATAAAAGTGAACTAAAAATTCAAGAGATGAAACTGAATAACAAACAGCGTAGAAAAATTTCGTTTCGCATGATACGCACAGGTATTGAAAATTAAAAGTCCCGCCATTGATATTTCTGTCAGATACACGATGAAGGTTGTTTATTATTCCCCCTGATCCAACAGGTAATTTAGGCATTATCTGTAAGTACACTATGGCTAAGGCATACATCAAGTAACTAAATTTAAAGCTTGTATTTACAGATAAGCCATAAAGCTGAAGAACACTGCATGGCATTGTTTCGACAGTATCAATATAAAATCAGCGAATTTGACTGCAGATATGTTGTAACTGCTCCACGTGAACAAGTAAAATTATTTTACTAATAATTTTGGTTTGCTGGTATTCGCTGATGAAAGAGTGATTCCTACTTATATCTAGTGAATTGCACTGGGCTGACAGTAAAACCGCAGGTCCGCTAACATGCAAAATCTCTCGAGCTTTTTAATGCTTACATACAGAAAGAAAAATATTTTATTCCTACTTTTNGGTCCGCTAACATGCAAAATCTCTCGAGCTTTTTAATGCTTACATACAGAAAGAAAAATATTTTATTCCTACTTTCCAAAATTAGTTCTTTTTGCTTGTGTACATCGTTTTGACGCGAGTACAAATAATACGTTTTATGTACTTTCCAAACGTAAGCAAAAACGAGCTCGAGAGATTTAGTATATAGAATGTGTCTGCCTACTTGCANGTTTTATGTACTTTCCAAACGTAAGCAAAAACGAGCTCGAGAGATTTAGTATATAGAATGTGTCTGCCTACTTGCAGCTCTTTTCCACATTTGAGGCAAATAAATGCGGGAGCGATAAGTGCTACACTGCTATGCGCATCAAGTGCGCCATAGCCACTAAGCGCAAGGCTCTGAACTGGCGTGCAGTGTTCTCGTTTTTCTGCGTGTGCCTATGGGACTTTCAGCGGCGAACCTATTATTTTATTGGTGGGAAGTCTGCAACAAGATTCAATACAGGGTCCGTAAATATCTTTGCAGGTATCTGACGCCTATATTTTGTGTTAAGAGTGTTTTGAAAAAGCAGTTTTCAGCTTTATTGGAGTGCTCTGAAATGTCGTTTCTANGCCTATATTTTGTGTTAAGAGTGTTTTGAAAAAGCAGTTTTCAGCTTTATTGGAGTGCTCTGAAATGTCGTTTCTAGTGTACGTGACGTCTTGAAAACACTCGACAGGCGTCGTCTGGAATGTGCGTTCTCTTCGTATATCAGCACATTGAACGCGCCGTCGACAAATGCGTATTTCAAACACTCTGCAATACGGTTCAAGCGCTAGGTAGGTGGGCCACCGTAACTAAGCACATTGGGAAAAGTTAATTCATCCACGTTCAACTCAATCACAATAATTTTGAGAGTGAACTACATGTTTCGCGTTGCTACGCGATTATTATATTTTGTACGAAATCAAAGGGCAGATAAAAATTCACGTTAAGTGCGGCATACGCCGCAAATGCATTGCATTGCTTGCCACGTGGAAAACGGCTAATGGTGAGGATTATGAGAAAAAAGAAAAATTATGGACTGTTAGAATTTAATTTCAAACGAATATCTGCGCTGTTAAGGGCACTGCCTACCGGCAGGATATCCCGTGTTAAGGAAATTTAGCCTAAGTGCGTTATTTTTAAAATAGGCGTTTCAAACAACATGCGTTCTTCATGAGTTTTTTTACGACAAGATACCTACGAGCATAACTTTTCAATACAGATGGGCAGTATTAATTTGTTTGTAAAACATAGATTTTAACAATTACTTGCCAACAGGTTATACATGTTATGGAAACATCTCTACACTAGGGAACTTCTCCTAAAAAAATTGAGAAGAATACATTTTGTTTGAAACGCCTATCTTTAAAATTAATGCAGTAGAGCGAAATTTCCTTAACATAGAATTTTCTATTTGAACTTCGCAGCTACTAGCCGGTAGGAAGTGCCCTTAAGTACACAGGATATTACTAGTAACATTCATTGCTCTATAAAGTAGTTTTTTTTAACTTGATTTTAAATTGGTATCGAAATATGTTTATGGTTCTATAAGCACGTGTGGCTATTACGAGAACTNCAACATTCATTGCTCTATAAAGTAGTTTTTTTTTAACTTGATTTTAAATTGGTATCGAAATATGTTTATGGTTCTATAAGCACGTGTGGCTATTACGAGAACTAACGTAGTTGATAGTTAAAATATTTCGTCGACAGGTGCCGTGCGAGTGGAACTGAAATTCAGTGTATCACAAAATAAAATCATTTATATCTTCATCGCACTTGTGTTTTAGTGTCAGAATTTCTTTATTTATCTTTCATAAACATATTTTAGGGAAAACATTTAATCAAGAAATTTTGAGGCCCTGCCACAATGGTGCAGATGTGTCTGTCCGAGCTAAAGGTGCAGATGCCGATACAGCATTTGATTAATCCATGTGACCTGTGACGTCACGTGCTGATGACGCAGACGGCTGATAAAGAGCTGTCTGATCGGACCTGGCCAACTTTCATCTCTGGATGTTGGACGCATCGGACTGCACAAAGAGCATCTGGCGTCGCTTGCAACGTCGGCCATCGAGTTGCTTCGTTTGTACCCGAGCGCGCAAAACCACTCGTGAAAGGATAGTTTCTGTTATCTATTGTCAATACTTAAAATGAATAACCTTGATGGGAATATGATCTTATCTATTGATTTATGCATATATTTATATATAATATTTACGACTCACACGATTCATGATTTAAACAGCCACGAATGATAATAGTTTACGAGTTAACGTTAAACTTCATTAACGACAAGCATATTATGCGCAAACGATACACAGAGGAAAAAAAGAGAATAATTTGAAAAAGATAATGAACGAAATTAGGCACCGATGTCGGACATTTTTTCTGCCTACTATTTTGCGTCATACAAACTACGAGCACCAGACAACTTCATTTCTAGAACACTCAGGCCCGTCCAAGCTGACAGCACGGTCAGACAACACAGCCGGACAGGCACGTCTGCACAATTATTGTAGTCGGCCATTTAACGTAACGTGTTTCTTACGGGCGCGTAAAAATGTCGGTGGTATTGAAAGTTGAAATACGTTTTGAAAGTTCAACCACACAGTATCATAAAATACTAACAAGTGTTCTGGAAAATAATAAATGCCTTATAATTTATAAACGTTTGTGTAAACCTTCAGCAGTACGCATATTTAAGTATCAGAATGGACAGTGCTGTTCGTGGGAAATCACCGTAAATAAATAAATGTAAAAAAAAAAACATGTTTGAAACGACATTAAACGCAAATCACATAACAGGTTCACATGATTATGATCTACAATATTAGTTCATATTATTCACTATTAAAGCTTGTTTCTGCCCGTAAAAGTTTTAATGTGGAATTGCAGTACTTCGTGAAGCTATACATTGGATAGCAAATTTTTGACATGGATGACGTGTCTTTCTCGCACGCTCGGGGGGTAATGCGCGTCGCACTCGCCGTCACGAAAACATGTACCGCGCCTCTCAGTTCCCGTACGCACGCTGGACCGTGCACGCGTACCGATCTACGGAGCAAGTTTGCCACACATTATAAATACATTATTTTATAACGTTCGCCTTATCGATTCTGGTGGTGCGTCATCTAGTTTGAGACAAATTTCGGTGCAATTTGCAGCTATTTTATTCTGTAGCGCTCCATTGCTCCGAAACTAAAAGATCCAGGGACGTGAGTGATAGCTCATTCGAAAGGGCTTAAAAAGGCCCTCCTTTTATCGCAATAACCACTGATCTACTCTGAAAATTATCGAAGCAGCTGCGCTTTTAACTCGTGAAACAGCGTCATGCCACGAAAGAAGGGCAAGGATCCGAGTCGAAATCCGCCACAAAACCGACAACCGCCATTAACTTTGGCAGAAAGAAGCCGCAGATACAAGGAGAAGAAAAAATGAAGAGAATATAAACGCCAGAAACGAAGTTATGGGGCTCCAAATACTAGCGTGCAGAACAAAAACGGTGCGNTGGCAGAAAGAAGCCGCAGATACAAGGAGAAGAAAAAATGAAGAGAATATAAACGCCAGAAACGAAGTTATGGGGCTCCAAATACTAGCGTGCAGAACAAAAACGGTGCGCGCGCCGCTTCTCCGCAGCCGGGTCCCTCGGGAGTGCCACCAAAACGACCGAGGATGTCAGATATGTATTTGCGAAATCATGACGANAGCTATTTCTAAACAATTCCTTCGGGCATGTGTGCGGTGTGTGCGATCGCCTCTGGCACAAGGATATATCGAACTGTGTGTTTCATTCATTATCCAATACTCTAACAAGACAGACATGTAATCCATGTTCGGTAGGTGCCACAAACGGCGATCTACCAAGGGCAAGTTTTTTTCTTAGCTTCGTTCTGGAGATCACTGCTAAGAACACGAGCTTGTTTGGACTTGATCTTAAAACATCTGCTCAATTAAATTCTATGGGATTAAAATAATCAACACATTATACCTATCTCCGTGCGTCATAGATTATCATATCACTTTTATACGAAATGGCCTGTAATTGTTTTCTGAAAATGACAAACAAAACTGCCACTAAGCAGACTCTTAGCTGTATGTCAGGGTCCATTGCGCTTGTGTGATAAAAAATGACGTAAAATATTGTTTTTAATTGAATTACCATAACAAACACCGATCTTTGTGCAATAAACGATACGAGGTTATTTTAATATGTTTTTAAAAAAGGTTTATACAAATTTCAAACATATTTATTAAACTTGCATTTTACCAATTGCATATTAGGCTAATAGTGAGCTTTATAGTAATTGAAAATGAAGATTATGTTTGTTTCTANTTGCATTTTACCAATTGCATATTAGGCTAATAGTGAGCTTTATAGTAATTGAAAATGAAGATTATGTTTGTTTCTATTTATAAGTTAGGGACGACTCTTCTCCCATTATTCATTAATTATTATGACCCAAACAATACTCACTATCTAAAATACATTTGCTAGACAACTTGAAATGATTGCGGCGCACTGAGCTCCTGGAGTATGCACAAAATGCACTATATTTTAAGCGTATGNGCTAGACAACTTGAAATGATTGCGGCGCACTGAGCTCCTGGAGTATGCACAAAATGCACTATATTTTAAGCGTATGGCGCGTGCTTCAAAACAAACATTACTCAGTTATGGTTTTTTAAAATTATTAAAATNGGCGCGTGCTTCAAAACAAACATTACTCAGTTATGGTTTTTTAAAATTATTAAAATGATACCCTTCACTCTTGCAGTTTAAAAATCTACTCATATGATACTGCACGCTATGTTCGTCAGTGTAGCATTACCAACTCAATTAACTTATTCGCCCAATAGTTTTTCTGATCACAAAACATAACGCTATTTAAAAGATAACATTTTTAGAGGTGGGATATTTTTCTGAAGGATATCCTCCTTATCATAGTGTCGTGAAAACATTGTAAATAGGCCGGTGTGTTTCTCTCTTGCTGAATTGGCGATTTTAAAATTCTGTAAAAATTATAATGTAATCTTAGTCTTAAAATAAAATGGGTTATCTTTATAATATGTGTAGTGAAATTGAGTACGATAACGTTTAGGTATTGAATAATTTAAATCACATTAATTAAAATCAATCAGTAATTGAAATTCGTTTTCCTTGGTTGTGGTATTATAAGTTAGTTCTAACGTAACCAATGTGGCACACCCCCTTCCTAATAAAATTTTTTTTAATTTTTCAAGAGTGATTTCCGTGTCTCAAGAAAAATACGTCTTGGAAAATTGTGTACGAAGAATTAATGGTCGGAAAAGAATACCTAGTGGTCCCAGAGAAAATGAAGAATAATATCGGGTAGTTGTTTACAGTTAGTCGTAGGTGCCAGGTGACCCAGTTGACTTCCTGGACGCCTCAATCACTATGCATGTACAGCTGTACGCCAGGAGCACGATGAACGAATGTACACATCGACCACACATCGTTAAATCGCATAGTGAAAAAGCATGGTTTTCCAGAGGGTGTTTGGTCACCAACCCTAAGACTGGGATTATATNTTTTATCTGCATAGTACACTCTCAGTTATTCAGAATCAAGACTTGACCTAACAAGACTTGTTGAATTTACTGGTTTCTTTCTTATTTCAGTTGTTCAGGAAAACTTATTCTGTAGATACAACTACACCTCTCTAGCAATATACAATGCGGCGTAGAAAAAAAATTAATACCCAACTTCCGTCAAGTAATTCAACTGTAATTAGTGCAGGACAAAATTTTAAGTCATGAAAATGNAAAAAATTAATACCCAACTTCCGTCAAGTAATTCAACTGTAATTAGTGCAGGACAAAATTTTAAGTCATGAAAATGTTTTGCCGTTTCACTAATACCACGTAACGCGTGGATTAAATTTGACGACTACATTTGAAGGTATCGATTGAAAAGAAAAATGGAGCTTAATGTAATCAATGTAACGGAATATTTNAATTTGACGACTACATTTGAAGGTATCGATTGAAAAGAAAAATGGAGCTTAATGTAATCAATGTAACGGAATATTTGCGGTTAATAATGATTAAATTCTATTATAAGCGCGCGACATATGTTGAAGGGAAAACTAACTCACTGCATATAATCCATTTACGGTTATTCCACACTTACCTGAAACCCTGATAATGTTCTACTTCCAGGATATTCCTCCGTCTCGTTCAAACTAACCATAACGAAGCCTAGAAAATTACACCAAAGGACAACACACTGAATTCGTGCGCACTCAGTTGTAATAATATTTTGATGAGAACTACTTCTTACAAGGCGCTACCAAAACACATGTTTTCTCGCTGTTTTCATTTCTATATATTATAAATAAAATATTATAATTTATAAATAGTATATAAGTAAAACTTATATTTTTTAACAAAATACACTCTAAGAAATTATTTGTAAATTTACCATATCAGTGTATACGGACAGTGACAAAGCGCGAATGGTAAATTATTTTCCCATACATGCATGGAGACGTTCCTACAGTTGCTCAGGAAACAGTCAAATGCGTAGGGAAGTTCCTAACTTTGTAAAGTAGCAATGCTAAACATTCCCATATTTTCATCCCGACATGTAGTATTATTTCCACATACTGTATAAGTTAAAAACTTCCAGTACNGCTAAACATTCCCATATTTTCATCCCGACATGTAGTATTATTTCCACATACTGTATAAGTTAAAAACTTCCAGTACAGTTTAGGAAGTTTACGAAAATATAGTTTGCAGTGTATAAGATACTTTTATGTTGTCACAAGTATAAAGCGCTTGTGATACACGGCGTATAACTAATCACGTCATACATGAGGTGATTTTTCAAAGGGTTGANCACAAGTATAAAGCGCTTGTGATACACGGCGTATAACTAATCACGTCATACATGAGGTGATTTTTCAAAGGGTTGATTCCAAACGTCTGAAGAAACCGGGAATAGACTATAGCACACACATCGGTTATACTTCACCACGATAGCTTCATCACTTACGGGTGTTAGTCATGTAAAATTTTGTTATTTTATATTTGTACCACATATTGTTCAACTTGTAGACGTCATCGGTGACTGCCTTTTCCATAGGTAATATTATTTTGAGATGGCATGGTTTCTGAAAAATGACATGTCTAAGTAAACTTTTTACTGTTTTTGAAATTTACAAATAAAATAAACCAAACTATTTGCAGAAAATTAAAAAAAGACCACTGAAAGAGCTTGACTTAATTAATTTTAAAATATGTTTAACAAAAATTATATTCTAAAGGTTATGGGCCAATCAAAAACAAAAAANCTTGACTTAATTAATTTTAAAATATGTTTAACAAAAATTATATTCTAAAGGTTATGGGCCAATCAAAAACAAAAAAGTGCAATAATTTAAATATTTTCCAGCAATTTTTTGAAATTCCAAAAAATTTAAATTCCTTGTAAAATTTTATGTACTATGTCTTGAAGTAACTGTGGGTATCTTCTTTCAGTGCGGATTATATAACTTCCGTACGTAAAATGGTTTTCATTATTTGTACATTTCTGAAACAGTAAATGATGAATTTGACATGTATTTATGCAAAAACTATGCCCTCAATTTTTTTTTCGCAATTAAAGAGTAATCACTGGTAATGTCTAAAAGAAGAACAGTATGAGGGACAAATATAAAATAACATATTTTTGGTTGGCCCACGTCCTTGATACGCAAAAACAAACGTGTAATACGAAACTCAGTACTGCAATTATTTTGTCTGAAATAATCCGGTTATTTAACACAAGTCTAACTTGTAACAGACGGAAAGCATGTTTTTGTTCGAAATGATTCTCACCAGTAGCCATTTCACTTGTGGAGGAAAGAGAATGGTAGAAGTGGTTTTTCCAGCACGGAACGAGTTTCAGTATTCACAGGTGGAATTTGCCGTCACTGTGACGTCATCTGGCTGCTAAAGTCACGAAGCGGCAACGTGATGCCTGTATTTCAAAGTCACTTCTCATTGCGTCAATCATGGAAGATGTTTATTTTTTCGCACTGAGGATAATAGCGATCTTTAGTTACTAGGTGAGCAATAATGATGGTTTACATAAGTAGTGGTACAGGCGTTTACCTGGAGCAGATTTGAAAACCGTTCGGGAAATGCAGTAAGGAAAGATAGATATGGATGAATTCGCTATTGTACGCGCGGAGAGTAGCGAGAATTAACGTGCATTCAACCTTCTGTTGGTACTTATTGACGTTGATGTTAACGTTAGACGCACAACTTTTAATGCAACATAATAGTTTTGAGACAAAGATGTCACAAACCAACAAAGAAATTATAACACGGCTGGAACAAAACATCATTGATCAGAAGAATATTAATAAGTTGAAATATTTAAGTAAGTTACAGAGAACTAATTCCCCGTGAAATTAACAAATAAATTCTCATTATCCTTGCACGAAAAGGTCACCGTTAATATTTAGTTTCACTGAGTGAATCCGTGACTTTCACTAAATGTAACTTAGAGATTAAATATTTTTATGGTACATCGGCACTGATCCCCTGCAAAATATTAGTATTTAAATGTATTTAAAAAATTAATTGTCTCGGGATGAAAACTATTCCGTCAGCGAAAGTTGAAATAAAATATTATTCGCTTTAGAGTAGTGGAATCTGCATCTCCTCCAATTTTTTAAAAATCAATTTCCTACGGTGAGTAACAAGTGATACGGGTATACGGCCACTGACGTAATTAACGAAATATTTACATGTTCTTTCCTTGCATCCTGACTCCAGCACAAAGCTAGATAAGCACGCCTTTCTCCAATTTGTGTAAGTTTTCCCCATTTGGTAGTATCTCATTTAAACGAATGAAATAATTCTCAAATGTTTCTTTATACCTTTCCAAGTTCATGCATGACTCCTGATGAATCCTGAGACTTAAAATTATACGTTCCTGAAACGCAGATGGCATACAGTGCCAGCTCAAGAAACACTGCTTATCCCAGACAGCTCATAAAAAACTGCTTGATCGTCGCGGAGGCCTGGCAAGCACACTCCAGACGAAATATGGGCGTAATTGACTATAACCGCCTCCTATATTCCGCACCTGACATGAGTTGCAAATAACGTTGCGTTCCTCACGATACGTGATGTATTTTATTTGCTTTTAAGACAAATATTTCATACGGCCTTTGCTTGCGGCACTTCCTTATTGCAGAGCTCACGCTATCCAAATTCGATTTTTTATTACGTTCTTCGTTTTGGTTTTAATTAGTTTATTTTCAGTAATTATTCTCTTCGAGTTATGCTTCTTTCCGATAACTTTCTTTAAAATAAAATAAAATATAATTTTTTTTAAGNGAAATAATTAGTTTTACATTGCGCTGCTATGAAACCTTAATTAAATGACGATTATAAAATATTATTTCCTTATAGTACATGCGTAAAACAAAACAACTTATATAAAGATAGCAGTTTTCAGCCGCCACGTCAAATATTTGTCTTCTTGCAACGTTTCAGCAGTCGTTGCAGATATCATCGTCACGTAGTCGTACTGACCAACTGATTAGTAATTTGTCCTAATATGCCCTAATAGAAGTGTTAGGTGTGCGTCCGAAGTATGGACGGGACATAGTGCACGTCAGGGCTAAGCCCCGCACGCCTACAAGGAGGGGAATTCTTGCAAGGAAGCGTGCATCGCGGCAGAGAGGGATTGGCCAGCCAAGACTACCTCCCTGAGTGTACCTACAATTAAACTTCAACTAAGAAGAGAAAGGGGAAAACCGTTATAGAAACCGTAAAAAACCCTTTCGATTAGAAATAATTCTCTACTTTCACTTGCATGGTTATAAAATGCTACAGGATGAAGGTAGGCAGGAACCATGCACTTTATTAGTGGTAAGTGAAAGACTAACAGAGAGGGGACAGGCCTTCCTTTAATTTATTTGGCACTGGCGTAACCAAAGTGATGCATACATGTCACTCTGATGAGGGGAGTGGCACAACTGGACCACTGACTGGTAACATTTTTTGTGTTAATTTTTTTTGGCGGACCCTCAAATCCCGTTACGCCAGCGTGGGCCCCCTCAGAGTTGTGTGGCCCTCCGGCATACAAGTTAGTAGCTAAGTCGGTACGGACATGGGCTGTGTTTCAGTGCCAGCCCTATAAGCCTTCAACCAAACTTAGTACGTTATAAGATGACGCATGCATCACGGCTAAAGCAGGGTTGCCTGGCGTCATGGACCTAATTGTAGCAATGGACACACCCCGAGAGAGGAAGGAGTCTAGATGGTAGGACACAGCAAACCCAATGTTAGGGACTTTATACCCCCAGATTTTTGGCAGGTCGCTTGCTGAGTGGCTGGGATCGTCAGCCTATCACATGCTGGCTTACTTCTGTACATTTTTCTCTGTAGGAACCTTAAGGCACTGAGCCGTGGGGCCACAACAGTGATAGGACACACAACACACCCAATGGCTACTCGAATGTCTCCCAATTCTGCCTTCCCCATTCTATTACCAGCAAGTANATAGGACACACAACACACCCAATGGCTACTCGAATGTCTCCCAATTCTGCCTTCCCCATTCTATTACCAGCAAGTACGGATCAGGAATTTAAAATATCGGAATTCTCAAGTGATGTGGAGATTTCTCCGATGTCAATATTCCGTCTGCTCCACCTCGGTATGCTCTACTCCTGTTAATTTTTCTCATTGCATTTTCACAACAATTACTTGGGCTATTGCAGTTTTCAAGAAGTCAAACTATGGGTCATGTGCAAGCTTATATTACGGAAGACAGCAGAAAATTTTTGTAAATCACATGTTGGAAAACTCTAATCATAACGCATCCAAAGCGAGTCAAAGTATGTAAATAAATTTGGCCCTGATAAATTAACAGTTTGTTGCATTCGAGACGTTACTGAAAGTGGAAATAATAAACATCAATTTTCTTTCAGAATCACTGATGACAAAATTATATTAATCAGCGACTTCAATGTTCAAATTCAATACTACTTGCATAGCTATTTTGGTAAAAAAAAAACAGTTCTATAGTCACTGAGGTATGATAAAAATACTTAAATATCTAACAATCTGCCAAATTGAAAAATATTAGCAATACTTGAAACCTAAAAATCCAGGTTATTTTACTAGGTAGTATGACTGTAACAAGTTTGGTGAAATAAGGTGAAAAAGTTCAAATGTGTTTAGGGACGCTCGCCAACAGACAATGAAGTAAGTTTTAAGACTTAGATTTAAAAGGAAATCGAGTTAGAATTTTTTGATGTCACTCTGAGTGTACTTTTGAACTATTAGCACGAACGCACATCTGTTCGTGAANAATCGAGTTAGAATTTTTTGATGTCACTCTGAGTGTACTTTTGAACTATTAGCACGAACGCACATCTGTTCGTGAAAGGAAATTTAAAAAAGTGACATTCTAATAATGAAGTCAATAGTAATACTTTATTTACCGTAAATAAACAGAACCAATCAATCGCCTTCCTCTGGAGAGAATAAATATTTAATAATGTTGCCATAAAACAAGTTATACGAAGTAATGTGAGTTTTCCTTGACGCTAATGCACATGCATAACCAACAGCAGGACTCACTGAACACACAATTTCTGCACATACAAATAAATGCTGGAACTATGAGCAAACGGGAAATGTTCTGTATCGTTGAGCATGTGTAATAGTGAAGTAACATATGCCCATATAATGTCAGTGTTAAAGAACTGAAGGAGGAATAATAAATGGTATTCTAGAAAAATTGCCATGAGCGCCAGTTAAGCATGTGCTTGTTTTTTTAGTTCAAGTATCGTGTATCGTTATTTGCAACGCTTACTACTCAACGTAAGTCCTCTCCTGCCAAATACGAATGGAACATTTTTTATGCTGTCTCTCTTTAAACAATAAAACTTTATTTCAAGTACGGAAATTTTTCGCACAGTTGGTAACGCTCCCGCACAATCCTTTTGACGTAATAAACGGTTATAGCAAAAATTNGTACGGAAATTTTTCGCACAGTTGGTAACGCTCCCGCACAATCCTTTTGACGTAATAAACGGTTATAGCAAAAATAATTATTGGGGGCATGGGGCAATTTAAATACGTCTAAAATTATTAAAATTAGTTTACCAATTTTCATCTGATATGTTACGTAAAGGCTGACAATGAATTTAAAACTTATTTCACAAATAATAATGTAAATTTGGAAGTCCGAATGTTTTAAACCACCATAACCTTAGCAGACTTCAGTATATCAAACTCTTATTTTCAAAATGACGGCTATATAAACAATTTAGTTTGAATTATCATATCTACTGAAACGTTATACGTATTTAAACCAAAATTTGTAAGCTGACTGTACCCGTTGCGTAAACTCATATATCGAGATATTAAAGTATATTGTTCACTATTTTGTAAGATAGAGCTATTTGAATTAATTATAATTTTTACGTCGTATGTCAGGAGCTCTCAAATGATTGCCGACCAATTTAGCATGCAANGCTATTTGAATTAATTATAATTTTTACGTCGTATGTCAGGAGCTCTCAAATGATTGCCGACCAATTTAGCATGCAAGTAGCGATATGGCAAACAGTACTAGCGAACTTAACCACACATGGTTTTGATAGATCAGATACTCACTTTTGAAATGGCGGTTGTATAAACATTTCATGGATAAAAAAAACCTTATCACTGAAACTTTCGATCGATTTCAACCTCACTAAGTAAGCTCCCAATAATTACTGAGGAAATTAAATATAAAAAATCACTGCCACTTTTGTTTTGCCGAATCGCAAGGTAGAGTCGCCTGAAAAATAGAGATTTTATATTTAATGTTGGAAATCACTCAAATTATTTCCGTGAAGTTTGGCATGCAAGTAGACCTATGGTAAGCAAGCACAAACATACATGATGTTTGTAGTTCACGCTCTTGTCTTCAGAATGATGGGCCATATAAATATTTCTTGTTTAGGTTGCTATACCGTATTTACCAAACCCCTATACACATTCCAACGGAACTAATATGAAGGCAGTACATTTTGGAGCGTTATATACGTTAATCCACAGCGTTTTTTATCTTCCAAATCGTTAGATTATTGCATCAGGAATATAAATATCACAATATAATTTTTCAGAAGCATATTATTATACTAGCAGCACTATTACTGGCAGCACTAGTTTTAAGAGAATAATCCACTAATTTTCGAAATGGCTGCTGAGTTACAATTTGTATTAAATATATCTCTGGAGATAAACGTAACCAATCTGAACCCAATTTGAGATGTTGGCAATTCATATTGTGTGCATTAAATAAACAAATATTTAAAATATTTTATTTTATGGTGAAATGTGTCATCAGATAGTCACTTTCATTATAAAATATATTTTAGTAACTTCTCAACCATTTCCAATTAAACTTTGTATGCAAACATTGCTGTAGAATATGACATACATGTTNATATTTTAGTAACTTCTCAACCATTTCCAATTAAACTTTGTATGCAAACATTGCTGTAGAATATGACATACATGTTCAAAGCGGTAGTGTTATTATTGTAATGTGAAATGCCATGTGTCTAGTAGAACTGAATCTAACTCACATTTTTTTTGTGCTAAAGTACCTACTGTGTTCACTAAATTAACTAAGAAATAATTTCAATCACCTGCAATTTCGGAAGGTACTGCTACTATTAAATTATTTTTTTACATTATGTCTCGAGAGCAACTCAACCGATTACCATAAAATATGGTGAAAAATTCGTTCTCCGTAAACATTTTTTTAACACGTGTGATCTTTCTATTTAAGCTTCTGATTACCTGAGCAAATTACTTTTATAAAGATTTAGAGGAATGTAGATTTATTAGTTACATAGTTAACTGATTGTTAAAACTGAATCAAGGAATCCAAAATAGTACATTTTGGCGTTATAAGAGAGACGCTTGTTTTATGAGCTAGGGGTATTTAGTTAAACGTTTCTGATTCACTGACTGCGGTAGACTAGAGTGAGATATCTGCAATTACACAAAATGATGGAATTGGTCACTTTAAATATATTATTCTGATTAACAAACATTTCATGGTCCATAAAAGCTTACTGAATAGAGATGCATATTTCACTCTAAAATTGTTTATATATGTTATTTGGTTAATACACACTGAAGAGCCAAAAAAACTGGTAAAGGCGAGCGTATGCAAATAACAGAGGTATGGAACCAATCATAGTAACGCAATGCGGTCGGCAGCTAGATTTGTTGCTGCTGCTACAATGGCAGGCTATCAAGATTTAAGTGAGTTTAAACAGGTGTTATAGTCGGCGTACGAGAGATGGGAATCGCATCTCCGAGGTAGCGATATAATTTGGATGTTCGCGTACAACCATTTCACGAGTGTATCGGGAATCCGGTAAAACATCACATCTTCGACATCGCTGCGGCCGGAAAAAGATCGTGAAAGAACGGGGCAAACGACGACTGACGAGAATCATTAAACATGACAGACGTGCAACCCTTTCTCAAATTGGCGCACATTGGATTTGTGGACTACCCTGCAGGATTCATGGTGTGAATTGCCTCCTGAATACCTTCAGACATTAGTCGAGTACATGCCACGTCGTCTTGCGGCACTTCTGCAAGCTCGAGGGGCCATACACGATATTAGGCAGGTGTACCAGTTTTTTTTGGCTCTTCAGTGTATAATCTGGCATAATGTCTCTCTAGAAACTTTAAGTGTGTAGTGTCCGCTCTAGGATTTACCTGTACGCAAAGTTTAGAGGAAATCTCCTAAATTTTTTGAAAATACTGGTTACATGGGAAATAGGCTACACGCATAGTCTCACACACACATGAAATTATCGCGTAGCTGTACAAGACTATCGTAGTCTGGAAGCGTCAGAACTTGTAGCCAAAGCTTGGCTNATACCTTCAGACATTAGTCGAGTACATGCCACGTCGTCTTGCGGCACTTCTGCAAGCTCGAGGGGCCATACACGATATTAGCCAGGTGTACCAGTTTTTTTTGGCTCTTCAGTGTATAATCTGGCATAATGTCTCTCTAGAAACTTTAAGTGAGTAGTGTCCGCTCTAGGATTTACCTGTACGCAAAGTTTAGAGGAAATCTCCTAAATGTTTTGAAAATACTGGTTACATGGGAAATAGGCTACACGCATAGTCTCACAAACACATGAAATTATCGCGTAGCTGTACAAGACTATCGTAGTCTGGAAGCGTCAGAACTTGTAGCCAAAGCTTGGCTNACACATGAAATTATCGCGTAGCTGTACAAGACTATCGTAGTCTGGAAGCGTCAGAACTTGTAGCCAAAGCTTGGCTCTTTAGTCACTCTCGATGTTCTCCCGCGCATTGGAGGATTTTAACAAACAACGAATATAAGTGATTGCCTTGCTGTGTGAGGTAGTATCGGTATGCTAGGAGTAGGTCGGGCATTACGAGTTACTTAACGCCGCGCCATAACTAAAGTAAAACCTTGTTCTCCTTAGATGGCTTAAAAACACTAATAGGACATAATACCTTTGCTTGGAGAAGTCACACAAAGAAGACAGCAAGAGGAACGAAAAGTTTCCCCGCGAAATCTGCCTGGTGACTGAAGTGTGTCCACCGCACTACCCTCGCGGGAATCACATTCTGACATATTCTAACAAGAGGTCGAACCGGGTTCGATAACCGGCGAGATCATCCTGATTTTCGCACGTGAGAAACGTGGGAAACGGTGTGTTTTCTCTGGGTACTCCCGTTCACCCCGCCCTTTAGTTCAGCCACTGTCCTTTCTTCACCTCATTTCACCCTTAAGCACTTTCAAATTTTGCCATTCAACCAATTTCATCAAGTAATTTTGAATGTGTTTGAAAATGTGTCATACTGTCAAATTTTTTTCGCTAGGAGGATCTAGTCTATAAATTTTAATTAAAATAATATTTTCAAAGTAAGATACTGGTGTTTCTATGCAATCCGCAACAGTATGAAATGTAACGAATGTTGCAATTTATTTTCACTTTTTTACTAAATTTAAATTTTATTTATAAGATATGTTTTCTGCGTAGTGAAATTTAATGCCTCCGAGTTCTTAATACTATTGTGAAATAATTACTTCAAATAACAGATATGCTCGGAGAGCTTTTAAAAAAATTAATTATGTTCATAACCTTACTTCATTTCCAGCAATTGTTCGCAGTTTTAAAATTTCGCCACGTCAGAAACGGCCATTTTTTCACGCACGATTCACATTGGCTGAGCCCATCAAACATCAAAAAAATTTTTTAATTCTTCCAATTTAAAAAATATTTGATGGACACTGGAGTCATCCGACTTTTACAGACAAACATGGCAGCGATAACGACGTTTCGGTGACGTCAAAACCATCACATCTTATCACGAGTAAAATTCATTATATGATACAATTTTAAACATTCTTTTATTCCTACAATCCAGCTGTGATTGTGTAAACCTGGCGAATAAGCAAATGAATAAACTTCTTGCCTGCGTTAATCAACATAAGTTTGGTCTTGATGCGGGTTATACAGCCTTTTCTATTTCAACCGATTTGTCGAGTTTGCTTCGAGATTGACCANTAAGTTTGGTCTTGATGCGGGTTATACAGCCTTTTCTATTTCAACCGATTTGTCGAGTTTGCTTCGAGATTGACCAGCGCAGTCACCTTAGCTCGCGACAGTACGTCAGTGGAAGTAAGCGTGCTACAGTGTTTGCCTTTGCGTGCGTTTGCGTGCGCGGCAATGTGTGCGTGTGTGCACATGCGTGCGCGAGAGAGGATCGCGACCTCAACCCGCGCCGGGCGTCAAGACAATCGACACGCGGTGTCAAAGTTCGAATGGCCTCGGTAATACGTTCTTCCTCGTATTTTTCAGTTTCTTTTTTTTATTAGCAAGCTCGCTTGATGCTTGATGCTCGGCTCTCGCCTTGAACACCGTTGCCACACACCGCGACCTCTGCGCGCTGTTGCAACGACATCGCCGACACCTTCCAGAGAAGAGACCGCGAGTGTGTGGTGTGTGTGTGTGTTTGTGTTTGTTTCTCGCACGTCAGGCTGTCACGTGCAAATTGCTAAAGGCTGTTCATGGTAAAGTGAGCACTTTTGAAAGCAACTGATGCATTATTTACCCCCCCCCCCTTCCTCAAGTGTTGCAAAAGAACAGATTTTTGGACTGAGAAGTACTTAAGAATTCCTTGTAATAACCAAAACGATGAAACCTATGGAAATATCTTCTATCGGTTTAGGGCACCGTCAGGAACCAATAATCAAATTTTATTGTGCTAGCAGAAGCCAATAGCATTACCCAGGAAAAAGGCGCTATTTGTATTGGTGCTAGCTTCTGATCTTGTACAGCACCGACCATAAGTTTACATATATTGCAACCCGACATTCGTGAATGAATATATTAGGGATAATACGTTAAGTGGTAAAGATCTACTTGAATGCACATTTCGTATACTTCCGCCATATGTACAATTAACATTGCCGCGAGCCTGATCACTTTATTCATGCGTCGGTCAAGTGAAACTATGAAATTCTTTGCAAAGTAAATGTTTTACAAATTTGCTCTTTCTTATACTTGTATACTCTAAAAAAAACAGAACGTTACAAAATAATTTCCGTATTTACAAATGTTTACCTAATACTTGTAATTCAACGCCAAGACGTGGAACTACTTTCCCTCAGTCATTGCCAACTTTACTAGGCGCATTCCAGTCAGTATTCCCGTTAAAATGTACACAGGTAGGGGCTGTGACATTTTTCAAACGTTGATTTCAAAAATGCTCGCTTTACCGTAAACAGCCTTTAAAGGCTGTTCACGGTGAAGTGAGCACACTTTTGAATTTAGACTAAAAAAAAATTATTGTTTATAACTACATATGTGCTCCACAGTTCACACTGGCATGCAGGCTTCCTGTTAAGGTGGCAGCGAATTAAGAAAAGTAGTTACAAGACTTGACGTCGTATCGCGAGTAGTGTAATGTTTAAATTTATGTCTTATGAAGTCAGTCTTCTCTTGTTATACACATAATCATACGGATTTGTATATGATTAACACGCGAATTTTCTTAAAATTTCCAAGATTACATTTCTATGGCACATGAACAATGTGAGAAGGTCCATGGCAATTTTAATTTCAAAGACCTACAGTGTAAAAATACGAAATGGGAAGAAAAATATATCCTAAACAGGCCTTTCAAAAGTGGTCAATTAACAGTGAACAGCTTATACAAGGAAGAGCCAAAAAAACTTGTATAGGCGTGCGAATGCAAATAACAGAGGTATGGAATCAATCAGAGTAACGCGATGCGGTTGGCAGCTAGATCGGTTACTGCTGCTACAAAGGCAGGTTATCAAGATTGCAGGATTCATGGTGTGAATTGCCTCCTGCATNACCCTTTCTCAAATTGGTGCAGATTGGATTTGTGGACTGTCCTGCAGGATTCATGGTGTGAATTGCCTCCGCATACCTTCAGACATGAGTCGAGTCCATGCCACGTCGTCTTGTGGCACTTCTGCTTGCTCGGGAAAAAAAAGGGGGGGGGGGGGCTACACGATATTAGGCAGGTGTACCAGTTTTTTTTGGTCTTCAGTGTAATATGCTGTCATCGGAAGAAACCGGTGGTGAAATTCCACAACCTGCCGTAATATGTAAATATATAATCAGGAATTTGCGGTGTAATAAAGCTATTCTCCATACTGGATTTTGAACAGTAAATGGTAAAAGCTTCAAAGCACTTCAAGTAATAAATTTCTATTAATTTTTTTTTCTTCATTTTGCAAGGGTTGGCTTTCTTGGATAAAATACCTGCTACAAAAACAATTCTGTACTCTTCTGTGTTCTTACACCTGAATCACTCTTTTTATTTCCTTACACAGAGACGACTACCACCGTGTTAATTCCATTGGCAGCGACCTTTCAGCAAAGATGCATTTTATAACCAAATTGTGAACTATCTTGCAATGGATGCAGTTTACAAACATCGCAATACATTTTGGATACATTTTTCGACAGTTCCAAGAACTTGTGTTTGGACTTATAATCTCAAACTCGATTGTGTCCGTGACGTGAATGTTCCTGTATTTGCTTTTGATACAATATAATTTGAACTACTAACAGATTACAACAAGGAACATTTTTATAGAGGCGGTAATGAGTGGTGTGTCACAATGCGTTAAATGTCATGCTGAACAATTAAGAAGTACGCGTCAAGACACCTGTGATGTAACAAATTGCGACCTACCAGTAAGTTCACCCCAGTAGTTTCCATGGTTGGACCATGATTTTCCGCTCCTGAAATGCAACTACAGATAATCGGACGCAAAAATAAATGTTTTCTTTTTACATACAATTGATGTAGAATATATCATGCAACAGCATAAAAATCATATATATTTTTCGGTCGTCCATATTTCCAACGGCCAGCGAGCGATTCGTGTTCGCCATTGACGGCAGAGTATCTGCGAAGTATGGTTTGACCACGCGCACTAGTTCCAAATTAGCCCATACCTGCAGGATGCAGAATTGTTTGTTTCAAGGACTATAGCCTATGGAGTAAACTGGGATATAATAGTACTGTCGTACCAAGTTTCATAGAGCATCGAAGTGTGCTGTGTGTGACGATGGGCTCAGCAGTGCGCTGGAAACTCTAAACATTAATCCGAAAATGATTTTGCAAGATTTTCTACGGATTTACCATACGTCCCGCTCGGCGAGTCCATGAACTTTTCGACTCTAGATGGAACTCAAGATGAAAATTGTGATAGGTTTCACAACTTATATAAATTTCACACAAGATAAAGAGTAATCAAACTAACCATTCCATAACAAAAAATTTACAAATAAAGCGTTTTAAGCTAAACATTTTAATAAATACTGACAAGCATTTTATGACCATACAAAAATGTTCTACCTACATCCATTAACAATGTAATTTGATCGATGCTCAAATAGAATGTAAGAACATGAATATTTTAAAATAAAATAATAGAATAACGTAAGTTAGAAATGTGACAGTGGACTGTAAGTAAGATGGCCAGGATCATTAAAAATGGCAAACAACCATATGAAATAAGACAATAGCACCCCGTAACTTGTCACTGAACAATGTGTTAGTACCTGCTAAACGCGTCTACTGTATTGTGTGCGGTAATATACCAAAATATACAAGATATCATATAAGCTTGGGGAATGTTTGCCATTTGACTTGAATTTTCCTTGCCGAGCAAGCTTATCATATCATGTGGGATTCGAGATTGATTCAAGCCAAATTCCTTATAACTGGCACATTCTTGCTGATGGCAAGCTTGCAGATGGCTTTAACTATGCTTGCAAGTGACTAAAAAAAGCTTGTGGCAAGTTTTACTAGTCAAGCTTGTGACAAGCAAGTGGAGAATAGTTAGATGATCCATGTTTGATTTAAACTAGTTTACACAGCACACTTGATTCAAGCTTACAGTCTTGAAATGGCAAACTTGATTCAACTTTGACTCAAGCCGGTTATGCTATCGGGGTTACTATATGTAAACAAATAAATGGCGTTTGCAATTACCACAATAAACCAAAACAGTAGAATGAGTTAGGGGATTTGGGCACATCAGCATTCGGCGTCGGAGCTAGAAACTGATAATGATGTCATTCCAGTCCCCCGGCGGCCATTTTCCTCAAAAATTTATCTTTTTCATTAATCTTTCCCTTTTTTCACCTCAAAGTTTCCCTTTCCCCCCTTAAGATTTCCCGCTTTTCCCTCAAAAAAGCACCTATCCCTCAGATGCAAAAACGATTCCCCGAAAGGCAATTTTCTATACATCGAACGGATTTGAGGGGCTGGGGGTAGGATCTTTTTCGAGGGCAGAATGTGGCGGCCATATTGGTTTTATAGGTTTAGGGTATGCAAAACGACACAAGGTGTCCAGGGTACGGAGTCAGTCCTAACCATCAGCCATATTGTCAGCAATATTGGATCCAGGTGACCTTGACCTTTGATCTTGACCCCAGTGACATTTGACCTTTAACCCAGAGATTTTATTAATTGCTTTCAAAACTCCCAAAAAATTATAAAAACCGGTAAAATATATTTAAAAAATTATAAAAAAAAATTATAAAATTAAAATTATAAATGTTCTGTCTTAGAGGGGACGAGGGACTGGAACCGACCAGCCACCATGTTGGACCCAAGTGACCTTGACCCTATAACCGTGACCTTGAATTACCTTTAAAACAACTTAATACAAATGGTAACAATTGAATAAATTCGTAAGTCAGCGAGCATATTAGATTACTGACTACTACCGCCATATTGGATACAGGTGACGTTGACTTTTGACCTAAACCCGGTGATATTTGACCTTGAACCCAAAAAATCCTAATAATTTATAAAAAATAAATAAAAAATAACATTATAATATTTTTTAAAAATAGTTTTTGAAAACTTACATTTTTGGAGGTTTCCCAAAGCACCACGTCCATCAGATGACTAACTCTACCTCCAATTAATCAGATTGTATTAACATTGTGGCAACATGACCTCCGTACTGTACTGGCAACTTTGAGGTGGTGTTTATGTTAGGGAAAAATAAATTTTGTGTTGAGGCAAGACAACTTTTGTGTTCCATTGATGTTAACATTTGTGTTAAAAATTTTACTGTTTTTTTTTTTTGCTTTAAATAAACATTACAGTGTAAAATAATTTAAGTAGAATTATTTCGTCACAAAGAGTAATATTAACAATTTAAAAAAAATCACAACTGGGAGAAAGATCGAACCCGCGCCGTGAGACCGTAACACTCGCCACTTCACGGAATCCGGCGTCCTAGCAATTACACTATCTTCACGTGCCTTATTCTGTTTCGTATTGTAAAGATTCAATAAATACAANTATTCAATAAATACAACATAACCGCAAACTGCAGTTCTCTTTCGTTACGTGGAAATAGTTTATGCTCTATAAATATATGCACAATTGGCACACGTAAACCACTTTGCAAGGCTTGAGTGCTGGTCTAAGCTACGTGTAGTTTTCAAAATATGCTTTCAAATTGAAACAACAGTGGTTTCATTTTACGAGGTTATCGGTGTTCACTTCCATCCGCCATTTAACGACGATAAGTCACTGTAACCTTGTTGGACATTTCTTTAATGTTGCAGTTACACAACATATTTTGTTCTTCCTGTTAATTTTAGCGAAATACAACTTTCGGTTGCGGCAGCATTACTTAGAGGCTTTATTAAGATTAACACTTCAACAGTATGTTTGCATTACATTTACTTTGTCACAACATTATTAAAGCTACTACAACATAAACAGTTAAAGAAGTGCCTCAATAGTATTTTTTTTTGTTGCAGCAACATTTGACTTTATTGTGTGCACGGGAGGATCATTCTCAAGATTTTTTTTTTTGCTTCCCGGAATCGCTACCTACTATTAAGATGTACCCGCAAACCTCAAGTTCCACGCTGTGAATCTACACTCCGTGCACCAATGTCTGCGTGCGTACATTTCAAATTACTCGGCGCCTTTCGCAGCGAAGTCATCAGTTCCAAATTCCGCTGCTCTCAACGAACGTGTTGACACAACGAACTTGTCCCCTCGCTCACCTGCTAGGGACACGTGATCACGATACGCCCTGGCTCGAATGGTTTCCTTGCACAACTCGTCCGGGCATTTCTACCGTCTTTGAAAGCCCTACCACAATTGTGCATATGCGTCTGCCCGAGCNCCTTGCACAACTCGTCCGGGCATTTCTACCGTCTTTGAAAGCCCTACCACAATTGTGCATATGCGTCTGCCCGAGCCATTCGACCGTGCTGTCAGTCCACGCAGATTGCCAATCACGACGATCCTTGCGTGCTACAATCGTGGTTGTCTGTTTGTTGCAGTTGGAAAAATCACGTCGCCATTTTTGTTTACATTCATGTGTTACTATTTGCTGTATGCTTTGTCATTTATTCGCCGTATGTCATTCTGCTTGTCATTTATATTACGTAAAATTTACCTTAGCCAAGCTGCATTAATTACCAAAAAGGCTAGCTCTTCATATCGAAACAAATAAACGAATCTATTATAGGTTATGTATGAACCATAACTTTATTGCGCTCTTCCTCGCTTCTGTGAATAAACAAAGCGTCTCATTTGTCTCGGCTGTGATGACGTCAGAAGCTGATTGTGCAGTCCGTCCTGTCTGACCTGGAAATACGAAGTTTAGCCATCTCCAGTCGGTCAGCACCTCACCTCACGTCCGCTCCATCAGCATTTGACGTCTCAGGTCACGCGAACCAGTCAAATGCTGTATCGGCGACAGCACAGCCAGCTCGGACAGATCAGTCAGACGCATCTTCTCAATCGTGGCAAGACCCCGCCTACCTGGTGCTTGAGCTACGCTGCAGTGTGTTTTAAATACACGTTTTTGAACGGAACTATCAAACGTGCTGATCTACGAATATAACTTACACTTCAGACGAGGGCTGTTGAGTACTTTCAAGACGTCACGCATATTTGAAACACCATTTCAGAGTACTCCAAAATGCTTACAAACTGCTTTTTCAAAGCGCTGCATCTCAAAATATACGCGTCAGATGCATACAAAACTACTCTAGGGCCCTGCATTGTACCTTCCTNTTCAAAGCGCTGCATCTCAAAATATACGCGTCAGATGCATACAAAACTACTCTAGGGCCCTGCATTGTACCTTCCTGCAGACTCTCCAACAATGTTGGAAGCGTTGCGCTTAGTGACGATGGCGCACTTGATGCGCGTGGCAGTGTCGTCCTTATCGCTTTCGCGCTTCTCGGTCTCGGACACGGAAAAAAAAAACCTATAGGTAGGCGGGCGCCTTAACAGCCTTGGCGAAATGAGGACGTAGAGGTGTAAAGTAAGGAGGTCGTGTTGTCTTCGTCCACAACGAGGTCGTAATGTAAGGAGAAGGCTGCTCAGAGAAGAAGGAACGGGGAAATAATCGACCATGACCTGTAGGAAGGAACCACCCCAGCATTCATCTAGAGTGATTTCGGAAATCCACGTGAAACCGAAATCAGGATAGCCTGACTGGGATCAGACCGGTGTCCTACCGAATGCGAGTTCACGTGGTGCACCACGGCACCACCTTGTTCGGTGACTAAGAGCGTTATGTCAACTGAGTTGAAATAATGTAATAATTTATATATATTCCCATAAGTTTGTCTGATTCCCTTGAAAAGAGGCATGCGCATTTTTGAATCCTAATCTAGAAGCAAGCCGAACCTTTTAATAGTCGAGAAGTGTGGACTTGACCGATATTTCCCAAATGCTCAAAGTATCACATATACTATGCCTAAATTAAATTGAATTGTTAAATTCTGCAGTATTGCACTGGAGAGCTAAATGTATGTTGGCCTTATTTGTAATATGGCACGTATATTGTAAAGTTGCTTCTACTGTACACATTTGTTAGATTAACTGTGGTTTTTAAATATGCCCGACAGGCAGATCAAAGCATAAAAGTTTGTTTCGGAATTATAAAAAAAAATGCTAAAACGTTATATTTATAAATAATAAAAATGTCATGACACTGAATTCACAACAGTATATTAATAACACCTGCTGTGTGAGTTTTTTTTGTCCAACATCTTCTCCAGTAGCGTGGTATTAAATCACGAAGGAACCCAAGCGGTCATAAATTGTTCTCCCAGCCAAACACCAAAGCGGTAAAGAAAGAAAAAAAAATTGTTGACATGTGAACAGCCANGGTCATAAATTGTTCTCCCAGCCAAACACCAAAGCGGTAAAGAAAGAAAAAAAAATTGTTGACATGTGAACAGCCATATTTTCAATCTGCTCGGGCCCTCTTGGAGGACGTGTGAATCATGCGTGAGTGGTCGTGTAAAAATTTGTCTGTGTGTTTGCGTCGAGCGATGGTTTGTGGGGGGGATTTGCAATCTGGCCCAGCAACATATTTTAAAGCCACTTATTAGCGTTAAGTATAGAGACATCACTGCCAACAATTAGATCTACAGGCACTTACTAAATGTATTTATGAATGCTTATCATTTGCAAATTGAAATGTATTTTATTCAGAAATAATGAGCTACCAGGAATTNCTAAATGTATTTATGAATGCTTATCATTTGCAAATTGAAATGTATTTTATTCAGAAATAATGAGCTACCAGGAATTATTGTAGTACAGTAAACGGCAGGCTGTAAATATTTTACTAAATTTGTGATTTATTTTTCGAATTCTGATTTAGCTGTAATTTGCGCCATGTTTTAAATTAATTATTATCATTCAGAAAATATACATTTTACACGAAAAATAAGAATACCAAGAAACCTGTTTNCTAAATGTATTTATGAATGCTTATCATTTGCAAATTGAAATGTATTTTATTCAGAAATAATGAGCTACCAGGAATGATTGTAGTACAGTAAACGGCAGGCTGTAAATATTTTACTAAATTTGTGATTTATTTTTCAAATTCTGATTTAGCTGTAATTTGCGTCATGTTTTAAATTAATTATTATCATTCAGAAAATATACATTTTACACGAAAAATAAGAATACCAAGAAACCTGTTTTATCCACAAGCAAATTTTTTAAGTAATAATTGCCGTTAGTCATTATCATATCCATTGGTGGCTCAAAAAAAATGTCACATTGATATTGTAACTTATATTGCACAAAAAAAATATAATTATATTTATATTATACACTTTTTCGTCATTTTGTTAAACTTCACAATATCAATACTGTGTAACATTTCTTGAACTACAAGTAGGTATTTCTGCGTGGCTTTCCATAACTCATTCATATCATAGCTGATTCCTAAATCACACTAAATTGCACACACCACATACAATAATTATATAACAGATTTACATGATATACATATACAACACCACACTTGCAAATAAAGATCTATTGCTTTACAAATGTGAAAAGACAATACTTAACTAATAAGAATTAGCATGACAATTTCCAATGCCTTTCCTTAACAAATTATTTCGTTGTAAAATATGATTTAAAAGAGAACACTAAAACATTAGCAATACGTTTTAAGCAAAACCAATTAAGACGTAGATGATGTGCAAAAAATCCTTTTAAACAATTGAGAATCCTTTTAGAAGAAGATGAATAGAATATTTTAGTTCTATGGATGAATGTTGTTTTGTCATGCGGTCTGTCAACTCATGTTAAGCAATTAAATAATAAAAATTGCCATATCAAATAATCTACTAACGCGAAGGAGAAGTCTAAATTTAGTTACAATTGACATTGTTTGTGGCTAGCGCAGTAATTTCTGTGAGTACTACACTAAATCTCATACATGCTATTAAGAAGGCAAACTGTGTGTTCATCCAAAGTTTTGTGTTATTTATTTTATTGTAGTAGTGTAGGTACAACAGAAAATAAGCTAATGAGCTCACGTGGTTGACATTTCGTTTCGAAATAATCCATACGCATTTTTAAACGCATTTAAAAAATTTCAAACATTAGTTTTTGGCTCTCTTAACTGAACTCTTTATTATTACACAGTGCACGAATTATGTGGTCACGAATTAGTAAATTTAATGTTTATTCAAAAACGCTTTCTGAACGTTCTTTGCAATTTTTTTTATTTTATTTTTTTTTTGGCAGAAAGGAACAATATGGGCAGTAGTTATAATACACTTATAAAATTTATGCACTGCCAAGTTTAAGACTGATTACAGCAATCAGAATATATATAAATATCTAAAATTGCTTAAATCGATAGTTGAGCTATTTAACTCTTTTTGATTTACATTTATCGCTCAGGTAACCATTTTCAAATATGTACCCGAATTAACTCCAATAATTTTTAAGTATTTATTTTATATTTCTGTATAAACATTTTCTTTGTCGAGATTCCAGAAGTTTTCTTTTGGCAATATTAGAACATTTTACAACGCATTGTTTATAGTCAAAATAGTTTCGTCAATTACGTCCATGAAACAATACACTAGCAATAAGAATGTGCTATATTTTAGGNCAAAATAGTTTCGTCAATTACGTCCATGAAACAATACACTAGCAATAAGAATGTGCTATATTTTAGGAAGGATATCAGTGTTGAGGAAACAAAGATACACGAGTTAAACATTTCAGTTAACTAATTTAAACAGAAGCCACTTTTTAGAACGACAGTATTTTCATTGCGTGCGTTAACTCTGCTTAACTTTTGGAAACCATTGTCAGGAGTTCGAAAACATCTGACGCAAACGCAGTTTTGTGTCGAAAGATTTAGTAAAGTCTATCCGTTAAACATAACGAAAATAATTATTCCATCTTCTATACGACTGTAAATTTGAACNAAAGATTTAGTAAAGTCTATCCGTTAAACATAACGAAAATAATTATTCCATCTTCTATACGACTGTAAATTTGAACTGTAATATTTATTAATCCAGCACATTTGCAAGGAAGTGTTCGGAATCCAGACAGGAGAGAGTTTTATTTTTACCGTNTGTAATATTTATTAATCCAGCACATTTGCAAGGAAGTGTTCGGAATCCAGACAGGAGAGAGTTTTATTTTTACCGTGATAGGAGGATGACAGGGTGTTACAGTTTAAAATCATTTCTATAGATCTAGGGTATCACAGGGTAACTGAATGGTCGAAGGTAGACCTATCTCAATTATAGTAGGAATTAGTATATATGATTTCAAGTGCTTGGCAGGGGAAAAAGCTAAAAATAATATGTATTATTATAGAAATACAAAACGTAATAATATCATTACATCATAATGTGGACATCAGCGTATTTATATAACTACATTTCCTACATACATAGGCTATTTCGATTTCATGTATTGTAACCNTAATGTGGACATCAGCGTATTTATATAACTACATTTCCTACATACATAGGCTATTTCGATTTCATGTATTGTAACGAAAATAATGTATGACGTAACATATGTAAAATTTTCCAGTCATTTACTAATAGAGACCGATGTATAATTTACTAGGTAATTAAGTGGTTTTAAAAATTCTATTATTTTAGTTTCTCGGTTGCGTGAGTGCGTCTAAAATATCTCTATTTACAGACTCGTCGGCACGAGGAGTTCTGAAATGATCATATAATGGCTGTGTTTGTGAACTGGAGCAATTAAAGACAATCCGGGTATTTAATTAAATAACAGTCCTATTTGAAAATCTATATAAATTTCTGTCGAAACGTAACTAGGATTACGTCAGACGTTTTAAAACTCCCTTTTATCTTTGTCAAAGTGTCATTATAGACTTTACAAACAATAACAAATAAGCTCTTTCGATGTAAGAAAAAAAGTATAATAAAATAAAATCTATCGTTTGCCTTTTGTAATTAATAAAAAAATATATTTGTTGAGCGGTAGAGTTCATTCGTACAAGCTCGTAGTTGCAGCATCGGCCTAGGTGTTGTGTCGTCGACTGAACTTCCGTACGCGAAGTCAAGTCCCACTTGCTTCTCACTCTCGCCACTAGGAAGCGCTAGCTGATCCCCCACGAAAAGACTCGTGCCGCGGGCGCGCGACTGCAGCGCTACACGTGTGCAAATAACTGTAAAAAAAATCGACACCGAGACATTGCGATAAAAAATACGGAAACTTCGATACATAAATTTCACTACAAAATGCCCTCTCGCGTAAAACTGTGAATTATATAATTTTGCATGCCTTTTTGTGCTCTATATTTGCCAGGAAATGGCAAATAAAGTATCACAACATCGAAACATCAAAATTTCCCAAACTGGGCCAACGGACCAACAATACTTGCATATTTCATTACAGAAAATTAGGGAAATATGACGGAAATATATGTTTAATATTAAAATACTTAATTATGAGGATATGGTTACATAGTACGTAACTGTGATACTGAACACAGAGTAAAATAAATTTTTCGCTCCCGCGTCATTATAAAGTAATTTGCGGCTCCTTCATAAAGCCATNTAACTGGGCCGACGGACCAACAATACTTGCATATTTCATTACAGAAAATTAAGGAAATATATGTTTAATATTAAAATACTTAATTATGAGGATATGGTTACATAGTACGTAACTGTGATACTGAACACAGAGTAAAATAAATTTTTCGCTCCCGCGTCATTATAAAGTAATTTGCGGCTCCTTCATAAAGCCATCATTTTATCATTTCACAAATATTGCAATATGTAATGATAGCTTTATGAATTCTGACATGTGTTTGCAATTCAACGTATTTTGTCATAAATATAAGCGGTAAAAATACTAAAAAATAATTGACATCACTTTTTTGAATGAAACCATATTTTTCAATGATAAACCAATCAATTGAACCATTTTATTTTATTTATGAAGGCACTAATAGTTTTTTTTCGTGATATATACTACAGAAAATTTCGAAATATACAGTACAAACCATTTGAAATACTATTAAATAATTTGCACTGCAAAGACAACGGAATTGATGATAACTGCTTATTCTCCTGACTTGTAACGTAGTATGTGAACAAACTCCACAATCGTTAACGAAATACATTTCTTACTGTATTCAGAAATGCAACCGCGCTCATATTTGTACTGAAAACCAACATTTACTCCTCAACATTGCCTGAAGTATTTTTGTGAGTACAAGAAGTACGTCTGTCAGAGATTTTTAACACAATAAATACACNAAGAAGTACGTCTGTCAGAGATTTTTAACACAATAAATACACATTTACTAAAGAGAATTTGTTTTCATTTCAGTGGCAATACTTTTTATAGCGAACATTGGATACGCATAATTTTATTAATGAAGTATTGATTAACCGAAACAAACGTTACTCAGGGATATGTATTTAGCCTAACTACATGTATTCGTATAAACATTTCCANTATTGATTAACCGAAACAAACGTTACTCAGGGATATGTATTTAGCCTAACTACATGTATTCGTATAAACATTTCCATAAATATCACTTATCATGTTTTCTTGATCTTTCTATTGTTTTGGAAGTTGTCGCATATAATGATTTCACTTGTCTCTGACAAGTCCCATGTCTTTATGAAACAAAACTTCTGTAGAGATTATATGGTGAGAATTTCGAGTTATAAGGCCCAATATATTACCAATATTATTTTAAGAAACACATTAAACTACTATTTTACTTTCATACTAATTAATTATACATTTTTATAATGATAATCCGGTTTTTGATCTCAGCAATTCAATTAATTTGTTGCTACCGCACACGATGCCACTTTTCCTTTTGAATACGAATCGTTCTTACAAACATTCAAAGAACCCTATAGTTTCAGCTACGCCAGATTTTCTTTCATAAACGCATAGTAAAACTTTTTTTGCATATGAAATTCAGNGAACCCTATAGTTTCAGCTACGCCAGATTTTCTTTCATAAACGCATAGTAAAACTTTTTTTGCATATGAAATTCAACATAGTCAATTAAAAAGAACATAAATATATTTACAAAAATGTGTTGACCCCTTAAAGAATTATTTGATAATTATGTGAAGAGATTTGGGCGGTTCTTAACAGCGAGGTCTTGAGAGCCAATATAATAATTATGAAGTCGTCAAAAATATTTATCTGCATTTGATATACATGTAACGAAGCTTGTTCGGGAATGAAAAAGGGACTGAATGTTACATAACGTGCAAAATTGAATTTTTTGGTTAATTATTATTGAACTCCCTTCCACCTTACTTTTCATAGTATCGAAATAGATCTATGAGTAGTAGAATTCACTAACTGAAACTAAACGTCAATATTTTTATGAATATTGGCTTATTGATTTGAACCTTTTATTGTATTACGTTGATTATTAAAATTGTAACAATTGTACATGATGAAAGTAATGAAGTTATGCAATGCAAAACTACGCTTCCTAGGGCGTATCTTTATTAAGGTCTGTTGTAACTGGCGAATAGTTCAAAAGTAGTGAAAGTNGCAAAACTACGCTTCCTAGGGCGTATCTTTATTAAGGTCTGTTGTAACTGGCGAATAGTTCAAAAGTAGTGAAAGTTACAAAGACACACAACACAGCTACAAAAACGGTTATAATAATAATATTTTTATTTTTTACTTTCATAAAACTTGTTTATTTCTCACCCCATTTTACTCTTTTCGACTATCGGGTGGGACGACCTAAGTAAGTTTTTTCTTAAAAATAAATAGAATACGCACACATATCATTTGGAAATTGTATTCGTAGTGGTCAATATGTATTACCGAAACGCCCTTAATACCGGAAACGGGATTCTACTCTAAAAAATATTATTTGTTTAGGAAAAATGTTTCTTAACATGGTTTCTGTACTCATCATCAAGCTACAAGCAGTGTATGTCACAAAAATTAATTTGGTGATCATAACATGCATAATTCATATCTTGATGTGCGTGGGGAGACACATATTCATCTTGTTTACAACCTGACGCCGCGGTGGTGTAATGGTTAGACTACTCGCCACCCCCCTACGCAAACAGGGTTCGGTTACCAGCGGGGTCACTCCCGTATTTTCGCATGTGGGAATCATGCTCGACGATGCCGCTGGTCGGCGGGAGTTCTCTCGGAGTTCTACCGTTTCCCCCGCTCATTCATTCCGGCGCTGCTCCATACTCACCTCGCTTCACCCTCATCGCCTCTCAAGACCTCGATGTTAAGAGCCCATATATTTTCACTCACTTGACTGCAACCTTCTCTAAGTACGACCAGATACAGGGAAAAACGTAAGGTATATGCTGTTTGAGGCTATGTGAGCACTTTCGAAAGCCTTGCCTCAGATCTAGTTTTTGTATCCTTGCGTCACATGTAAAATTTCCATTTCCATGGGCCTAGTGACTTTTTATTCATGAGTCAATGGAAAACTTGAATCGCGCATTCGAAACAGTCTCGTTGTGGGGCAGCGTGGTGCACTATGTATGCCCAACCTCCGACAGTAGGGGCCTACATCCATGGAGACTGGTAACGTGGTGTTTGGTGCACGACTCAACCACAGAGTACTCTAGTATACAGAGGTGAAATAGCAGTTTGGCCCGCCAACTCCAGCAGCCCACGCCAGAAAAAGGGATGGTGTCACTTGACCAGCAACATGTCGGAACCCTGTCCACCAATCAGCACCTGGTAACATACTTGCCAGCCGGCGGTTTTAACCGACATGGAACCATTCGCGGCACACGGTAGCCAATCGGACCTGAAGACTGTTCCTTGAGAGTCGCACAGCCAATCAGAGAATGGGTACGCCCAAATCGCAGGAACCGCCACGCCATTTCTTCACTGCGTATTTATATACTTTATTGCTCACCACTGGCGCCCACAGCAGACTGCTGCGTTTGCGTCTATCTCAGTTTTGCTGAAGGGAAACCTGTGCTGGGAAGCCTGTGCTAAGACCCTGCCCCGGTATTTGTGTGCTCTCTGCCTTACAGGCGAACCTATCAGTCGTCTGACCACGTCGCTCGAGCAACAAGACTTCAAGGAATAGCAGGTCGACTACACCTACATCAAGCTGCCCACCAGATGGCAGCAAGAAAAAGCAGGCTGGAGGTAGACCTCGCCCACCCTGGGGCAACCGCCTGGGGACAAGATTCTTTTACATCGGGATTACAAGCCCCACCACCCCCTTGCTACTTTCGTCATCGTACACATGCTAACAATGCATGTTGAACACTACATTAATTCTATCTTTTTCTTCTGGCATAGAAGCCTTCTGGGACGCTAAAAATTATAATCACACGGATGCTGATTGTTGAACGGCGTTCCGACATGTTGCTACACGATGTCGCCATTTTGTTGGCGCATGTGGCTGGAATTCGCGGAATAAGCCGCTGTTTTTTTACCTCTGTATTCTGAAGAAGGTGCTGAAGTACGCCGTGTGTCTACGCTTTAAAAACACTTACTTAAATGATAGTCTTTATATATATATATATATATATATATATATATATATAATGTTTATAAAACAAATGTGCTAAACGTATTACAAAATATTATATCACGTTATACTATCCCACAGATTTGTACAAAACAAACTATCATGTTGGTACCAGTGTAACACTTCGCAAATAATTCAAAATTGACACATCAGCGTTTGATATAACATTTTTTTTCCATGGACGTCTCATCTAGCTGCAAACGTAAAAAAAAAAGACAGTTATNTTCCATGGACGTCTCATCTAGCTGCAAACGTAAAAAAAAAAGACAGTTATATCACTTAATGCCATACGACTCCAGATGAAGCAAAGTATTTGTTTAATGTATCTAGTGCTTGATGGTAAATATTATCATGCATTGTCGTTACAGTAGTTAAGCAGTATTATTTCTGGTAAAGTCAGTTACTTTATTTTAAAAGTTAAAACATAATGTTAACCACCTAATAATATTTTTTTCGTGACGTATAGTTTAGTACGTCGTAGCGGACTAAAATATACAATATAATAAAGACATGTTTAAATATTACCTAACACTTTCCTATTGTGTAAAGAAAGGTCTCTTTACAGTAAACAAAACAAGCTCAAAGAATGTTTCATTTGTAACAAAGAAAGATAATATTGCCATAAACAAAANTATCACTTAATGCCATACGACTCCAGATGAAGCAAAGTATTTGTTTAATGTATCTAGTGCTTGATGGTAAATATTGTCATGCATTGTCGTTACAGTAGTTTAGCAGTATTATTTCTGGTAAAGTCAGTTACTTTATTTTAAAAGTTAAAACATAATGTTAACCACCTAATAATTTTTTTTTGGTGACGTATAGTTTAGTACGTCGTAGCGGACTAAAATATACAATATAATAAAGACATGTTTAAATATTACCTAACACTTTCCTATTGTGTAAAGAAAGGCCNAAATATTACCTAACACTTTCCTATTGTGTAAAGAAAGGTCTCTTTACAGTAAACAAAACAAGCTCAAAGAATGTTTCATTTGTAACAAAGAAAGATAATATTGCCATAAACAAAAACGTAATATAGAAAAAATTCGAAAACAGCAAACATGTTCAAAGAAAATTGTTTCTTTGCTGTATAGAAGTTCCTGTGTGGTATTTTTTTTTAACTGTTAATATATTATCGGTTGAACGTGTCTTCCCGAGTCCACTGATTCAGTCACAGAATACTTAAGAATACAGATGCGATCTCGAGTCACACGCGTCAGCAAAATTGCGTCACTGGCAAGCAACACGCCGTTTGTCAGTCAGCACCTGGCAACCCCACTTGACAGCCAGCCGCGCAGCCAATAGGAAACGTCTCGCGGCACGCAGCAGCTAACCAAGCACACGAGCACCATTGGAACCGCAGCGCCGTTTCGTCTCTGTTAGCTTACCTACTCTACGTCGTACCCAGCTAGCATGCATGCTCAGCCTCCTGGGCGCGGTGATGTGGCGGCGTGTGTGCGTGTGTGTCTGGAGAAGGGTAGCTGGTCCAGCCGAGAAGCAGCGGCCAGGCCATGCATGATTGTGCTCGTAATAAGGTTCGGTGGAAACGATTACCTAGCGGCCACCGCTACGAGTGGAAGCTGTCTGCACGCGACGACGACCCGCGGCACGCTACGCATGGCCGGTTCAAGCCTCCAGAGGAGAACGAAAGACGCGGGGGAAAAGTCGCCGCTCGACGGAGTAACCACACAACCTTACCTCGAAACTCACATTACCGCCGATCACGCCAAGCAGAGAGAGCGGACACAACCGATCGTTCTTCACGTCTATAGTCCATTCAAGGTTACTTCCAATTTTTCTGAAGCCCTGCTTAAGTTCTACTTCCAGGATATTCTTACGCCTCATGCAAACAAAGCTAAACCAAGTCTAGAAAACGAAACCAGACGGACAGCGCACCGTATTCGTGCGCACTCAGTGTAACAATATTTTCCATGAGAACTATTTCTTACTAGGCATTACCAACACACTTTTTTTCTCAGTTTTATCCAAATTAGTTATAAATGAAATATTATAATTTATGGATAAATATGAGAAACATAAAAAAAAAAAAACAAATACCACGGTGCCTTTATATTAACACAAACACAAAACGCTTGAGATACATAGCATATTCAGGAAGCAACCAAACNAAATACCACGGTGCCTTTATATTAACACAAACACAAAACGCTTGAGATACATAGCATATTCAGGAAGCAACCAAACACGTCATGCGTGGAGTGATATTTCAAATGTTCGATTAAAAAAGTGCGATGATAACGAGAATAAACTGTAGCAGATTTTCCTGCGTTACCATTTTGCTGTTTGGTTGCAAGCTCTTTACCAACACGCAGTTTCGTTCGTTATTTTTAAAGCCAGGATTCCAAAGCCAGTGATGGACAACAACTTAGACGCTGTCACGTTACTACTTTTCTTCTTAATTCCATTGTAGCAGGAATTTCTACTAAATTAATTTCAAATGACTACAACTTTATTTAAATACTTCCAATAACATTTTACAGACTAGTACTTCCTATCGAATCGTTTCCTAACTACATTTATTTAACAAGAGAGTTGAATAAAATAAGCCTTTATGTTCGCGTATTTAATTATGAATACATGCATTCAATTATTCTATATTTCCATATCAAAAAACCTGTAGAATATCCATTGGCGTGCGCAAGGGGGGTGGGGGCAGGGGTGTAGCTGCACCCCCAAATGTCTCACGTCATTAGGAAAATAAAAAAGAATGCTGCCAATTACGTATTTTTCACTACATAAACTGCGTGTCCGAAACTGTAACTAAATTAAAAATAAGTTTTATAATCAACCGTAAACTATATGNTTTCACTACATAAACTGCGTGTCCGAAACTGTAACTAAATTAAAAATAAGTTTTATAATCAACCGTAAACTATATCTAACGGCCATGTTCACGTATATTCTTACGTTGTATTTTAAATAACAAATTGGATCTTTATTTTGCGGTTTGCACCACCCGTTACCTGTCTCTGCGCACGCCAATGCCTATTATTGGAATAAAATATGTGAACCAACTGACTTCTGGGAAATATCGACAAAGCGTGTCCTTTCCGCGAGCAGAAATATTGGCATAAGCTCAACTTTTCGGCGTGGCGCGTGGTGGGGGAAACGAAGACGGTTTCTGATTGGCTGATCTAAGTTTCCCGCGCTCTGTCTGTTCGCGGTAACGGCGTACACGTGAACCGGGAATAATTCATTTGTTCACCGAGGCAACTTCTATACGGTTCTGCTAACGTTAGAACATGAGATTGAACTACAAGTGTTCCAGTTTTTTACGTTGGCAGACAAGACATATGACGTCGCCAGCTTGCAACTGATTTCTGTTTTGCGAGTGGACTGCGTTTTACGGGCGATATCATTGTTTGCGTCGTTTCCCCGCCGTTATTCATAACACAAATGCTTTTGAGATAATGTAACTCATAATTATGGAGGTGAAAAACCACTTAATGAACAATTTCGTGCGAATATTTCTAAAATTACAGGTTGACGAACCATCAGATGTGAAAGCAACATAGACAAAGAAGTATGTGTGCTACCACCTTCCTAATTAAAATATGTAAATCAAGCATATATTTCTACAACATTTAAAAAGTAAAACTTCATGACTGCTTATTGTACATATATGAATGCAATCTGCAGGTAGTGAATATTTTGTTTTAAAATGCAAAATAATTTTTAGATGCTAAAGTTGTAATACCGCAGAACCTCTACTTCGGGTATCTTCGGTAAGGCTTCGTTTTATCCCTATTCGAGTAGCTGGGGCTCGGCCACGATCATGACTGTTCTCTCTGGAGACCTGCAAGTCTAGGTTCTACGCGTCAGGGACACACCACGGGCCAGGGTCGCCACACACTTCAACACCCGACAAGTCGTACCAACTCTCAGTGAATTAGCGGTCAATGATCATATGTGTGCCAATGTTTCGCCGCCAGGTATCACTGGTGTCGCGTGTGTACAGGAATTTTCCGCTAAAACACTAAAGTATATTAGATAATTTCACTTTTTAGAATATAAATATATTTTTGTAAGCTATTTCGATTCATATTGTGTCAGAAGCTACGTAGAGAATAAACTTCGTTCTTCCGTCTAAGANCAAGTCGTACCAACTCTCAGTGAATTAGCGGTCAATGATCATATGTGTGCCAATGTTTCGCCGTCAGGTATCACTGGTGTCGCGTGTGTACAGGAATTTTCCGCTAAAACACTAAAGTATATTAGATAATTGCACTTTTTAGAATATAAATATATTTTTGTAAGCTATTTCGATTCATATTGTGTCAGAAGCTACGTAGAGAATAAACTTCGTTCTTCCGTCTAAGAGTGGAAACATAACGAAATATGTGCACACGTTGTTCAAAGTTCTGTCGTAAAACTGGTTTTTGCAAAGCATTTTTGATACATATTCACAATTACTTAATTCAAATGTAAAAGCATAATCGAAAAAATTCTTTTTGATAATAGCTATCTTTGTTTCTCCTTAAATCCATAACCTCTTTTCACTAACATGAGCATGTTTACAAAATATCAGATCTACTCTTGTAAACACTACTGGAGGGAAAAAATAATAGTTATAAAATCAGTTCAATAATTTGGCTGGGGAGAGTATTAGACCTATCCCAATTAGGGTCAAACGTAAATATTTAAATATAAATAAAAAGAATCTCTCCATTAACAGGTAGCTTAAAAGCGACTTCTTTGAATAACCAGTGCAAATTTCCGCGGAAATTTTCACTATGCCAAACTCTCCCATTAGGAATCTTGTTTGTTCACAATTTGAGTAGAATAAAACCTAGTATAGGCAATTCACGGTTTATTTGACACTTTGAAAGCCCTACTTAGGGTGTACTTTTACTCTCAATTTGTATCCTGCAGTATAAAAATCAACATAGCAATATATCTGTTCACTTTGTTCATGCACCATCAAATTAAAATCGAGGAATGGTTACAAATGAGAATGTGTTACTAATACGCAAATTCGTAGCCTAATGTGTATAAAACAAGAAGTACTAACTTCAGTGGTCTTGAATTTAAATGTTACACTCGCAATACGTCAAGTGTTAAGAACTATTTTTATTTACTCGCTGCCGATTTAACATGACAATGTGCACTGTAGCACATCATGTAGTTGTGGGAAAATTTTTTTTTCAGTGCCTTCTTTTCTTGTGAACAACGTATGAAAAGTCATACACACTCCAGTTTTGAACATAAAAAGTAAATGACTAATGACACTGTGTTTATTTGCACAGTTCTGATATATGTGCGTTTAAATTTTCTTGCCAGTTTTAAAACAAAAGTTTTTTTATTATTTGTTTACTTATTAATTTCAGTATTTTGATTCCCCATGAAGCCCAAACTTTGGGATATAGAACCACTCAGTGCAAAACAAAAGTAAAATAATACATGAATACAAATATTTTATAGTCTACAAGAAAATTCGCAATTAATATAAAATGTAAATCTGAACAGATAAAAGGAAATAACGAATGCAGACTACACATATTTTCTCGCCATTCGTTTAAATATTTTTTACAATATAGTTTACCATACGCGCGCAAATTTAGACATAAATAAATACTCACTGACTATTAAGAACGCACAGTTCTCTCCCAAACATTAATTTAAAAAAATATATAAATAAATTATTAAAACATTCTATATTTATAAAAATAAATAATGCTGTTTTCGTATTGATATTGTAATCAGGAAGCCCATACAACATTCCCGTATTTAATTTAAACAGTTCATTCAGAGTGTATGAGGGCATTTTAATAACACCCTTGTTACAGATAAAAAAAAACAGATAAATTAATTACGTCGGAATTAATGGTGCTGTAACAATGGATTTCCCTGTTTATTTTAAAGATGTTTTTAGATATATTAGATGAAATAAGTGCCGTGTAAAAATGGCTAATTGTAACATCGGGGTTGCATAAAGAAGTGATGCCAGAATAAAATGTACGGCTTTTTATTTTTTATTATGGCCAACCGTTTTGTGATGGCGCGTTCAGGCAGGCAGGCCGCCGAATCGAGGCCTGCCCACGCTATCATAACATGGATGTTATGATAGCGTGGGCAGCCTTAATTAGACAGCCTGCCTGAACGCGCCATCACAGTTTGGTCTCGGCGGCTGCATGAATCTTAGCGTATGAATGTGTGTGGGGGACCATAAAAGCTACGCAGTAGTGCTGCAACGAAGGCAGTAAATTATACATTGTCAAGTTCCACACGCGATACATCACGCAATGACAGCACACATTAATACATGCCACTCCACGGTGCCAGCGTAAGAACCGAACTAGCGATCCGCAATAGGGGTCTACAACAATTCGTTAGACGGGTGGGATTTGCATCAGACGTACATATCGTCCACCGCCCATTGGCTGGCATGCGTCCTCAAGCCGCCAAATTTTCCCTTGCTCATTATTCTGCATCTGATCAAGTGTATTAATCGCGGCATGAAGTCTTGCCACCATATCTGCAATGACACTTGGTGATCGTACCGCTAGATTCTCGAACGGCTGGCCGTGATACAATCTGACCCGTATATTTTCTTAGCAATTTTTACCTCTCTACTCAACCCTGGTGATAATATCCGCCATTTTTTTCACGTTATGTATTCATTTTTTAAGGTTAAAATGTTCAGTATTTTTTTACTTTTCTTTAAAGTGAGATGATTTATTTTAGTTTGTAATAATACGGATAGCTCTTTTTGCATTTTCTTTTATCCGCTTCTATTGCATTTCCCCATACTTCAATATTGTAAGACATTGCAGAATTAAATGGAGAGTTTTAAATGTGTTTATACTATCAAGTCTTCTTAACACGTAACGTAGAGATCCTAGCTTTGATATTAATTTTTTTTAAGAACATACATCTTGCATCTTATTTCTGTTTCTAAATTGTATATAGCTCCATTAACATAACTTACTGAACGGTACACACAAAACTTATAAACATTAATAATAATAATACTCTGCACAACATGTTTAATCTCAAAGTAAGATTTCGAATAATCGGTGTAATCTGTTGTCTCGTTACGAATCATGTGCAAAAATCAATTTTATTATGTTGTTAATTTTTTATTTGTTTTTGGGGTTCTTTAGTGCAGCAAACGTAAATACAATATTATTTTTCTCTACAAATTTACACTTACGTAAAAAATTTTATAACGGAAGAAATTTTAAAATAGTCGTTAAAATAGGTGTTTGGCCCTATGTCCAGTCGTACGTTGTACAGCCCATAAAAAAGTCGTATACCTACACCTATGGTCGTACATGGCAACACTCTCGTTCACGGGCCTATCTATAGGCATCGATACTAGGGAAGGCAGTAGAGATGTTGGCTTCCCCCCCCCCCCACAAAGTGAACGTTTGGAGAGGGCAAGGAGGGAGAAATAAATTTACTTAGTATTATATCAAGAACGGACGGGACTGTAATCTGCAATTGGCTGGCAGCGTTAATGCAACCTGTAACTAGCAATTATTATCATGTAAAGGTGCTTCCCAACTGACGTAATATGATTTGTCCCCAGACATTGCTCTTTGTACAGTATGTTGTTGTGATTAGCCGAGAGGTTCGTTCGAATGGCGTCGTTGTCCGTGTCTATGGCAAAAACGGAGGCTTCGCTTTCCTCTCGCCCCCGAAAGACATATGTGCCTGCCTGTCTCTTCCTCTTCCGCCCCTTCCGCCATTAGCGGGGTTAATTATCCCTAGTGCTTAGACCAACGAGTGCTGGGCACTTGACAGTTGGTTAGCAATAATTCTAGGAACCACAAGAAAAATGAAGATGTTATGATTTGTTTTTTGTGTGTGCAAATATTCAGTTCCCCACCCGCCAGGCCAATACTTTGAAAATGCTGCAAAGAAGTGCCACAACGTTTGATTTTACTTTCAGAAACATGAATAAACCAAACAATATGAAAATGCACGTTCTTGACCGTGAGTTGGTTTTAAATACTTATGAACAGATTTGGACAAAGCAAATTCACTGCTGAAATGTGTAACCCGCTGAAACTTTTGAAATATTTTTTTTTTAAATAACTATTATTCTGCTGTTAACAACATATAAATATATAAATTAATAAGGTTCAAGTAACCTTGCTATTCGTGTCAAATCGTTCACATTTTAAACAAGTCATTCTAAAATAAATTTCCACCTTCCCCTGAAGTTGCGCCAGGTCGACACCGAGTCTGCGTTAGTATCGCCGGCTTGCGGTCGACTGCATGACTCTGGCCGAAAAATACTTTCTTTTCGTTTTATGCGCAGCCTGTAGAAATGTGTAGTCAGCATAAACAAAATCATATTCTCGCGTTTTCAATAACACTTTTACAATCCAGCGCAGTTAGAGTTTTATAATTGGAGGATGTATTTTGTTACGATTATCTGCGTTCGGGCTAAAGGCATTGGCATTACGCACCTACACGATATTACTGCAGACGGTTCGGGTTGGTTCCAAAAAACCATTGGCCAGAGGAAATATCCATTGTCGCTTGATCGCTTAGGTGAAAAGGCGATGCATTTTCTACAGTCTACAAAACTATAATAAGTAAAAAACTCCCATCCCCTCCTTCCCCCGGTACCAACTCAATGATTAGTATTCATTACCACGAAATTCGTAAAAACCACTTAAGTTGCTCGAAAGAAAACACTGTCACCTTCACCATTTCCTCTACAATTGCGGTCCTGTCGCTTATGGCTGCAAACGGAACTGACAACAGCACAATGATTACAAGCACTCGCACATACGCAAAGTTGCCCTTATAGCGTCAAACACTCGCAGTCCCGCCACATTGTCCTTAATAGTTCATCAGTACGAAGAGTTGTAAATATTAATTTTGGATACCCGGTATGTGACGTTTCCATACTTTAATAAGTTTCAAAAGGGAATGTTTTTTTTTTTAGTTGTGACCAATAACGCGTTGAAGTATGGAACCACCTTTCTTAACTCGCCGCTGTCTTTGCTCTGGGTACTTCGACAAGTGTTCGTATCGGAATATGTGCACTTAGATGCACTGATATTCATAAGGGTTGGCGCCGGAACTCTATAGAGGGGCCAGCTAACTGCAGACCACGAACTAGCTGTACCTACCGGCGCTTTCGCATTAAGCGCACAGACGACACTCGTGTACTTAAAATCTGTTCATTGCTGCTGTTCCCATGCGAGAAAATTGCGCTAATGCACTGCTGCATCTCAAAACAAGATGTATGAATATCAAAACACTTGCTTTCATTTTAAATTAACTGTTATTCATATACGTACATTTTGCAGAATTATTACGTGTATATGTATTTAAGCTCTTAAAAAGTACAGTTAGTAGACATAATATAAAAAAAAATATTTTGAATTTCTAAAACTTATACATTAAATAAAAAAAACTTTCACCAACTAGCAAAAAAACGTATTTGCATATATACCTGACATATACTGGCTGAATGATTAGACCAAATTAATAGTTAAAAATGCATTTCAAAAATCACTATTTTTTAATATAAAAAGTTTAGGTATGTGATAAAAAAGAATAACGGTACTGAATATCTGTGATCTTGGCTAACTTAGAATAAGATTCAAGATAAAAGTTTATGTAACTATTCTAGTCGTTAAAATTATAGCAAACTTCTGTGTTAATAACTTGGCTGCATATACACTGCAGTTTTCTACATCACGCTACTCTTTACAGAGAGGAGAAAGTTAACTACTTCCTCAGAAATGTGTCCACTGATATAATTGCGGATTTCGGTGATAAAGTTCAATATTGAATAAGCTATAAATAAATTTTGTATGGGACAAAAACTCGGTCGGCATTTAACTTTATACAGTTGCTGTTACTTCTACCACTGCATATATTCGTATTATTTCAAAATAATTTAATTTCCTACTAACTATCACACTGGTAAGAAACACCAAAGATTATGGGCTCATAACAAAAAGGAAGTTCTAAAATGTGTGTTATACACACCTCGAAAAATGTTTTGCACCACCAGTATTTTTGAGTTATTAGGTTGCTCACGGCCTAAGACGAACTATGAGATTAAATCTAAACTTTTTATTTACAGAATATCACGACAGACTTGACGAATGTATTTTTCTAATACACGGACTCTGCCAGCAAACATACGTCATGTAAGAAATTTTTGTAAGTTGTGTATCTACTGTAATCCATTTTGTTGTAAAAATGCAATAAGCAAAAACAGATATATCTTATTTCGGTAACATAATTCGTTAGAACGAGTAAGAAATATAAATTCCACATGATTACAATACCGTTGTTTTAAATAATTTTACTGTTATTGAACACACGTGTTTACGTTACGTCAGCAAATGTATATTGTTTTCTAGACGGAACAAAATCACCACCAAATACCTAAGGAGCATGCCCGTGTTAACAACCACCGCCATTAGTTAAAAATTTGCTACTAAAGAAAATTAAAATATTGATTACCTTGTTTGCTGCCTTGATTTAAGGAAATTTTTAATTTTTTTAAGACACTGCGCCAAACGAAGGAATATTTTACCATCCCAATATAACACTGAAAATAGATTTTATCAATTTGTGACATGCACACAACAGTTTACACGTGTAATGAAAGGGCTAAAACACACATGCATGTTTCACATTACATGTAACAATGCATTGTGAAGTCATTGTTCATTTCATACACTTTACAAGTATATGATCGCAAATCATTGTATAGGCTATTGCGAAAGTTCAAATGGTGATTACTCATCGCCCCATACATAAAAGCTTTCCTAATTTTTTAAACGGAAAGAATTAAATTCGAGGTGAAGTTCCCAACCTTTTAGTAGTAGCAGTTATATATTTTCAGCCATACATATGGTAAGTTTTCCATACTATGTGTGGGTTAAAAAATTACGATTGCAAATTAGGTAGCTCGATGGAAATAATTTGCATTGACCCAACAAGGCATTGGAAGAACCGCCATATACGAATACACATACAGGTGTACCGGAATAATTTTGTTGTAAACAGTTGGTGATTGTAGCGTTAAATAGTTTTCATCAGCAGTGCCATCGAGGAAAGTTGGCATCCCTTCCCTCACAGGTCTCAAAATAAATTTAAAACTACGGCGAAGGCTGCCGAAATGCACTTCAGAATTGTCGGAGACAACACAACACTGATGCCGGCACGACAATGCTGGCGGATTTTTTAAAAATGGCAACACTGCTGTTGCACCGCGCAGGTACAGCAGTAGGTGCGTCCCGGTCGGGAGGCATAGAATACGACCGTACTTTACCCACTTCCCTACTTCATCTCGATACACGTCTACCATGTCGATATCGACAAGATACATCGCTGCCACAAAGAACTGGAAACCGATGACGATACAGGATTACCCTGGACCACAAAAATCAATTTCGTAAGGTGATTCCTCGTGGAAGTTGCGGTAGAAAACACGATGACCTTACGTGATTATCAAGGGACAGACACATCCTAGAAAACTACGTGAGATGAAAAAAAAATCGCGAACAGCGTTAGCTTGATATGATAAATACCACTTGTGAAAATTCGGCGGGCGATTACATCGCCTGACGTTAGGGAATCAGATGGTGGCAAGTTATTAACCAACGAGAGTGTATTACTCGCGGTTGTGTAGGTATTGTTATGACGTAAGAATCGTGTGTACGTTAAAGGATCACAAAACGTTGCCGTGGTGTAACACTCACAGAGGCGGCGGGCGTTTCTCGAGAAAATATGCGATGGTCGAAAGGGTGCCGTACGTCGCCAGCCAGATATGCAACCTGCCCTTCAACCGCGCGTTATACACTGTGTAATAAGTAGAGAACTGGCAAATTCGCTAATTCATTTTGAGACATGATATAATTCAAAACACGTGTGTTGAAATAACTTTAGCTATTGGTGCACACGGTGTTTGATCCCTCCTGAAGAATGCTGGTCCAATCGCCGCCTACCACGGTGACAGCAGACAACCAATCTACATTTAATATCGGCATATTTGTACATAAGACCGTACAGTCTAGCCTGCAGGCCATTGAACTCACACATTTTCCCGGTCTCTAGTAATAAGTCATGTAATGTCGACGGGACAGCATGCACTGTGCAGCCCTTCAGAGTACGTAACAATAGGGAATGAAACTAGTTGGTAATTTTTAAGGGAACCCCGCCATCATTCATACATTTACTAGGGCGCGCCTCTCCCTTAATAATCGCCTGAGTTCACAGGTCGTATTCTGTTTTTCACCTCATTTTCTATAACGAATCGTCTCACAAAGTTCGTACGTGGAATTCTGGGTAGTCCTGTACATTGCACATATCGATATTACAAATATGTTATTTATGTTGATATCTTAAATATCAGCATCGATTACGTCGCTTACAATATAGCTAGTAACCTTCCTAGTAAATCTAAAAAATTATAGGAGTCATAGCGATTAAAAATGTCGGAATAGAACATATTAAAATCGTCGTTATCACAAATGTCACAAAAACCGTAATGTTGAAATGTTAACAGTGTAAATATCGGGACGAGCGATTTGATAGTCGTATTTCAGTTGCGATATTCCAAGGATGTGTAGGGATAATAATATCGGAAAAAATTTCGATATTATTTAAAGTGATTATAATTAAATGTATCGATTTATGAAACGATGTATTGAAAGAAAAATATAGATTTCTGGTACAGTGGAATCCTATGCTTTATGTATTTAAGGACTTAACAAATTCAAGTTACCTGGAATATTATATATTGAGGACATGAGGTATTGCAGAAAGATGTGGCACCTTTTTTTTTTGGTGCTTGTTGCCAAAGTAAACATAGCACTTTCAAAATTCAATTTTTTTATACAAAACAGAGTTTATTAAAAGAGCATTTTAAAAATATTTATTTCCGATACCTGGCAAAAGATATTGATATCGATAAAATATCCTTTAAATATATCGACAATTTATATAGCTATATCGTTGAGGTAATATTGTCATTTCGATATATCGATATTTTTCCAACATCCGTAAGAAGCAGGTGCCGCGGGCGATACACAACCAAGTAGGGCGGCTGCAGCAAGAGTGCTGGTCGCCTCAGGGCTGGCGGTTGCGTGGCACCGCTGAAACATTGAAACATGGCAACACCTGAACCGCCTTAACGCGCCGTACAGGGCGAAGCGTGGAGAATCGGCTGCTTCGCTGGCGGGAATTTTTCAAACAGGTTCTCACGCCGGCCGTATGCTGCAGCGTCGCCGACAAAGGACCCAGAAAATTCTCAATCTCGTGCACGAGGCGGGGAGTTGGGGTCCCCGGCAACGTGCTGCTACCTCTTCGACAGCTTCCGCGGTGCTGCTCAAGTTTCCACTGCTGAGTCGTCACAGAGCAGGCAAGCGTACAGAGGCGGAGCAACCTTTCACACCACGAACTACAGCGGCACGCACCAGCAAAATGGCGCGACCAGCAACATGTGCGCCTGGTAACTATAGGCTGTCCACGGTTATTTCAGCACTTTTGAAATCAACCTTTGAAACATTTTACTGCCCACCAATACAACATAACACAGATATCAACACAACATAACACGGACACCTGAAACGAACAACACCAGCCCTCTGTCTCCAATAAGGGTGGACATTAAGGTAGGATGACGTGTCCAAGGGAAGGAGAGAGAGGCACCGATTTTCACATTTAATTTAAATTTTATAAATCAACGTAGTTATCTCTTTTTAACTATAACAAAATGTATCTTTTACCATTCTGTAATTTTAAATATCATAACAATAATTTTTATATTCCGAAAAATTTTATATTTCGACAAATATTGATTTTAAATTTTGTTTTAATTTTCATAACTGTCACCAGTAATGCCCTTCAGCCGGGGACTGGTGACATTTATAATACGTTCTGTTCCATTCTGCCCCAAGATTGCATATATTTTAATGGGAACACTGATTTGCATGCGCCCAGTAAAGTTGGTAACAACGGAAGCAAAATAGTTACATGTTTAAGCGTTGAAAACATAAGTAAATACATAATTTTTTTTTTTGTTTCTGTGTTGTTTTAATGCAAATAAGTGTAAGAATGAATAAATTTGTAAATTATTTACTTTTCTAATAATTAAACAGTTTCACTTGACCGACGGATGAGCAAAGTGACCAGTCCTATGGCAACGTTAATTGTACATATGGTGGAAGAATACACTACGCACATACAAGTAGATCTTAAGCAGGCCTTTCAAAAGTGCTCAGTTAACCGTGGCAGCCCAGCCAATAGGAAGCATTTCGCAGAAACAGTAGCCAATAAGACACAAGGCCCGTCCCATGTCCTCACGCAGCCAATCAGAGGATGGTTGCGCTTATATAGAAGGGACCGCAACGTCGTTTCGTCTCTGTATGCTTAACTACTCTGTTGTGTATTCTGCCGCTCGCCTCGGCTAAGAGCAGGACTCGGCAACCGCGGATCGCGACGTCGTAGCTAGCTGAACTCCACGCAGTTTTATTTGCGGCGCTGTAAATTGATTTATTCAATACTATTCAAACGAGACAAAACAGTTTAGTATGTACCGGATGCTACAATCTCTTTCGCCCCCCGATGTTCACTCGTCGAATGGAACACATCGCAACCGGTTTCCAGCCCCCAAACTGTGTAAAAGTTTGTCCCTAGCAAGCATTTCTGAACTCCATTTCCCAGTCCTCCACTGAGTACCTGCTCATTCTGTACCCGAACAGACATGAAACACTACTCGATGCGTCACAAGAGCAGGGGCATACACTCAGATTGAAAGCGCACATGTCTGTGCGTGCGACGGAGTGGAAAGATTTGGACGGCTCTCAAAAAGGTGGTCTTGAGAGCCCACGAGGGTGTAACAAATTGTAAACGGGAGATTCCCGAGGAAACACGCCGACCAGCGCCATCGTCCGGCACGATTCCTACGTGCGAAAATCTGGGAGCGGCCTCACCGGAAATCAAACCCGGTTCGCCTTGGTGCTGGGCGAGCGCCCCAACTGCTACACCGCTGCGGACCCCTTGCGACCGTACGACAGGCATTTAACTGCCGAATCGCCAAGACGCTAGCGCATGCCCACGGATCCTACTGTGAGGAGGTGGTACGCAAATATGCGCCCTCTGCAACTCGAGTCCATCTCCCCCTTCATGTGGGTCTGGTCAGTAAACAAGTTGTGCAACACAGTGGCTAACGAAGCTGATGAATTACGGGCCGAGGTGGGGGCCTGTGCACAGACGACTGTACAACTGCGAGGTTGTGGTCGTTGGTCGAGATGCTGGCACAGGTCTCTGCGTGTCCAGAGTACTGTCCCGCTCTGAAATAAATTAGCAGAGAAGTGTCAACATAAAAGCTGCAATCTGGTTTCAGGGTAGCAACAAGCAAATTTCGATGCCGCCACCGAATGCTCTGTTAGTTTTTTGCATTTATGATTGTTGCAGAAACAATACAAATATTGCTGAAATTCTGTTTAAGAAGCTACTTGTTCTCTAGAAAGAACAGGCTGTTCTATTCTAGGAGCTATTTGCATTATTACAGGCAAAACCACAAGCACGATTGAAACATTAACAATATTTCGATGGTACCAACAACCCAATAGAGTGTTATTCACTTTCTTAAAAGTCTGGGTGGGTTGTGGCCATAAAAATTTGGTTCCTAAATAAATACGTTTCCTAAGTGCAAACTGATGCCTGATGGTAGATCTCTTGTGGGCACGTTGCTACGAAGGGGATTGACAAGCTGGAGTATAGACTCAGTGTACTCATGCAAACTTGAAGGTACGGCGTGGATCGGCATGAAAAACTCTGAAATTGTGCCACCGCCGATCGTATGGATAGAACTCGTGGGGTTAGGTCTTCTCCCTATGCCAAGGAGTGGATTTGGGGGTGGTCTGGTGTTGTTGAGTTTTTTGGAATGGCACACCACCAGCCACGAATGGGTGTAGTGTAAGATTAGGATAGTGATCCTGTGCGCCACAAAGGGCAATGTAAGTGGCTTCTGCCTCCTGAGTCACTGTCGCTGATGTGGTCATTCATAGTATTAAGGCACGTTAGTGAGTAGATCAGTAGAGTTGGGATATGCCTCAATACCATCAACATGAGCAATGCAGGCATAACCCTGCTTGCAGCTGCTGGCAGGCGAGGGTGGTTGCAGACCCTGGTGCCCCACCACGATTGGAAGGAGTGATATCCTCGTTTTACTGACTTGAAAGGTGACCGAACTTGAACATTCAATGTACAGGTACATCGATGGATGATATGGGAATTATTAAAGTTGTGCACGATGACGAGTGCACATACATAATACATACATAGTCTGTATTAAGTACATGAATGGAATACATACTAGGTTGCTTACATCGTTTTTCGTGTATAGTATGCAAACAGTACACAGAACAGCACAAGGCAATTGCGTGAATAACTAATGAAGCTTGAAAGAACCTGGATAATGGGGCAGAGAGAGGCAGGGTGGATGTCGCACTGAACTACCCATAGTTTAAGACTTTCCTTCTTAGGATCTTGTTGGGAGCAATGGACACATTAAGCTATCCATATAGAGCATTCCAATTCTGGACGACCTCCGACTGACCATGAGCACTTTTTGAATTTGAGACAGGCTCGGAAACAACTGGCTTCTTCTTGCCGACTATCCATTTTCAACTCTGTGATACCGACGACCTTTATTGTTTTGCGATTAACACCTGAACCTCCTCGTCTTAGTCGGAATGTTGTCAGTAAAGAGCAACATGCCGACATATTGCTTTCGGTTACATATTTTAATTGTCGATGAATAATGTTTTCTGTGGGGAAAAGATGACCCCTGAGCCATAATATGGATGTCCATGGATAAAAACTATATAATCACTATCATTTATGGCAGCACATATTCATTGATATTATTGTGATGATCTAAGCAGTCATTGTATATGATCTTCGTTTAACGCTGATAGTGACAAGGTGCTCATTGGATGCGCAGTGGTATGCTGAAGACATCATGTGGCACCTATGTGAAACCTTTCCTGGCTGAGTTTGTAGGAGCTAGTTTACAGCAAGATATCGCTCGTCCGTACACAGCTATGGTCATCTAGGAAATGTTACTGAAGTTTCACCACGCCCTCAGCCGGCCACTTCTCTTGATTTGTTAATCATCGAATACTTGTTGGACCAAATGCTACGGCAGCATTCTCCATGCTGAAGTGTTCATGACCTGGGCAAATGTTCCGCAGTATGGAATAAGGCGTGTGTCCTTGTTCAGTGCCGCAGACGAAAGGAAGCTTTTCCTGATGCAATTAATATTTCACTGTTTGGCTGTCTCTTGGTGCCAACATTTTGTATGATAGTGAGTGTATTTAACTCTCGACAGTAGACGCCCGCCCAGACCACTTTGAAACTGGAACAGCTGCGATGTAACCATTATCTTTGTAGTGAGCCACTGGACATGTGGTGGCCACCGCCAGGATTTCCGCATCATTTATTTCTCGTTTGCCGCAACACTTAAAAGAGTGAGCGTGCCCACCGTACAGGTGAAAGTCTACAAGGTGCTGCTGCAGAAAACCAAGGCCGACTCTGTCGCCAGTTCTCACTCACACGGGCACTTTACAAGCACGCGGCACCTACTTCCTCAACTTGCTTGCTTTCCTTTCATGCTGGCAAATGCAGTCCCGCTAGAGTAGGCTATATTGAATACTGGTACATCGGTCTATTTGCCATGGGAAAGTTTTTTCTGCCCATAAAATGTAACCAATTGCTCATCTGATTTTACTGTCGACACACGAGCGCAACGTGTTCAGCGTATCACAGCACTTCATAAAAGTATTAAACCGTTGACACGGGAGAGGGAATTATTGCGTCGCTCAACCAAACGCAACGAAGTGTTTTCGTATTTATATATACGTGACAATACACTTTTATAAGTTGTACATGTAAATATTAAAAATCCAGATGACAAGTTACCGATTGAAATACAATTAAATATTTGCATGAATTTCTATGTATACTTTCAGTAGCAGTATTAAGTTTTTCAGTGCTCTATTTGTATTTAAGTCAAAAATAAATATTTCTGATCAGAACAGATAACGAGAGCATAAAGTAATCGTAGATGTTCACTGGAATCAGCAACTGAGTAGTGTTTGACGCATTTTCCTTTTTATCTTCTATGCTTTTTTTTTTTTGTGTTATTTCATGACACTTATACTGTAAATATTGGTAAAACATTTGAAGTAGTTAGGAGCTATTTGCTTTGTGGAGCTGAAGGTTTTGATGGATATATTTCAATGGGAAGACGTGTTTGCTATAAGCATTAAACATTAACTTGAAATTTCAGTGCCTGCCTTTATAGTATATTTGAATGTCACAAAGGTAAATAGCTAATTAAAATAAATGAATTTTTTTAGTTTCAACTGTTTATTACTTTCAGTGGAAACTATTGGACTTTCTTTACACATGCTATCAGAGGAACTATTGTTTGGCGAGAAGTCCCGTGTCTGAATTTTTAACATATAAATGCATTCGTATGAAATAATTAAATCTTAAAATGAGCGAACGCTATTATTTATATAAATAGTTTAATAGTCAGTTACATCATACCTGCACACTCTCTCCTGATACATGATTGTGCTACACATTAGCAGCACGTTTGTCCGAATGTGAATTTCGGCGTAGCATTTCCTTTGATTTCAAGGCAAGTATAAATAAAAACAACATAAACCATTCACGTACTCTAAAGGAAAACGCATATAAAAAACGTGATATTTTGCGAAATCAGGCAAAAAAAAAAAGCTCTGAAATATTGTAAACTAGCAGCATATTACTCTTTGTGTCTTCCAGAAACATTGTTATATATAGTTCAGAATAGTGTGGTGAGCGAATACTGCAAGTAAACGTAAAGTTATCCGTTTTAAAACTTAAAAATATGAAAGTTCTACAGCAGTTGAAAACTGACTCACAGCGGCCAACAACGCGGTCACAGCAGTGTGGAAAATTGCAACTAAAACATCAGTTAAATGGTTTTTGTAGATATACTATCCGTATTTTGAACATTATTTAAGTAGCCTATACGAAAAGATTTCTTCTACGATTTTGATTATCAATACACGTAAGAAGGCCATAGGCACAATGGAGTGGACTTCAAACTGCACGTATGCTCTAATATTTTTAAAACAGCACACTGTTTATTGATCAGTTTGAAAACAAAACACGCTATTATTTATGAGTTGATAACACGCTACACACTAAGGTTAATATAAATTACTCGTGTGTATGCGTGTGTAGAGGGTGTGTGTGTGCTACTTTTTATTTTGATTAAAACTGCTACGACAGTTAATTTCTTGACTAATGTTCAGTAAAGTTGTAGGATGGTGTCCCTGTTTTTTTAAATATTTTATCTGCTATTATACAAGGTAAAAATGATTTAAGGTACATAACTAGATGTTCGAAGAATATAGAAATTTCATTGATTTACTTCCAACACACAGATACACCCTTTGCATTTATGTCATGATTTATGTATGGACATTGGTGTATTAATGCATTAAAATCATAAACACAGCCGTTTGAGTTTGCAATTTGCTACAGATATATTTACAAGTAAACACGTTTGTAGCCTGGTGATGGAATACACTAATTTTGTTAAACCCAGGGTTGAAATATGTTGATATAGTTTAAACATTTCGTATCATTTAAATTCATTATAATTATGACTTTTGTGTAACTTACAATATGTCCCTGGATTAACAGGTTATTAGATGCTCGTTAAAACATTCTTATCGTAAATGGCGTACAACGGGAAATGCAAATAGTTGAAGTCAAAGTCTTCGTGACTAATTTGGAATTGAATAACTTCTTTGTTGGAAATTGTTTTTAACACTCATAGCCTGGCCTAGATTAAGGAAAGAAAAATATAGGACAAAGGAAATTGCATTCAGAGATCGAGTATTTGCTTCGAGGTCTCTATAAGAAACCAAGTTTTCCTATTAATACCTTGTGAGTAAACACAAAGTACCATTTAACTATAATACTATAGGATATTTCAAAAAACTAAAGAGGATGTATAGTACTGTTCTCTAAACATTGATATAATTTCAAATTATTTCTCTACATGAATTGGGTTTCTGGTCTTACAGTAAAAAGACAGATATATACGTATATATACACACCTACATATATAATTAGTTGGAGTAGGTTTTGGGATTTAAAGCCAGAAGGAAATAGAAATCACCTCGCCAAGTGGCCCTATTACATGTATATATCATATAGTATTGCTTGGTCGCTATAAGCATCAGAATATTATTTGTAGTTGACAGAAAATAATTACATTCGAAAGTTTTTTCAATTAGTAATACAGTATTTAATGTTCATGTTTCTTATAGGTGAAAGTTTTTTATTATATAATTTATTTAATATTGCTTTTTAAAAAATACATCAAAATACTGCCACATTATTTACACACGAATACTATTCGAATGTATATTTGATTCATGGCGTGAAGCGCTCTACTTTTTCGACCATGGCGTTGTTATAGAATGGTCACAGTAAATTGACCACTTTGGAAATTCCTGTCTAGTACCTTGGTTTATTTTTTCATTTTCTATCCATCCGTTACATGTAAATTTATCATTGACATGGGCCTGATCTCTTTATTCATTCTCAGTCAAGTAAAACCGTTTAATTGTTTGGAATGTAAATGCATTACTAATAACCAATTTCATTCCCTAGTATTTATAAAACAATGAGTGCTACCCACGGTGGCCATGCATTTAAACACTACAATCGCAATGCAATGTCAAGTTTTAAGAAATGTGATGATCAATTCGCCACTAGCTTGCCTGGGAATCTGCATGCTAGTGTGTAATAAAGTATATATGTATGTCCACGGTAAAATGAGCACTTTTAAAAGCCTCGCTGAATATCTGCTTGTACGCAAGTTTGTCTATTCTTCCGCAGTATGTAAAATTAACATTTCTTTGGTTAATTTCACTTTATTCATGAGCCAAACAAATAATATTGCGTAATTTTTTTGTAAAGTCAATGTTTTGCAAGTTGCCTTATTCTTACACTTATATGGAGCAAAAAAAACAATATGCAGTATAAATCATTTCTATAATCACAAATGTTAACCTGTAACTTTTAATTCAACGTCAGATAGTGAACTACGTTGCCTCCGCTAATTGCAGCCTTTACTGAGCGCATAAAAGTCGGCGTGACCGTTAAAATATACTAGATGTTTGAATATTAAAGGTACAAACTACAGGGGTGTGTTGAGGACAATAAAATAATGACAACAGTCCTTACAAACGTAGGTCCGGAAACCAATGGTCCCCTAGGTATGACGTACGCACGTGTGCAAACAATTGCATAACTACACCATTGTTCATTCCTCATATTCCAGGTACCAGCCCTCGCGTTGAAAGTCAAAGGTGGTGTGCACTCATAGCAGCGTTTGAAGCAGTTGTCACGGCTCCACGCACATTTTCTAACCAATAGATTACTGACAACCGCTCCATGCGTGAACGTGCTATGGCAACGCACGGGAGGCAACACGGTTGTACCACGAAGTGTTCCCTCGCAAATGACGGAACCTCGCGAAAACTCACCTGCCTGGCTGTGTTTCGTCGCGGGGGCCGTTGATTCCAGAAGTGTCCAATAAACCTATCGATAGCCTGTAGTTGCGAGGTTGTTATTTCACTGTGTCGTGAACAGTCAACGTGAAGAGTGCACGCACGTTTTCGACCACGATCAAGTGGGCAATCCGAAAATAGCGGTGACGAGGTGGGGCGGGCTGGAGCCGACGCGATGGGAATTTTGCAATAATTAATGCACGCACGACCCACGCAGGGGACACGGAGGGGTGTTTGGGGGCAAGCCGATCAGTCAGCTGTCAGTCAGGAGGTGCGCGGCGCAGCGACTCCAGTCGGCGCTAGCCTTGGGGAGACTTGATAGACACGCTGGCCTTGGGCGACGTGACTGGGCACCGCCGCCGGCCCACCGGCAATTGATAATGCGCGCTATACGCTGTCCACGGTAAACTCAACACTTCTCCAAACAACCTTTGAAAGGAAAAGACCTCACTGCATATACAGGTTGCTCGGGAACTCAGTGCCCAAACACCAGACTGAGTTTCTTTGGACCAATATTAACACCGAGCGGGGTGTCGCAGTGGTATCTCACTTGACTCGAATTCGGGAGGACCCGGGCTCGATTACCGTTCTGGCCATCCTGAATTTAGTTTTCCGTGGTTTCCCGGAGTCATTACAGGCGAATGCTGGGATGGGTCCTTAACAAAGGCTTGGCCGATTCCTTCCCCAATCTCTCTTCCCTGAGCATCTTGCTCCGTCTTTAATGACGAGACGTTAAGCGCGGCTACCTGCCTACCGATAGTAACACAAAAGCCCTGTACACTTCTATCCGGAAAAAATATTTTTGTATCAAATAATTATGTTCTAAGTTGCGGCGTACACAACCTGCAGAACAAAGCTGTTTATTCAAGCGTGTACAAGTTGCATAGGAAGTAGGCGCGCGACACTGTTACGTAATTATTTAGTTTCTCACGTCTGCAACTTATGCAACTTGTTCTACACGCAAGGCTGTGCGCCTTATTCCGCAGGCGTTTAAGCAGCAACTGTGAATACAATTACTATAAAAATACGTTTCCGGATACATACAAGTGTGCAGGGCTTTTGTGTTGCTATCGCTCCAAATAAACAATGTTTAGATTTGGGGCACTGAGTTTCCGAACAGCCTGTATGTTACTGCAGAGTCCTCAAGTATTCAGAGGTGAAACAGACGTTTGTTCCGCGAACTCCAGCAGCACACTTCAGAAAGAATGGCGTCGCTGATCAGAAAGACGCCGGAACCCCGTTCGCCAATCAGCGACTGGTGACTTATTTGCCCGCCGGGAATCTAACGAAACAGGGAACCTTACGCGGCACGCGGTAGTCAATCATACCCGAGGCCTATTCCCAGAGATTCGAACAGCCAATCAGCGAATTCGCATGCTCAAATCAAACTCCATTTAATCTATGTGCATTTAGTTAGTCTATGATATTACCCCATTCGCTAGCACGCCGGCTCCTAGTTAAGGTGGCAGCGATTTAAGGCTCGGCTTTACACATTTGTAGAAATTCTTCGTTTTCGCGTCATCATTTCTGGTTTCGTAGTAACTCCTGGCTATGTACGATTATAGAAAGTTTACATTTTACGATTCGTTAATTACTTTAGTGCCTAATTTTAATTGTGGGATTGTGTGTTATCTGCTTGTTTAAATCCTTTCAGACCCACTTTTATTTATGGTTTCAGGTGTTGCAAACAAAAGAGTGTATTATGCGTGCTGTACTTAAGTCCACACAACTCTGGTTTCGTTGTCACAGCCAATCAGTTGTAGGTGATATGTTCGGCTAAAGTTATACGAACCAATTATGACCTAGACCAGTAAGACAGTTTGCGAATAATTAACCCGCAGGTAAGGTCATTGCTAATTGATATTTGCAGTGTGCAGTACACGTAACAATTTCCTACACGTGCGTTATGTAAACAATTGTGTACAATGGGTCTGAATGGGTTAAAAAGTCTAGAACATATGAATATGTTATCAACAAATTCCTGCCTTTTTGCAAGCAGTGAAAATGAGATACAACAAATATATTAAACAACTAGTAAAATGTAAATATTTCCACAAACATTAATTTTTAATAATACCTCTGAAACTGAAATTATAAAACGAAAACGACGAATTTCTGCAAAAGGGGTGAAGCCGTGCCTTAAGAAAAATAGTTCCAGGTACCTACTTACGTTGTATTGCGAGCGTAATGGCTAAATTTATAGCATATCAAGTCGTGTTTCCACTTTATTAGACATATGATTACGAACTTGTTTATTAGTAACGTATTCAGGTCCCAAACACTTTTAACTTGGTCAAGACGCATGAATAATGCAATTAGGCCCACGAAAACGTTAATCTTTAATTTAAAGGAGGAATACAGCACGAAGAGAAAATAAGATTTNGAGACGCATAAATAATGCAATTAGGCCCACGAAAACGTTAATCTTTAATTTAAAGGAGGACTACAGCACGAAGAGAAAATAAGATTTTACGCAGGGCTTTCAAAATGCTAAATTTATGTGAAGGGCCTATAATATTCGATGGCCGAGTTGGAAGGTTTTGGGCGTGGAACTTGAATTAACTCCAAAATGTCGATTGAATTATACAGAATCTTGGAGGCATAAACAAAAAAAAATGGCAATCCTAGACAACGAGGGTTTTCCAATTTAGTGGACAATTGTTTTTTTAGTATTGGTGTATTTGTTTTTTAAAATATCTTCCACCGCGACAAAATATAAAAATACACGGTGTTGTTAATAGCTCACCAGAAAAACTTTACTTTTGTAAAATATTTGCTATAATGGCCAGAAAAAATAATTCTTTAGGATTTGCTTTTCTTAGTTATTTTTTTTACTAGCCTCAATAAAATCGTTACATGTGATTAAACCCTTACAGCATTAATTTGTTGTGCTCCACGTTCCCTTATGTGTGGCCTCGGGTGGAGGTGTTTTACGTGTGTGCGCCTTAAAAGCGTGGGACCGCTAAGGGATATGTAAGTACGCGCATCGCATGCCTCATCGCCTCTAAGCAAAAGGCACTAAACTGGCGTGCAGTCGTTCTGACGTCGACTTCCCAACTGAGGCTCTCAGCGTGATCAGATCAGTTTATCACAGAGTAGATAAGTAAACAAAGACGGCACGGCGTGGCGGTTACTATGACGTGTACGCACCCATCTTTTGATTGGCTGCGCAAGCCGGCGAGCACGGGCGTTGTGGCTGCTTATTATTGGTTACTGCGTGCCGCAAAACGTCCCCTCTTTGGCTGGGCTGGCCGGCTGTCGTTGATTGGCGAACGGCGTTCCAACGTGTTACTGGAGTGCGTTGCTGGATTTCGCTGTTTCTCTTCTGTAGTCACACGTACTCTGTGATTTTATACTATTCGCCTCCAACCAAGGCAAACTGGGTTTTATTCCCGACGGGGTTGCCCCCGGATTTTTGCATGTGGGAATCGTGCCGGACGATGACACTGGTCGGCGGATTTTCTTGGGGTTCTCCCGTTTCCTCCACCCTTTCATTCCGGAACTGCTCCATACTCACCTAGCTTCACTCTTATCGGCTTTTAAGACCTCGATGTTAAAAGCCGTCCAAATCTCTTCACCTACTCACTCTGTGATTTCACCTTGTAAAAACAGACAATTGTGCGCTGCATGTGCCTAACGAATGTTAAATAGCCTTATACGGAACCTATACTAAATAAAATATAAGAAACGGAAATAAAAAGCAGAAATTACTTTTCAAACGTGAAACATTTCGTGAAAGTTATTCGTAAGCAGACAGACCTCAGACATGTCGAAGTTTTTAAAATACCACTGCGCGTCTGAACCTCTGTGCGATGTTTGCGGGTGTGGGCACAACAATGACGTCTTCTGCACGGGTGAATATGGAAATGAGGTAGGGATAGCACGAAGGCAGAATTAAATGACAAGTTTATCTGGAGTATCCCGAGAAAACCCACCGGCAGCGTCCGCCACGTTTCTTGCATACGAAATTAGGACCACCCCGCCGGGAATCGAAACCGGTTCGCCTTGGTGGGAGGCGTATAGCAACACCACTACACCACCGCCGAAGTGTAAGCCGAACTTTATACATCCGTCGCGCGCGGGAAACTTAAAATATTACGTATCGTCTATGAAATATTGCGCGCATGCTCGGGTACACGTCACTTGGCCGAAAAATAGTCTGGCAAAATTATCTGCAAAACGCCTGTTCAGCCACACGCCTGTTCACCCATATGCCTGTTCACTCATATGCCTGTTCGACCAAATGCCTGTTCACCCATATGCCTCTTCCGCTAAATGCTTGTTCTGTCAAATGATTGTACGACGAAATTACTTTTCGGCCAAAGTGCGCGCCCCCGCATGGTCTACGGTAAGAAATTCAAACCGAGGGCCCGTTGAAGTGCGGAAGGGTATTCCAGACGGGACACAAAATTTAACCTCATTTTCATGCTATTCGAGGTATAGTCCATTGACGGTTACTTCACACTTTACTGAAGCCCTGCTGAAGTTCTACTTCCAGGATATTCCTCCGCCTCATGAAACAAAGATTTACCTAGTCTAAGATATTATACGAGAGGGAAAACGCACCGCATTCGTGCGCACTGTGTAATAATATTTTGCATTAGAACTATTTCTTACTAGNAAAACAAAGATTTACCTAGTCTAAGAAATTATACGAGAGGGAAAACGCACCGCATTCGTGCGCACTGTGTAATAATATTTTGCATTAGAACTATTTCTTACTAGGCTTTACAAACACACTTATTTTCTCACTGTTTTAGTTTACATGANAGGCTTTACAAACACACTTATTTTCTCACTGTTTTAGTTTACATGAATTATAAATGGCATTTTCATTATTTAAAGAAAAATTATAAATAAAATTCAATTTAATAAAAAAAAGGCACTTTTATGTCCTTTTATGTTAACCCAAATATAAAATCTTGTGAAACATGGCATATTTAGGAAACAACGAAAACGTCATACGTGGAGTGATTTTTAAAGTTTATTTCAAAAGGTGTAAAGAAACCGCGAATTAACTATAAAAAGAGCTTTGCTTCTAATGCAGCACTCCACCTCACGGTAGAACAAGTAGAACTTATTAAAAAGTATTACGCACACTAGCAAAATTGTCAGAGATGTACTATTTATATTGCACATGAAAGACGAATGCGTACACCCTAAAAAATATCCATTCTTAGTTTTATGTGAGGAAAATAAAACCATTTCTTTGATGCTGCTTTGGTAACAATAACACAATATTCCTTTAATTCAAAGAGAAGGTTAGAAAAAAACATAGGTTTGCTGTTAATTAATGTTTTCCATATACTTTTTTAATAGTGATTTTTCCTTTCTTTATAGCAAAGAAATAAACATAATTTCAGCTGCTTTTCTTTACAGTAAAGATAAATTATTTCGTACTAGAGGTAACGGTTTAGCGACATTGTGGGATTTCTGTCGTACACTGTAGTTTTCAGACCTACACAAATGTTGTCCCAATGCAAGCATTCATAAATCAATGTATACGGCAGTTGAGAAACTGCAACTGAGCAAATGTACAGTACAACTGAATGAATTGCAGTGTTTCTCCTAATAACTAACCTCAATTCATCCCAAGAAGTGACATTTTATTCTGGCCCATGTTACTACCTGCCAAACTTATCTATTAAAAGTTGCTTGAACGCAGTACGACAAAGCGGACGTGTGGTGCATGCATGGCATCTGGGTAGGAACACGGGGGCATCGGGTTCGAGTCTCGGAGCCGCACTGATGATTAATAACTTTTAAGTGTTTATAATTTTGAGAGATTTGTTACTTCTCTCATATTTACTTATCACCGTTGTTTTACAAAACACACATTTTCTTTTCGGTGTAACTGGCATTACGGCAAACACGTCTGATAAATTATTGTAACGAAAATGCAAGGTTGTCACATTCATTACTATATAGATTAAAAAATAGGTATATTTGTGGCAAGCCTACATTACAGTGGTTAATTTTTATAGAAATTTTTTTGCTGGAACAAATTATTTGTTCTACGTGTTGGCTTTGTAACACTAAAATAATATGCTAAAATTTACTAAAATTTTTGTTTTAAAAATCAATTAGGAAGTGTTTATTTGTAACGGCTCATTAAGCGTATTTCCTTTCTGGATACTTCAGAGATCAGAGTTGCCAAAAAAACTCCATCATCAAGCAAGACCATGATAATTAACTTGATGTATGGATAGTGGAGAGATTTGGGCGGCTCCTTACATTGTGGTCATGAGAGCCGATGAGGGTGAAGTGGGTATGGAGCAGCGCCCGAATGCAAGGGCGGTGGAAACAGGAGATACCCCATAAAACCCGCCAACCAGCAGCATAGTGCCAAATGCAAAAATTCGGGAGTGGCCCCGCCAAGAATAGAACCCGGTTTGCCTAGGTGGGACACGAGTAGTCTGACCACTTCACCGCCACGGCCTCTTCTGGTTGTAAGTAATGAAAATATTGTAATAATGTTTGTAAATACTTACAATAATTAATTTATGCACGTACATTTCAGCCATATGAGTTATCACTTTTATAAGAGAAGTAAATGTGCATAAAATAAATTAATAACAATTTTTTGTAATATTAGTGTCAGTATTTTCATACATACGACAATAGCAATTATTATGACTACACTGCTCGACAAATGTTTTCTTAGAAAATTTTCATTCTGAAGCATCCAGAATCTAAAACACTTAATTGTTTTATTAAAAATTGACACGTATTAAATGTTTATTTTAAAAAGTTTAAATAATTAACCAGCAAAGCAAATTGAACTTTTCTGACCATTTTGTTACTGTGTTTATTTATTTTTAATGATTTCTACATGGTGTACAGCCGGGAACGCAGTGCTTCGCTAAAAGTCACTCAACATCTGCCTTCATGTGCGCGCGCACACAAAAGCTTGGCGGGGAGGGAGGATACCTTACAGTCCCTTCAATCACCAACTTGGATTTGTACCTGAGCGATACTCCTGCGACCAATTTGTCGTCGTGGATATAACNACTTGATAACCGGAGACGAGGGCCTTATCCAGATTTTTGCATTGGGAGACGTAGGTGGACGTTTCCACTAGCCTGCAGTTTTCTCGGGGTCTTCCCACCGCTACCACCTTTGCATTCCATTACTGCTTCATGTCAACTTCCAGTGTTGACATCCACAAAAAGCCTGTCGTTTGGTAGGCGTAACCATACGGGGAAATGGGACATTTTGCACGTGTCAACTTCGCAGCACTCTCCATGTTGCAACTTTGAACTGCTTCAATGCCAATACCACTATTAAAACAAACGTGAGTACGAATTGAGGTTGGACACTGCTTATGCACGCAAGTGCTCTGAAAGGGTTTTACAAATTCTCCAACCTAGTTTTTATGCTACGAATCTGTGTTCAAGTTGACCAAAATATTTTGTTCATATAAAAGGGTCGGTCTGTTGGAAAATCAAATTAAACCAAGAACGCACATCACTGCTGAACACACGGTGACGGGCAGGTCAATGTTGGGGACATGCACATTATTTTCGCAAAATGGGTTAAATATTCTTTAAATATTTTCAGTAAGAATTCTGTTTCTGCCAAACTAGTTGTCCAACTTCAAATCAACTTGGTAGCATGGTAATATGCTGTATTTGAGGATCATCAGATCTGTTAATTCATTGCATCTTTGTCTGCCAATTTGAAGGATAGCATCCCTTTTGTCATATCTCAGAAACCACTTAACAGAGTCGTGCCCATTTTAAACACATATAATTGTATTGTGTGAAAGGAATGTTTTAAAATTGGCGACCTTATAAATATAACATGTAAGAATGCTGTACATTCGTCCAATTAAAAAAAACCACTTGGTAGGTTTTTAGTACCTACGTGTCATTTTGAAAACTTATTCACTTCTACTTTTTCATTATTTTTGTGGGACAATGCCATCTGTATTGATAATATTTTTGATCGTATGACCGAAACAACTAAGTCCATTGCCACGGAAATCTATGAAGTCACTTCTTAATTTATCCTCGTCAGTGCGCTATGTAGTGCCAACTGGAATACCAAGATTTCTAATGCAAACAAAGCAATGTTCTTCTTATGGTGTTAAATGGCATACTTCTTGTATTATTTAAATAATAAAAAAATATTGGTTTTGCGACGTAAATTTGTGTGCACTAAATTGTATACGTAATAACGTAATTCTACCACCATTTGAAAGTACTGTCACCAAAAAATTGGTATTATAGGCTTACGTTATAATTCAGTAATACCTCGACCAAACATTATGAATTCTTCTAAAAAAATCCACCTAGTTACATACTATTAACATGCGTGTTTCTTCTATACAAGTCTTTCAGGATATCACCAATATTACATGCATGCATATGTAGAAGGAAATAGGTTAATATTTTATGTTGCTAACTTATCNTTTCAGGATATCACCAATATTACATGCATGCATATGTAGAAGGAAATAGGTTAATATTTTATGTTGCTAACTTATCTTACCTATATGGTGTTAATTTTTTATATAACTTACCTGATAACTTAATTGCGCTGACTATTGGCTACATATCTTAGAATTTCACCACTTTACTAATGTGAAAACAGGGACTATATTAATAGTTATTCAANTGACTATTGGCTACATATCTTAGAATTTCACCACTTTACTAATGTGAAAACAGGGACTATATTAATAGTTATTCAAAATTTAACACCAAATCCATGAAAAAAAATTCCGAATTCAAGATGATGTTAATATCAAAAGCAAAATATTTATTTTGTAATTGTGTAAATGTCACAATGATTATGAAATAAAATAAGTTTAATTGTATTGTGGTAACAAGTTGAAAAATATCCGTTGCGTGAATTGTTCTTTATTACAGCACACCCACAATCCCTTGTACCTCTTCTGCATACTGTTTCATAGTCTGACCTGGATTTTGACCTCTTTCCATCAACTCCAAACGCATTTTCATAACAGTACATTCTGAAGCAACTTGCTGAAGGCATGTATTGGCTAATTTTACAAAGCCCCAATTACTTTTTTTTTTTGCCTGACAAAATACGGGTTGGGGAATATACTCATTAATTTCATATAAACTTTAGAGCAAAAAAACTTACTTGTAGTGATCAAGATCAAATGTTAGTTGGTGTTCTGTCTGAGTGGGTT
>NQII01000015.1:1475128-1529674 GCA_002778355.1 Clitarchus hookeri
GAGGGAATCGAGTAAGAAATTAGTAAGGATAGTGGTAACACATTTATGAAAGGTCTGTAGAAACCTGTCAATTACGCGACTAAACGTCGAGGGATGACCGATCGGGAGATACTTTATGTAATGGGAGACAGGATTATGTAAAAAGTATGTTTGTTGTCTAGGTGTGTAAATAAAGACTTTCATACTCACTCTGAGATTTATTATACTTCCTGCTATTGGTACACAAGTCGGCTACTCCATTTCATAACAATTTTTCAATGCAGTTTCTTTATGTCTTTTACATATATCTTTCCATCTCCCTGAGATAGAAGAGTGTTTTGTTGAACTCCGAAGCTGTAAATTTGACATAAAGTAACTCTTCTTTAGTTTACATTTTTTCAGTTGTGTGGGAGGGGCGAGGTAGAGCATAAGGAGGATTGATGATCAATATAATGAATTTTTGGTTTTTTTCTCCGGAACCTGGAGGTACAGAATGTGTTTTAAATTTCGCGGGCCAACAAGGTATAGGGCATAAGCTTGGCACACTTTCTGGAATCTATATTATCGGCGCTTATTCCTGTTATCACCACCGTAGTTGTTCACGAAAAATAATCACTGTTTTTCTTCTCAGCTGTTAACTCTTAGAAAGTAATGAGGGCAGTGAAACTGCAACGAATTCAGAACGTTTGGGAGAGTATTATCTGTTCTCTGTAGTGCCGAAGATTTTGATTCAACGTCTGAAACAGGAGACACGGCGAGAATACTGTGCATGGTGGGAGGGATCGATCCCCACCTTAAATGGGTGGATGCGTGTGTACGTGAGGTAACACTGGGGCGGAGACGAGAGGAAAGTTGAATGGTGGGTAGTTTGCTCCCGAACTCCCATTCTTCCACTACTTAGATCATTTCCACAGCATGTCCGACAAAGGTGACTCCCTGAGTAGTCGCGGGAGTAACGCCACGGCACTGTACAGTCTTGGCGAGTGCGGACTGCTTGCGAGGAGCGGTCTTAAAGCACGCAAACGAACGGCGGGAGAGGTTTTTAGTTAAGGCAATTAGCGGGACGGGACCTTGGCAGGATGATGGGGGGAGGGGGGTGGTAGAGCCGGCTGTCGCGACCTCTCTCGGAGTGTCGACCCGCGCAAGGACTCGCGCGCCGTAATGACACCTTGGGGCTCCTCCGCCGGCGGCGCACGCAACGCGCGCTGATGCGGCGATCGCATGACGGCGCGGCGCGCATACCTGCCGTCCCTCGGCGGGTCCACTAGCGGTGTAACGACTACCGCAGGGTGCGATTACTGTAATTAGCGTCGCCGGCGGGGCCGTGTGCCCTTCCCTGGCCCTCGGCCCGTGGCCGCAGGCGGGCCTGGGCCCCGCGCGCAAGCGAGCTTCCTCGCACTTGCCGCTCCGCGTGCCACGATACTGCTACGTCGACGACACTGCCAGCACCACGCACGTCCTCCACACGAGGCCGCCACTCTTACGTCAAGGCTGTCGGACACCAACACATTTATAATTTTATATTTGTACCAAACGTTGTTCAACTCGTACGCATTGTATGTGATGACCTTTTCCTCGAATAAGATCAATTTACATTTTACATTATTTGAATAATTTCAGCTCAGATACAAAATTCTTCTGGTTTTTTGCAGCCGTAATAACAAGTACTATCTAAGTTGTACAGTTGAAACAATTTACATAGCAAACTAATCTCATGGGCTACCACGGCACACATACGTAATCACCAAATAACAAACTAAATTCCCTGAAAAAATATGTCAAATATAAAGATATTTTTGCACATTTTTAATATATTTTTTTTATGTAAGAACGGTTACTAGGTGAATACGTATTTATCAAGCAGAAGTCCACGGCATTAGTTTATATTGTAAATGCTTTCATCTGTACTACTTAGTATTTTTTATTAAGGCTGCAACGAAACAGAAGACTTTTTTATTCGACATCAAATCATTCAAGAAATATAAAGTGCAAAGATTTTATTATCCGAGTAAAATGTCATCACGTGCAATGCGTACGAGTTGAACAAAGTTTGGTACATATAAAATGATTAACTTTTTGGGGTCCGACACCGTTAAGGCTCCTGTGTACCCGGAGATGTTCTGCGTGTTCGTGACCCAGGAGTGAAGGGTGGCTCGCGCAGCGCTCCTTCTCCCGTGCGCGAAAGACGCTGAAACTGGCTTGCAGCGTTTCCGTCGTTTCGCTGTACTTTGCAAATTACACCGGTCATTACACGCGATATAAGACCACAGATTTAACTACAGACGTACAGCTGTAATTTTCTCCTCTCTCGAAAGGAAACTGCGTAGGCTTTAAAAATTTTACCATTTCATTTTTTTTCTTTTTAATTACATTTAATATAACAAAAGCAAAACCATACGACATTACGCTATCATCAACAATCGTATTCCCAGAATAGTTATTTGTCGAAAAATGCGCATACGTTCCAACAAATAATTCACAGAAAATGTTTTAGTACACAGCCCTCTTAAGCTTTAGGTAGAAAGACGGTGGGTTTCAGCGTACCACTGCATTCCACTGTACATAATGCGCAACTCATTCTGAAGTTTTACAAATACGAACACTATTGACAAAAAAAGTGCAAAATTAGCTGCATATGAAAGAAAAACAAATCATATTTTTATTAATTCTGCAAAATATTTTGAAAAAATTATTTTATTCCCATTCTTTAATTAATCAATACGAGTGTGTTTTAATTAAAATGTAAGAGTATTTTAATTTTGTATGCTTCAGAAAGCACATTTTACAAAAACAACCTTACTAAAGGAAGATAATCGTAATAATTACCCTCGTTGTATGCTGCTTCACTTCTTGTGTACCTTCGTGCGTATATACAGTTGCGGTTGTTTACTACAAATATGGCCAAGCTGTTGACATCGCTTTACTGTTTCGATTCTTGCTCCAGCCATTTCTACGCTAACTTCTCATCCCGTCCTCGGAAGTATAACCAACTGGACCGAGGGTGAAAACTGACTACAGGGGCTATGAACATAGCGGTGGGAGCTTGGCATACAAGTGTCTCTTGTTTGTCATTTATACTCGCTGGGAATCGGGCACACGACTACGTACAGGATAAAGGCAGTGGACAAAAGCGTGCATTATTATAATTTAAAGACAATAATAAAAAAATTTATAATATAAAAATGTTTACATTACAATTTAAAAAAAAAAGAAAAAAAAAAGAAAACGCATTAAAAATGAACATCAACCGTCATCGGACTGCAATGGAATGATATAGCAGCAGCAAAATTAAATTAAATTTCCTGGAATTTATTTATATTAAAAAAAATTTATGATCTTCAGAATGGAATTCAGAGAAATGTCAAGGTTACTAAAACGTCAGTGCCAAGGCCACCTTAAACTTAGATGGCAGACTTCCAGTTGGTGTGGAAGAGTAAATACTTTTGGTCTCAGCACCTCGCCATAAGACCTGTCTTCAGCCTTACCAACCCCGTTATTGGACTGTGTGCAATAACAGGCTACGAGACACATTAGCGAAAACTTCCGGTCTGAATTGTGTATTGAGGAAATTTCGTTCTTAACACAGAGTAATGACTTAAGAGAAGGCAAAGTCGATCGTAAAATTCAAATAGAGATTCAAGGCTCCTCTTTGGAATATTGAACCGATGTCACTGTCGATGTCGATATTCAAAATGGCAACAACTTAAAAATCAAATAAAAAACGTTATTGCTTGCTAGGCACCGTTCATATGCATCTAAACATATTTCAGTAGAGAATGAAGTCAAAAAAGTAAATGTGGGCCTGAAAAGATTGAATTCACTTTAGAAATATTTTGTGATTGCATAAACCTAAGTTCAATACAGCAGCATTTTTAAATATTTCTGTCTAGAAGAGAATCGCACATCAACTCAGTTCCATGCAGAAATATTTCGAGTTGTTTCTCTAAGGAATGTAATACTTGAAAATCTTTCAAAGTTATTTCCTCCATGAATGTTGGCGCGGTCTCTAGGAAAATAAATATTTTATTAATAACAGCATGCTAAATCCTGACAGCTGTCATGAATATGCTTTACCAATGTTTTCAAAGTGCGCTTGTGGTTTGGCATGACTGCTGTGACGTGGAAATTTAAATTTATACTCTTTGTTATAGCAGAGAGTATAGAAATTAATAATATTGTGCAAAAATGCAGACGAAAATGCACTTTGACGAACAAAATAAAAGATGAATTGCTCGTATGCCTTCACAGGTATAATGATGAGTTGAGTGATTTTGGTCGGCTCTTAACAACGAGAGTTTGAAAGCCGATTCACATGAAGAAGAAATGTTATTATGAAGAATCCAGAAAAATTGCTGGAATAGTGCTCGACCGCACACATTAAATAAAAAAGAAAATTCTACCTCGCACCCTGGTAGGTCTTCCATTCATTCCACCCGAACTTACTACTTACTCCATAGACTGTGCATGTTACAAACACAGACTTGCCATTTCCACCAGAACTGCCAACATCACGTGATCAAAAATCGATATTGGACAGTTGTTCACATTTTGTTTTCAAACAGATCGGTGTTTTTAAACAACAATTTTTTCATAATGTGAATATATTATAATTGAACCTCAGTCAGAGGTAGAGTGGTATCTTATCAAATTGAATATTTATACATAATAGTTTTCTGATTTGGAATTAAGTCAGGTTATGGTGCTACTGGTAAAAAAACAAGCAGCTTGGTGTTAGAAAACAGAGATTGATTACGGCGCAGCCAGCAAGAGCACACTACCCGTACTCCTACCACGGCCTACTAGAGCTATGCGATATCCACTTTTAAATATTGTGTCGGAACATGTTGATCATATCCGTATCGGTGTGTTATTTCGCTCCTAGAGAATATTGAAAATCTATGGCGATATATCGCAAATAAAGCTTATAATGCTATCGTAAATATCGGTCATGTTGATATCGCAATTATCGAATATCTCCAAAATTTCACAAAAAAAAAAAAACATCGTATATGACCAAAATCGCGTAACACCAACACTGCATATCGCTAATACCGCATATCTCTAATATCCGATATGTGATATATTGCTCTACACTGTTGGATCATATTGCAGTAGCGATATTTCAGAAATATTGCTTCATGAACGATATATTGCCGTATTGCAAAGCCCTATGGCTTCCCACCCCCTGTCCGGTCATGGACTCTGCCGAACCTGAAGAAACACTCTTCTAAACATGTGACTAGTGAAAACAAGTAAACTCACTCGAATGCTAGACTATTTAACTGCATACTCATTTTCGCATGAGAAATAAAATTTAGGAACTTATTCTCGGATGCCGAATAGAAAATGCGCAAACTTTCGTTCAGGAACTACGAACATTTTTATGGGGTAATGTTCGCTAAAATGACAGGAGCAAGCATCTGGTTTGTAGCGGAGAGGTTATAATTGCCTTCCAGTTTTACGTCGTAATCATTGTTAATGGTTCCACGTTTGTATCCAGTAGCAAGCGGCAATATTTGGAAAACACTACTAATTAGTAGCTTTCAAGACATTAAAACCCATCCTCTTCCGCCCTCCTTCCTTGTCGGTTCCCGCTGCTTCATATTTGTTTCGCCAAATCTACGTAATATCTCATTTTTTAACTCGCCGCAAATTACAGAACTGGCAAGTCCCGTTTCGCCTCCAACTTCTTTCCTCGTGTATCATCGGCCACGGAAATTTTTGGTCCGCATTTCACGATTATCTGTGTTTGTGACGAATGAAACGTGTTTTCTACAAATCTCTTACTACTTCTTAAAAACCCCTATTCAGTAGCATTATGAGTTCTTTAGCGGCATTCGCAGATATCATTTTCCAACATTCTTTCACGTTGAAGATTTTTCGTATTAACATTTTTCATGGCGTTTCTCTTGCTGAGGAAATCTTGAGTAGCAAATTGGAAGGACCAGTTCTTTTGAAAGAAGATCGTGCAAAGCTTGGAAGCTGCGAATGTACACTCTAAGCCATAATAAGCGATATCAACCAGTGAAATAACATTCACTGAACATCAATTGATACGCTACTGCCGACTGACAAATCAAGGAAATTAACTGGAAACAAGTGACTTATGGTATTGGAATTCTCGAAATTCTGTGGGAATTACAAATACATCAGTAAAATTCAGTGATTATATTATTTAGTTATCAGGTCCTGATTATCAGTCTCGAATTCTCACTATTTTCACTGATTTGGCTCAACTGTCACTGTTTCAGATTAAGAGTGTAGTAAGTATGCATCCATGGGCAAATGACCACCTGAAAGATACGATATATTTTCATTTTTCTTCTAGAATTTTTTTTGGAAGCATGTGTCATGCTATTATAGCGTCCAAGTTTATATTAGTCGTAATGGTTTTCACCGTAAGTTGCGTGAAATATATAATGTTTTCAGCCAATACCTTGTACACCGTTGAAAGTGTCTGTAGATCTACGGAAATGTTCGCAGAAAATTTAATTTTTGTACATGGAAACGTAAACCGAATTTGGCAAAAAAACTGAGCTCTGTTCTTCGTATTTGTTACAGACTCAGCTTTCGAGGACGAAAAAAATGTCTGGACTATACGTTGTAGCTTGCAACCAGAAAATTATCGTTCATACGGCAGTTAGGATATTCGTGCTTCTTACATACATACATTCAGGCATACATCAAAGGATAGTTAGTCTAAACCAGTTGAAACAACAGGCAACACTTTAAAACCCAATCATAATCATAATATGGAGATCTAAGGCAGCCCAAAGTTTTAGGCGGACACAAGTGTCTAAGATAGGTGTTCTGAAACTACTTCCACGGACATGAAGTTGGTTTACTTACTGGCGCCCAGAGTGTATGTACAACGGCGTCCCATTTGACTGTGCTACGTATTTAAAAGAATTTGAATATTTGTTTTCAATTTGAGCTAGGTACCACTACTGCCAACATATCGCACGCGCAAGAGAAAAACATATATGCAATAATGCAGAATGTTTTAAAACAATTAGAAAAATTGCGTTAAGACAAGTTGAAGATACCGGATGTATAAAGCATGCGTGGACACACGGACCAAAACCGGTTGTCAAACGACGCGTGAACTCAGATATGTACTGTACTTTCAGCAGGTATTCTGGTTTGTTGTTATGGAGATTGTGGGTATCCGGTACCCAGCGCTAACCTTGTTCAGCCATNTGGTACCCAGCGCTAACCTTGTCCAGCCATTTAAGGCTGTTCAAGGGCCAAATATTTTCTACGTTTTGCGGATATTTTATACCGGCTGTTTGGAAACTCAAATCACAAACTCAAGACATAGTTTCTTTGTACCAATCGTTATACAAAAATTATTTGCGCGTGCATTCGGAAAAGTATTTTAGTATCATTGAATTGTATTTAAAATTGTGGCGTACGACGCCTGGAGAACAAGACTGTGCGATCATGCGTGTACGACAAGTTGTATAGGTCATAGGCACGCGACATAACGATATTACACACGTAGCGTCGTGCGCCTACGACCTATGCAACTTGTCATACACGCATGATCGCTCCGCCTTGTTCTGCAAGTGTTGTACGCTGCAACTTTGAATACAAATTATACAAAAATTCGTTTCCGGATATAAATGTATAGGGTTTTTGTGTTACTATTGGTCCAAAGAAACTATGTCTGGAGTTTGGGCATTGAATTTCCGAACATTCTGTATATTCGTGACGTGATATACACGATAACTATCAAATTACCAAATCATTTGAATAATAACGTTAATCATAGCTATGCGAAAAATTCAAGTTAAAATCTTAGCACAGTTTGGATACAGCTTATCTGTTTATTGAAGTCACAGGAATGGCACGAGAAAAAAAAACTCTGACACTTGCTTCACTTGCAGCAATAGTTTAGGTATTTTTTGTTTAAATTTTATCTCAAAAGTTAAGAATTGAAATGTGGGTGAATTGCATAACAAAATTCCGAGAAATATTCTTCAAGACACACTAATAACATGAACAGTTATTTTTAGGTTTTCGGTACCACGCACACACACACACACAAACATATATATATACATATATATATACATATATTAGGGTGGCGTTGTACTCGCCTACAATGCGACTGGTTACTCCTGAATGGCAACTACCATTTTTCTCATAACCTATTTTATCTACACCGACAGTAATTTCCTGTAGATGTGTATGTTCATTTACTGACAAACTGCACGTATTTTCATAGGTCTAAGTAAATTTTGTCGCGTGCTATTCGCAATAAACCTTTCATTCGTCTCCACATTTACGTACGTGTGCCATCCTTAGGCGGTGAGTAAGCTAAATCTCATGCACATACTTTTCGTATACATTTATGTTTAGGAATCACATGACCGAGTTTATTGGTAATTTATGTGAGCAACCTTTATATTGGCCTCCAAAAATCAGTAGACTTTGAATATCCTATTTAACGTTTATAATTTTTCAAGCACTCTTGAGGCTTTTGCCTGTTTGAGATTATGCCATAGGGAAATACGTTGAANTAACGTTTATAATTTTTCAAGCACTCTTGAGGCTTTTGCCTGTTTGAGATTATGCCATAGGGAAATACGTTGAAAAGCCAAAAAACTGGTACACCTGGCTAATATCGTGTAGGGCCCCCGCGAGCACGCAGAAATGCTGCAAGACGACGTGGCATGCACTCAACTAATGTCTGAAGGTATGCAGAAGGCAATTCACACCATGAATCATGCAGGGCAGTCCACAAATTCAATCTGCGCCAATTTGAGAAAGGGTTGCACGTCTGTCGCGTTTAATGATTCTCGTCAGTCGTTGTTTGTCCCGTTCTTTCACGATCTTTTTCGGCCCGCAGCGATGTCGAAGATGTGATGTTTTACCGGATTCCCGATATTCACGGTACACTCGTGAAATGGTCGTACGCGAACATCCAAATGTTATCGCTACCTCGGAGATGCTATGTCCCATCTCTCGTGCGCCGACTATAACACCACGTTCAAACTCACTTAAATCTTGATAACCTGCCATTGTAGCAGCAGTAACCGATCTAGCTGCCGACCGCATCGCGTTACTCTGATTGGTTCCATTCCTCTGTTATTTGCATACGCATGCCTATACCAGTTTTTTTTGCTCTTCAGTATACTTTCCGGTCCGTCTTTACCAACTTTACTGGTGCATGCCAGTGAGTGTGCCTTACGCGGGCGTGGCCGTTGACGTTTTCAAAGGTTGTTTTTAAAAGTGCGCAAACAATCGTGTACGGCCCATAGCCGTGACGAGCTGACCCAGCGCTGGTTTCGATGCGGAGGGCGCTCGCCAAACAAACCTGCGCCTGGCGGTGCGCGCGCACACACACACACACGGCGGGCACAGGTGGTCAACGCACGAGGGTGTACCACCCCGCGAGCCCACCTCGTTTGTCTCGCCGCAATCCAATTTGCATGGCCGCTTGTTAGTCACCGCCCTCCTGCCTTGCCCTTAAATCGTACGTGACTGCATTCTTAGAAGCGACCGGCAAACGAGGGCGCTCCGCCTCGTCTATGCAAATCAGCACGTGCGGTGCACTTCGGCTCCATTTCACTGTGTGTGGGTCTACGTGCACGGGCAACTCGTTCTGACTTCTAACTTCACTCATTTTCTCGTTTACGATGATACATAGTCGTCTGTATAATACATTTTTTGGATTCTTTCGAAAATAAATNCCTCGTCTATGCAAATCAGCACGTGCGGTGCACTTCGGCTCCATTTCACTGTGTGTGGGTCTACGTGCACGGGCAGCTCGTTCTGACTTCTAACTTCACTCATTTTCTCGTTTACGATGATACATAGTCGTCTGTATAATAAATTTTTTGGATTCTTTCGAAAATAAATTCGATAATAGCAGCGNTGATACATAGTCGTCTGTATAATAAATTTTTTGGATTCTTTCGAAAATAAATTCGATAATAGCAGCGACATATGTGGGGGTAAAATATTGTTATAATTTGTTTGTAATTATTTTAATTCTTGTGATTAATGTTTATTTTAAAAAACGGTACCATGATACTAAAAAAATACAAAGTTGTAATACAACACGGCCAACAAATATATAACATTTATCGAATTAATTATAGGGGATTTTGTGGAGAGAAATATGTTGCAAATATTTCACTCTTTTGGCAATAAAAATTGCAATTTTTTTATTTCGAATTTTGGTGTGTTCGAAGTCTATTTTACCAGGAAGTTAAATTCAAGGCAATGGCAGATGCACAAGTCAGTCGAGATGGTGGTCTTCAAAGTAGAATTATAGATCCTTGACGTTTACCTCAATTAATATAGCGCTTGACAGAATAATAGAGCACAAACTCTGTATTACATGTTTTTAGTCACCTACACAAGATTTCTTAACATGTACATTTTTAAATTTTCCAGTTATTGAGTAAGATAGTAAAGTTATAAAATTCAAAATGACTGCCATAGAACTGTGAAGGAGGAGAAGGCGACCAGGGAGAAAAAATTAATTAAAATATTTTCTACAAGTCTGATTATTTAAATTCTCAGGAATTTTTGGGTACAACGTTATACAAGTGTCCCTCTAATATATACAAACAGACTACATAAAGCCGACTTCGCCAACATTCAGCTGAAATGCCGCAACATAGACAAACTTAACGCTCGACTCTTCACTGCTCTCGCTCATCCCATGCGTTGAACGCAACAGTTCCTTCTACAAACACTTTGTGCTACTGTGGACGGGAATGTACAGGAATGACTATAGGCGACAATTACAACTTAAATAATGGCCGATGTCCCTACTTCGATTCCTAAGATTTCACGTCTTGCATTTTAGGATCATCCATGTTGGCAATGTCAGCGCTCGATTTTCTTACAACTTATGCAATGAATGTGAGGAGCAAGCGCTACTGGAGAGCAACGCTACCGATGGCGTCGACTTGAAGGTCGGCGCCGAGCGGAGCAGTCGAAGATAGCGAAGTGATTCGTAAATGGAGTGTGACCGTCAACACGAGACTGCAGGGAGATTACTTCTACGTCCCCGCCTCCTCTTAGCCACGGTACTCGCTGAGGAGTTTGCATTTGTACTGAGAATGCAATGCTGTCTGAAGTGGGAACATGCTGTAACTTGAGAGTGAAAATGAGGATTGCCCGGCCGGCCAACTGCAGTCTATTCGCAGTTTCTTAACACTTTTCGAATCAAACGTTTGAAAAATAATCCCAAGCATGAATTCTTTGGTTATTTCCTAAATATGTTATGTAAAAAGCGTTTTACTCTTCTGTTAAGATAAAAGTACCTTTTTTTTTGGGNTTTGGTTATTTCCTAAATATGTTATGTAAAAAGCGTTTTACTCTTCTGTTAAGATAAAAGTACCTTTTTTTTTGGGTTGCATTGAACTTTTAATTTATTTGTTTTCTATAAAGTATAATATAACATTTAGTATTTTTAATACTAATAAAGNGGTTGCATTGAACTTTTAATTTATTTGTTTTCTATAAAGTATAATATAACATTTAGTATTTTTAATACTAATAAAGACACTGAGAAAATAGGTGTGCTGGAAATGCCTATTAAGAAATAGTTTTCTTGCAGAATATTAGTGGACTGAATGCACACGAATGGGGTGCGCGTCCCTCTGGTATAATTTCCTTGACTTAGTTTAGCTTGGTTGACATGAGGTGGAGGAATAGTAGGAAAGTAGAACTTTAGCAGGGCTTCAGAAAAGTTGGAAGGAACCGTGACTGGACTGTAGGGGACAGTTGGTATTACCGACTGTACTGTCCGTAGTGTATGTACGAGTGGCTTGAACAGGGNGGGGGGGGGGGGTATAATTGAGGGTTGTAACTCCCTCTCTTTTGTCCTAATCTTGTCAATTGTTGGTATTAAAATTATTAACAATAATGTATAATTTAATTGTGGAAATAATAAATGTAATTGCTGTAAACAATGATGCACATTATTATTTATTTCAAATAATTTCTCGAGTATAATTTGTTCTAATTAACACACAAGTCAGCAATTTTAATGCAGTCGTAACCTACTTTCTCATTCACAGCAACACCAATCTCTTTCCCCCCTTGAGATAAGTTTGGCTCCGCTAGTGATTGGTACACACATGTTAACACAAAGAAAATAATAACATGCGTTCAACTAATTAGGAACACAACATGCCCGACAAGCTGTTGTAGTACAATGTGTCGCTACTGCCACCTGAATTATACAGGCTGATGGCTAGTAGGGTACTGAGTTACTATAGTTTGGTGCAGACTAAGGGCACCTTTGGTTGTTGTGTAAGGGGTAAACAAATACTAGTATTCTCCGTTTGTTAACACACAAGTATTTTCTTTGACTGATGGTATTATGGGAAGTTATACACACACACACGAAACTGAGTCCCCCCTACACGCTTGTTGGCGGAATGCTATGCGTCGAGGAAAGTTGCTTGAATAGAGACCTTTCTACTTAACTGTGACTGCGGCTTTTGGTGAGTTGTCTTCGTTGGTTGGTGTAGCTGGGTCAACCCGGCGTCCCTTCTCGGAAGTCCGGGGTTGGTTTCCCGGGATTTGTGATTTCTCTGTGACCACGGCTGGCGATTCCCGTCGGAGAGCGGGTCCCCTCTCCCGAGTCGACGTCTGCCACGACCCGGATCGCGCTTCAGACTTCTCCTCCTTGGAAAGAAGCATATATTTTCCAGGTATATACTCATAATTTCTCGGAACTTCTATACAGATTCTACCGGAAATCTGCACATACTGTCTCGACTGTTCCTGGATTCTCTCCCCGGTGACGTCACAATTGACTGACTGACTGATTTGCTTCGTCGTCATCCGGCGCACGACATACGTCCTCTCGTTGTGGGGCCTCTTTGTTATGAGGCTGCCACTCGTCTCGCACTGCGTGTCCTGACTTGGTTTGTCCCGGAACTCTACACATACTGTCTCGGGCTTACTGACTGAACATCACGGGCTCGGCCTGTGCCGGGTCCGAACCCCAGCCTGGTGATATGACTGACTCACCCGACTGTCTCGCGTCTCTCGGCGTGTCTCTGAACAACTCCTCCGCTTCGTGTTGAACAACTCCGAACAACTGACTCCCGCCTCGGCCTACGAACTACTGACTGAACATCACTGCCTGGTCCGGGGTGCGAACCCCGGCCTTAGTTTACTGACTGACTCCTACATCACTCTCGGCGTGGGGAGCTTACTGCTCCGCCTTTCGGCAAAGTTACTGAACATCTGACTCCCGCCTCGGCTGCGCTCGTGATTTTTGCGCGTCTGTCGCTATATTCAAGTTACGTTTTTTATCAGCAATTTCTCGCGAGAGAATTTGGGAGTTCCCCTGTGTATCTCGGGCGTTTTTTCTGCCTTGATTTTGTGTCCTGTCAGCGGCTTGCGAGCTCCCACCAGGGTGGAAGGAGGATGAGTTTGATGTCTTGGGGATTCCTATGAAGTGGCGGTCTGCACTAATTCTGGTCGGGACATCCCCTGTTTCCTTCGCCGAGGGCCGCCTATCAGCAATATCTCTTGCGTGGTTGAAGGGTCTTCCCCGAGGCACGCGCCTCGGGACATCTCCTGTTTCATTCTGGCTTAGGTTCTTCTCCGAGGGTGAATCCCCGGGTTGAAAGTTTCGTGGACAGCTGCCTGCCCTGTATATGTATTACTAATATAGCAGGGTGTGATAACAGCGCCATGCCNTTGAAAGTTTCGTGGACAGCTGCCTGCCCTGTATATGTATTACTAATATAGCAGGGTGTGATAACAGCGCCATGCCTATCCTATCAAGTGACATGCGTCAATTGTAAAGAATTATTGAAAAATTCCATATGATTTTCACCTTTAAAGAAATCATAAAATATACTACCACCCTATTCAGCGCTGATGTTTAGTCTTATTCTTGGACGGGATCAGAAAGTAATTATGTTGGGCGTAACCATAACAAATAGCATCCGTATTGTTTTCACAAATTTTCTACACTGGATTACAGCCGTAAATAATTTATGGTAAATCTATGACTATAGTTTGCGAAATAGTCATAAAGATGGCATAACTGCTAAATTCGTATGTGCAGGGGATGGACAAAATTATATGAACACCATGCAATATAGTACATTTTGTTGCATGTTGGCAGCACTGCTTCTGTGTAAATAATGCGACGCGTATGTATTGCACAGTTTACGTGCCATGTCTTGTAGGTTATATTTCAGTGTATTATACGCTTTGTTCTGCGACGGTTAAAACAAGCGATCGGTCCAAATGTGTGATCTCTCAGACTTCGAAAGAGGGTAAATCGTTGGTGCTCGGTTAGCGGGAGCATGTGTGATGAAAACAGCTGAATTGTTTAGCGTTTCACGAGCGACAGTATCCACGGTAATGACAGCATACACAAAACATGGCAAAACATCATCGGCGAAGAGGAATAGTGGGCGAAACCCAAAGTTAACTGACAGATACCGACGAACATTAAAAAGAATTGTGGCCAGACAACATAAAACTACCGCGGCAAAAGTGACAGCAGAACTCAACACTCAGTTGAGTAATACTGTTTCGACAAAAAGTCATACCGCCCTCGAGGTGTTTCGATTGTAAGTACCTTCCCGACCAATTGCGAAATCCTTTATAACGGAAGCCACTGACTGTCTGACTGAAGAGATTTGGGTGGCTCTTAACAGCGAGGTCTTGAGAGCCGATGAGGGTGATTGATGTGAGTATGGATCAGCGTCGAAATGAAAGGGCTGGGTGAACGGGAGAACCCCGAGAAAACCCGCCGACCAGCGGCATCGTCCGGCACGATTCCCATATGCAAAAATCCGGGAATGAACCGCNGAACCCCGAGAAAACCCGCCGACCAGCGGCATCGTCCGGCACGATTCCCATATGCAAAAATCCGGGAATGAACCGGCCGGGGATTGAACCGCCTGGAGATTGAACCAGGAGACAAGCAAGCTAATCACTCGGCCACCGTGGCCTCTGCTCGTTTACATAACTGCTCCGTTGTTACTTCTCTGCTGAATTTTTTCAGTTCGGTGTACATATTATTTTAACCATTTTGAGATCATAATTACTTNGAACCCCGAGAAAACCCGCCGACCAGCGGCATCGTCCGGCACGATTCCCATATGCAAAAATCCGGGAATGAACCGCCTGGAGACAAGCAAGCTAATCACTCGGCCACCGTTGTTACTTCTCTGCTGAATTTTTTCAGTTCGGTGTACATATTATTTTAACCATTTTGAGATCATAATTACTTCGACACAGAGTAAAATACATTTGTTATTGTTATGNCCGTTGTTACTTCTCTGCTGAATTTTTTCAGTTCGGTGTACATATTATTTTAACCATTTTGAGATCATAATTACTTCGACACAGAGTAAAATACATTTGTTATTGTTATGTGCAAACATTAACCTACGACGGTGTAAACTATTCTGCGACATACCTTTTCGTACAATCGCGCAAATTCTGCTACAGTTTTAATTTTTATGTTGTTGAACTATGCTAAATTCAGAGAGTCGTTTCTTATGTAAGTAATATAATAACAACACTCTGGAGTTTTTTTCATCATGTCCCAAGCCTTTAGGTGTAATGTGTTAAGAAGCAAATTTATTATCTGAATAATTTTTTAAACTTTCTTTGTTCGTTAGTCAAATGGCTTGCCGTTATTATACCCCGTTTGGTTGGCCTTTTTGCAGGCCGAATTTAGTATTTCAATAATTACTATAAAGTTTATACTGATTTATTATTGTGCTGTATGTTCTCTGCTTTCAGTAGGGATAACCTTTTAAAAGTTGAAAAATTCTACATACATTTTGCTGTTGATGATTAGATTACCCTATTTAGTTAATCAGGAAAAGTAGACAGTACATTTTGATGTACAAGTCTTTTATTTGGTCGCCTTGATAAGAGGATATGTTATCTACAGTATTTATACTGAGGAAGTTGTTTAGTACAGTTTGCACTTAATGATGAATAAAAATATAATTATAATGTTTTTATTGTTACAACTTCGTAAGCGTAGACATGATTGCAAATGGATGGAGATCTTATAACAAATAAAAGAGCGAAATTCAATTTGCTCAATAGTTAACAATTCTAAAAATATGTATATACAGCTCTGTCTTTCATAAATTAATACCGCTTACTTTGTTACAGCCTTGACTGCAAAGACACAGACTAATGATTCTCACTCTGACGTGCAGTTTCGTGGGTAATTATTCCGAGTCCGGTTGCGAACATGTCTGTTAGATTAGATGTTAGATCGGTTGAATTTACAGATTACCAATTTAATAGCATGTGGTGGTTTAAAAGCCAAGATAAATTTTATTGNATGTTAGATCGGTTGAATTTACAGATTACCAATTTAATAGCATGTGGTGGTTTAAAAGCCAAGATAAATTTTATTGCATTATTTAGGGATCTAAATGCCACGGTGTGAAAAGTGAAAAAGAGCAGTAAATAAAAACACTTCTTCAAATCTTTACACGCAATAATATATTGATTAAAAAATGTCATAAAGTGCAGTTATTTCTGAATACCTAGTATTGGGATTTTTAATATGGCGGAAGAAAACATCGAAGATAAATATGAACGACTATATAAATATTTATATNATGTTAGATCGGTTGAATTTACAGATTACCAATTTAATAGCATGTGGTGGTTTAAAAGCCAAGATAAATTTTATTACATTATTTAGGGATCTAAATGCCACGGTGTGAAAAGTGAAAAAGAGCAGTAAATAAAAACACTTCTTCAAATCTTTACACGCAATAATATATTGATTAAAAAATGTGATAAAGTGCAGTTATTTCTGAAAACCTAGTATTGGGATTTTTAATATGGCGGAAGAAAACATCGAAGATAAATATGAACGACTATATAAATATTTATATTTAAATTGACTTTAAAATATTTTTAAAGGGTAGAGTTTTCTTATAATTCCCAACATTTTTTTCAGTTTGCAACTGTTAGCTGTAGCTCAGCGTCTTATATGATCCTTGCGTCAAATTAATCGCCGTAACTACAAATACACAAGTATTGCTTCTTTATGCTATCAGAGTTTGTTGAAGTCTCACTACAACACTGTTGAACACTGCAGCAGTCCAGTACAGTTAGCTAATATAAAACTACTTTCAGAACGGCCGAGCATCTTAAGTAGCGCCGCAGTATTTGCCTCGCCTGCAAATCTTCCGTCAAACCAACGTACAACTGTAAAATGATCAAGTACCAGGAACGCCTGGGAAAGCTACGGCTTACTATACAAACGACGCGGTCGTAAAACACCCGATGACGCGGCACAAGCTGCGTTGTTATCTTCGCAATTCCTGGGTAGGTATTGGAATACTACGCATCCCAGCAGACAAGCAAACAACGCCTGTCGGGTGGGAAAGACCGTTTCTACCTTACCGGTCATTGCACGAGGCTTCAGAAAATATTACATAACAGCTGTGTCTGCCATTTCGACTGCGCGTTGTTTTAAATGTGTGGCCTACGAGATTACTACCGACGCTCCTTTGGTGGTTTATTAATTACTTAGATCGTATGAAATTTCCGGTTCATAGTAATGTCTTTGGAAGTTGTGCTGCTGCGTTGTAATCAGCCATGTACGAACACGCGGTGCACACGATAATTTCTGACCAATGATTATCTTGCGCTCTGGTAGAAGAAGGTGGGGTAATGTCATTGTCCACAGTTGTATATGCCGGTTCAATTCGACAAGAAAATAAAATGTAAGGATAATGTAAGGAAACTAAAGCAGCCACAGGATGATATGAAACGCAGTGTAAGAATGGGGTAGCATCCCATTAGCAAAAAGTCGAGTTCACCGTAGTGTATAGTACGGAAAGCAGGCGTTCATTCCAGAAATACCAACCATGTTACGCATCGTTACTGCGGGCTGATGCGGTCTTGATACGCGCACTGGTAATTTTTGTTGTATTACGTGATCATCTGGAATCATTACAAAGCGACATAAAGAGCAGCCTGCATTTTATAAAGTAGAACGAAGCTACTGTCAACAGGAAGACGTCTGCGACTTTCAGCAGGAAACATATGCACTAATATCAATATTTAAATGGGAAGCAAAAATTTTATGAGTATAACATTTTTGCAAACATTTAAGGCTGCGTAAGAGCACAACCAATATTTTTAATTCAGCAGTAATCAATGTAATTCTGTAAAAAGTAACTTGATTTTTCTAAATTCAGCCATTGTCTTTACTGGAATAACCAGGGAACTGAGGCCACACCAGTATGTTTGTTAATAATTAATATACTTATGTCCGAAGGAGACTGGCAAAGAGGAACTTATTGATAGGTTTGTGAGATATTAACTAGTCTGCACACACTTCTTGTAATTTATTACATTATACGAAAAATTGCTTTACTCATTTCTTACAATCTTACATCATACAATAACTGTACGTGTTTTACAATGATATAAGTATGTATTTCGAGACATTTTTCATACTTTTCTATAGTGTATTTACACTAACAAGTTTATTTATGTACGTAAGAATTATCTTAATTTGTTGGAAATTACGCCACATTATTAGAAGTGCTGATGAAACAGAAATATTTTTCTGATAAGAGACTCATTATAAAAGGGGCTCTCGGGAAGTGGAGTTTAAATACACTAAATGTTTTCAAGTTCAGTGTCCAAGTTCATACGGAAGAAAGAGGGGGAAGGAAAATATAATATTTTAATTACATAGCCAAGATTGGATACGAAAGGATTTACCGACAGAAAGCCACAAAAAAATGTCACTTTATACCTGCCAATTGGAATAATTAGCATGCGACAGCCATTTTGATTGAAGCTTTAACAGGTACTACAATAGCTTCTGTCATTACATCAGAGTAAGCATTTTACATAAATTAAAATTATGTGATTTTTTATTTATGGGTGTAAGTAACCCACGTAGTTAAAAATTTCGTCTATAAAACTGTCTGAAATTGCAGCACCCTCCGCGAATCAAGCATTGCAACGCCCTGTCAGTGAATTTCCACTTGCTAAAAATCTCCCGTAGTTACTTAAACGGTATCAGCCATTTCCAGCAGTTGGTAAGCCCTATCTTCATTTAATCGGACTGGTGTCTAACACAGACATCGTTCATCAAACGTTCTGTTCAGGTGCAGTCGAACATGGATGCCAAAGTGAGTCGCTAAACCATTGTGCAGGTGTTACAATCACCAGGGAAATCTCTTCAATTATCCTGGGAAATTATTCCTCTACAACCCCAAATAACATTATTGTCATCGCGGAAGAATGCAGAGTCGTAGTATGTTACTCCCGACCAAACCTCCTCATATCCTCGCACAACATTTTTGAAGGTATTTATTAACTTTCAGCGCGTTGAAGTTTCCTGGTGTCCATTGGTGAATGTTGTGGGTATTAAATATTCATGTTTTATTCCGTGAATGAAATAAAAATTGGGAATCGCGTATCGGGAACAAACGTTCTCAGGGAACACTGACAAAATATTGCACTTCAGTGGAGAAATCAGCTTTGACGTTTTGCTCGTTTTCATAATGAAATGGATGCTAGTACGGTGTTGATGCCGCAAGANAGTGGAGAAATCAGCTTTGACGTTTTGCTCGTTTTCATAATGAAATGGATGCTAGTACGGTGTTGATGCCGCAAGAGTCAAACAGCGAAGTGGGCCACAACGAGGCCATTAACAGCACGGCAAAAGATAGAAGGAAAGTCGTACCTAACGGTGCCACCTGGCTAGAGATAGTCCCTATAGAAGAAAGGGGTCGATAAGGGCCACACTGGCACGTGCATCAATTTCCGCATAGCCGCTGGGCGCAGGGCACCGAACTGGCATGTAGCCTTTACACCGAATATTTTTTATTGGTGGAAAGTCTGTGGCAATGTTCAATGCAGTAGTATTTATATGTTTTGCTTGTAACCGATTAGCATATTTTGAGATACAGCAGTTTAAAAAGACCGTTTACAGCCATATTTCCAGTGTATGGAGCGCCTTGAAAGTGACATTCCGTACTCGTCTAAAGTGTGTTTTTTTTTCNTTTACAGCCATATTTCCAGTGTATGGAGCGCCTTGAAAGTGACATTCCGTACTCGTCTAAAGTGTGTTTTTTTTTTCTCGTAAATTAGCACATTGAGCAAACGTGAAATATTTTCGTAACAAAACTGGATTTCCCAATACTCTGGAACGCATTTCAATAGCTTGGGAGGTGGNGCAAACGTGAAATATTTTCGTAACAAAACTGGATTTCCCAATACTCTGGAACGCATTTCAATAGCTTGGGAGGTGGCCGCCTTAAGACTTACCTTGGCACAGAACGACAGCGGCAAGCATCGTATATCCTTAAATACAGAACATATTTGGGCAAGATAGCCAATGTAGGGCCTAATACGAAAGTCTTCAACAATTGGTGAAATGAAACTGTTTTCGCGTTTACGTCAGCCGGTGGTGACGAATGTCACGGTGTCGTAGGTTTCGGTTGGCAGATATGCCGCTCGGTTTTTAGACGCTTGCCAGCTCTGTAATTCCAGACGTTAGCTCCGTACACTGAAGACGTATCTGAATGCTAGGTATAACTGGGCACAAAGAGCGCCTCCTCACTGTGCGGTAACAAACAGCTCAATGTTTCTCTGTAGCAAATCTCCAGCACTGCCCTACCACAGCAGAACCACTAACATTCACAAGACTCTAGTTTGATGTACCGCACCTACAAGATATGCAACCACCAATGCTGTGGTATGGCATGGGTTGGCGATCGACCAATGTGAAACGACGCCTTAAGAGCCCGTGTCACCAGCCATATTGCATTTTTTATTTATTTCTTACTGATTCAAATTTAGATTTTATTGAAAAATGTGACAATAGAAGCTTTTCTTATTACTTTACCCATCATCACCGAAATAATATATGAACTACTATTGCATAGTTATGCAACGGTTAAGTGAAAACCAAATTTTATATATTAATTAATTTTCAATTTTTAATGACAACCAGAGAACACCTATTAACAATCAGAAACAAAAATGTGCACAGAACTATGAAATGTAATGCTTCTATAATGAACCATTTACAGTAACGACCCTGTCCTGAGGCCAATGCAGAAAAGTACAAAGCGATATCTGTAGTTTAATCCACTGACTCACATCGCGTGTATAGTCTATTCACGGTTTATTCACACTTTTTGAAACAAACCTTTCATGGGTTACCGCGTGACATGTATGTCATCACTTAATAACAAGCCATATTTGTGAAAAAAAAAGACAAATATAAAGAAATCTTTATATATTTTTTAACGTATGAACTGTTATTTGGTGATGACACANTGTGAAAAAAAAAGACAAATATAAAGAAATCTTTATATATTTTTTAACGTATGAACTGTTATTTGGTGATGACACGTATGTCAGCGGTAGCCCATGGTATTAGTTTACTTTGTAAATTTTTTCATTTGTACAACTTAGTTAGTATTTGTTATAATTGCTGCAGCAAAACAGAAGAAATTTGAATTTGACATCAAATTATTGAAAAAATATAAAGTGTTTTTTTTTTATTCCAGCAAAATGCCATGACATACAATTTGTAAAATTTAGACAATGTTTGGTAAAAAAAGAGAACTAATATTTTTTTGGGGTCCAACGCCGTTAAGGACTCTGCACGATNTGTGAAAAAAAAAGACAAATATAAAGAAATCTTTATATATTTTTTAACGTATGAACTGTTATTTGGTGATGACACATATGTCAGCGGTAGCCCATGGTATTAGTTTACTTTGTAAATTTTTTCATTTGTACAACTTAGTTAGTATTTGTTATAATTGCTGAAGCAAAACAGAAGAAATTTGAATTTGACATCAAATTATTTAAAAAATATAAAGTGTTTTTTTTTATTCCAGCAAAATGCCATGACATACAATTGGTACAATTTAGACAATGTTTGGTAAAAAAAGAGAACTAATATTTTTTTGGGGTCCAACGCCGTTAAGGACTCTGCACGATAGACATATGCAATGCATCACGTGTTCTTAAGTTGAAATTAATGTAAAGTAATGGAAGTGNCTAGAGACATGCAATGCATCACGTGTTCTTAAGTTGAAATTAATGTAAAGTAATGGAAGTGTGTACACTGTGGCCATACAATGCAATGCAATGCTATGCTGTGCTGTTTCAACGCCCTTGGGAAACTAATCAATAAAAGATCACATTACATTGTATGGCGTGGACGTGGTGTGCGACAGGAAGCGATGAGGTACATAAGGCCCGTGACGTTCGGGTCGTGTCTCTTCGTCGACAGGTGAGAAGGTCGCCTATCATCAGGTGACACGATGAAGAAGGATTAGCCATTTTGAAAACAATTTAAGTGTCGTGCGTACTTCGTGGAGTCAAAGAAGGTAATCGGTATGCTAAAGTTGATATGCTCGTTTTCCTTTTTCTATTGATATATATGCAAATGTTCAGTCGTTATGTTGCACTCTGCAGACAAAAGAAATAAGGAGAGGTTTATAACAACTCTCCAGAAAAATCAGGTGTTGTATGACGCCTTTGACGCAAACTACCATAACCAACTCAGGAGAAAAACATGTGGTGAGAAATCATGAAGAAGATGAATGAAAGTTACACACATGACGTAGTCAGACTTATACAATGACGTTACAGAACGCGAAACATTACTCGAAACAAACCATCCGTAATAGTCAACAATAAAATTTAATTAGTATTATAGGAACTCAAAGTAGAGTGAGCCACTCATAGGAGTTTTATCTGTTATGTTTGCCATCGAGAGCACCTACGCAATTTGGTTGTTGTAACTGTTTTCTAAAATCTTCTTCAAACAGCTCCCAACACTCTATTTTGAACATAGATTGTACAATGGGTTGTAGTTTGGTCCATATAATGTCATAAACAAGAGATTGCTTTCAAAAAGTGTGTGGCTGAACGCAGTTGTGAAGAATTTATCACCAGTACAGTAGCATTTGAAACAATGGATATATTTTCAAGACCTAACCAAATTATGTTCGTAAGAAATTATTGCATTTACAGCTTATTAGAGTACAGATTATTCTGACATTATCATTCTTTCCAGTATTTCTCCCTTCTAATCTTATCTATCAACTATGTTCTTTTTAATAGATTGTTGTAAACCAGATCAATTTGCAGATATGTGGCACGGCCTTGCTGTTCCTTGTAGCCTCACACATCCATGTAGACCTATCGACTTACAGATGCATTGTGATAATATGTGTAAATATACCCATGTATTGCGTGAGATATTACATATCATCATATAATTACTGCTTGTGCAAGAGATAAGTGTAAGAAGAAATGGTGGAAAATTAGACAAGGCTACGGGAGAAACTTAAATGTTATGGAAACTCAGAATGATCAGAAAGCCTCAGCACTGAAGCCATACCAGTATCTTCAGTTAATGAAGTTTCTTAAACCAAACTTTTGCCAGTATCGCCAGAAAAAAAACTTAACTTTGTACTACTCAATGCAGATGCAGATACAGAGATCAGTTCTGGCGTTCTGGACACTCAAAGCGAATTCGTTTAAGACACCGTAACTAAAAAAAGTAGTGAAGCATGCCCAGAAAATTCGCACCTGAGGAATATTCGAATAGTAGTAGCAGCTGTTTGACTAGGTAACGTGAGAAGACCAATTAGTATTCCTTATTACAGGATTATGTAGCACACAGAATACACGGCAAGAAACCTGCAGATCAATTGATTATGTATTTCTACTCTATCTACAAAATTATCAGAATATTTTATCCAAAGTCACATACAGGTCAATTCAAAGATATTCCAATTGGCGCACAAATATTAAAATGAAAATCTCTGTACCCCACCTGTTCAGCAATCACACAGCCAGTAACAACCAAACATGTCTTCACATTCACAAAACTGCACCAACCAACTACAGGGGCCAATTCCCACACTTCTCAGAACAATCTCAACTACCAACCATCAGACAATCATNTATATATATATATATTTATATGTATATATATATATATCGAACCCATACTCTCTGTCTTCGCTCCTCTTCTTCAGCTAATGCATCGATGACAAAACCATCGGAACTACACGACGCCATGTTGAACGAACATCTGCCACACTGTCTGGAGCCACATGCGCTGAATGTGCGCTGAGTGTGTGTTATTAGTGTGGCTGCCCTTCTCAATGCAATATTTCCCTGCGTGGTATGGCCACCAGAAAGCAATGCGTCTAGTGTGCCGAGTCCTTTATGAGCACACGGAAATGTTTGCAGTTTGCGAATTTCCCAACATAAAATCATGAACAAAATTTGAACTACTTAATACAGTTAAATGGGGTTCATTTTATTGATTTCGTAATTGAATTATCAGAACCATNGAACAAAATTTGAACTACTTAATACAGTTAAATGGGGTTCATTTTATTGATTTCGTAATTGAATTATCAGAACCATCTACTACCACAATAGTTCATACAAGCAAAATTTTTCGAAGAAAATTTTTTTAAACTGTTTTTCCTAAAATAACTTATACAAACAGCAAAATCAGTACGTATGCAATAATAATCGTTTAAACATTTATAAAATGTTATTGTTTTTAACTGTATAATAACAAAATTTAAAAATAAATCTTTCTTATTTTTAACCTAATTCCGTTTTCCTGAGCTGGTGTTAGAAAATTTGGTTAACAGAAAATATTTTTTCTTCAATGTATATAAATTTCAATATTATAAAGTTGTATTTAAAACTATTTGATTAAATGTAAAATAATTATTTGGTACTTATTACTGACTTTTTGGTGTACGTTTTTAATTAGGCATATTCTCAAAAGAATCGTTTTTAAATTGAAAACTATAGACTGTATATTAATTATTGCTTTGCATAATAGGTACGCTCAAATATCGTACTAATAAATAAAATACCATTAAAATATATGAAGTAGTTAAAAATATGTTCTCGTATTCATTCTTCGGGGACTCTCGCACTGCGAGACATTTCCATAGCCCTTATAGACAAACTCTGAAGTTGAACGTTTGCACGGGTCGCTGTGGTGTAGTGGTTAGACTACTCGCCTCTCACATAGGCGAACCGGGCTCGATTCCCAGTGGGGTCACTACCCGGATTTTCGCATGTGGGTATCGTGCCGGACGATGCTGCTGGTCGGCGGATTTTCTCGAGAATATCTCGTTTCCCCCGCTGCTCGATACTCACCTCACTTCACCCTCTTCGGCTCTCAAGATCTCGATTAAGAGCCGACCAAATCTCCTCACTCACTTCAACGCTTGCATTCCCGCACATTCCTTTCAACACAACCTCCATGTGCATGGGCATTGGCTTTAAAACATTCTTATCTAAGATGAATACACTATAGCAAGAAGTGCACATTGGAAGTGGTTTTAATCAAGAGGCATAACTAAAGGAAACATAAATAAGAAGTTCCACTAATCAGCGCTTCTGTAACGAATTTCTTTGCCCATTTTATTGAATGAATATCGAAATATTTAAATCACGATATATCTCATGTTATATAAATCCATTATTAAGTACACGATTAAAAACCGTAAATACAATGAAACTCCCTTAACCCATTCAGAGCTGGTGTACACAGCCGTGTACATTACGCACGTGGANTTAACTCACGATATATCTCATGTTATATAAATCCATTATTAAGTACACGATTAAAAACCGTAAATACAATGAAACTACCTTAACCCATTCAGAGCTGGTGTACACAGCCGTGTACATTACGCACGTGCAGGTAATTATTGGTCTGTACTGCACAGTACAAAGCTCAATGACCAATGATTTTACCTGTGCGTAAATTATTCGCAAGCAGTTTTACTCTCATAGATATTAATTGGTTCATACGACTGTAAGCTAGCATATAGCGTACAGCTTAATGGCTGTGACAACGAAACAAGTGTTTTGGCGACTTAAGTACAGCACGCACCATGAAATGTTTGTTTACCAGACCTGAAACCGCGTGGGTTTAATATAGTTAAAGAGTTTTTGAGAGGACTGACAATTTTAGCTTTTTAATTAAAAAAACTTTTTAAGAGGGTCAAATAACTTTGTTGTATATACACAAGGTGAAAAAGCAGCAAAACGTATTTAAAATGGAACTTTTTATAACGGTCTTACTATTCCAAATATGTCTGACATTCCTGTTGTACCTTTTTTTTCTTGATATATTGAGAAAACCTATTCATTCGTACCATACAGCCAAATATCAAGAGCCCATTAATTATAATATTGGAAAATTTCGCGCATTCATTTAAAGACAAGCTAGACCTCAAATCCATGTGCATTTATGTTATTTTTACAATTGGGTTACAGTTTATTAGACACGTCTAGAGGAACTTCAAATTAATAACAGGACTGCAAGAAATATGGCCCGAATCCCGCGTTACCTGGCCAGAGTGAGGGTAGAGACTTGGGCGGCACTTAACAGCGATGTTTTTTGTACCGATGAGGGTGATTGAGGTGAGTATGGCGCAGCGCCGGAATGAAAGGGCGGGGGAACGGGAGAACTCCGAGAAAACCCGCAGACTAGCGGTTTAACCTACAAGTCGTTTAAAATGCGAAATATTTCTGTACCTAATTATAATACATAAACATAAAACAACTTAAGTGCCAATTGTGTCTGTTTTAAACACTAATATGAAAGCCAGTTATAAGCTACAGTTTTATATCTAAGAATAATTAAGTGAAACTTAATATAAAATAAGCACAAAGTAGTACATACCAACGTATTTTTATTTACCCTTTTTCAACAGTGTAAAAAATTTAATTCACATTTCTCTTATTCAACAAACACTTCAAAGCATGAAACCCTCGTCTTTAGTCAGATTTTAATTCTAAATTGTATATTTTAGTTGACTTCTAAAGTTTTGGTGATTCTGGCGATAGTGTTTTCTCTCATCATACGTAGTCTTACAGACAAGCTCAGCTAATAATCGAACCAAAACTTGAGACACGTTTGTCTTGTGCATTTTTCACCCGCATTTGAGCAGTGTGCACAATTGGGTCCTCCGCCTATCCTGCCCAACATTACCGTTTATTAAACGTTTGGGACATGTACGATATGAAGCCGCTGGCACCCCACCTTGTGAAGACCTTCATCGGGCTGGAAATCTACGTAGCAGACGGGCTGTTCGCTACGGCGAGGTAGAGTGCTGCCCGATCAAACACGGGAAACAGGGCCGCATATGTCTGCACTCAACCTGACGTACATCGACAACTACTGACTTCTATTTCGGCCCACTAAGGTGGCCGTAACTACCAAGTGCGCTACTATGCTCATGACGTCACAGGACATTTATGTCTCCTGACGATGACGTTGCGCAGCGCTGTGAAACTTCCTGAAAATAAACTTCAGCCTACTGTGGCGACAAAATTTTTTATTTGTTGGCGTGACTGGAAATGTGATTTAAAATATATTAGTTTTGTTAGTAATATTGATTGTACCGCTAGGGTTCGTATTGTATGTATTTTTGTATATACAGGATGATTCTAAAACCACGGGACAAACATTGAGGAGTGGTAGAGCTCACTGAAAAAAACAATTATTGTATAGGAATATATGGGCAGAAGTAACGTGTTAGGCACAAACACAAAAACATAACACATTTACGGAAACATGAAATTTTCATTAGCAGCATACGTAACGAGTGATTCCGTACAGAAAATGTGATAACAGTTGCTGGAAATGCATCCATCAACAGTCACGCATGCTTGGCGACCTATACATATGGCGTGATTGGCTGACAATGGTCGCAGTCAAACGGTGCGCCAGTGACCTGCTGCATCAGCATCAGCATCACTCCACCGACGCTACCAAGCTTGCATTACTGTCGGTGGTAGCAATTCTGAGCAATTATTATAAACATTGCTGTAAAAAGGCATTTAGTGGCGACGTTGTAAATAAACACTGTGTTGCATTTCATGAGTAATTTTTGTGTTTGTGCCTCAACGCGTCACTCCCGCCCATATATTCCTATACAATATTTTTTTTTTTAGTGAGCTCTACCACCCCTCAATGTTTGTCCCATGATTTTAGAAACATCCTGTATATAGCGGTGACCACGCATGGGTGAGAGGAGAAAGATGCCTGCCTCTCGCAGGGATCGTCAGCGTCACTTGCGGTTGCCGAAGATAAGTATGACATCAACAAAACATGTGTGGCAGTGGCCTTCAGCCTTAAATTGTAAAGACATAGCAGTTCAAATGTAATGATACATGATATTTGATCACAGTTGTAAGGTAGTAGTAAAGGTAAGTATATTTTTTAAAGTGAAAGAGAACTACTGCATGAGTACAATTTAACGGGCTGTTTAAAAGACGTTCAACTAAATGAGGTTTGACGGAGGCTAGAACATTGATGGGAGAACGTTTTTCTTAAGCCATTGTTTTTATGTGTTTCGGCAATCACCGCGCAGGACAAACGTAAAATGTATCATTGTGAAGAGATCATAATATATTTTTGATACTTTTATTAATATTTTATTGGGATTTTCCTCTAAGCGCAACTCCTGTAAAGAAAGATTTCAAATATACGAGAAAGGCTTTCATAAAACGTATTTTTGAATGTATGTCCTCCTTATTAGTGGTTATATCAATACACGTAACAGTTATTCAATCCCTGCTGCTCTTTCTGGTGATGTTTATAGGAAATTATAGGCCAAATTTAGATTGCTGTGGTTGGCAGTGGTGACGTGGCCTTTTGGGTATGCAGTGGGTGAAAAAGTAATCTCTGGCATCCCCCAGAGGGGCCACAAAATATTTTAAACGCAGGAGCATTTGGGAAACAGAAATCTATTTCTAACAGGAAAAATGAATCATGAAATGGTAAAAGACTTAAGTCTAGTTTTCAACTGTTTTGATGTAAGTACATGTATTAGTTCTTTATATGTAGGTGAATGTGATGGTGTTAACAAGATAATATGTACAGTATATTCTTGATCACGTATTAAAGTTGCAGTTTTTGCATGTTGTGTGAAAAGGACTGTAGCCCAAGACTTGACGTCCTTGTTACACTGTACCTGATATATATCATGAACAGCAGAAACCATAATGCCATAAAAGATTCCTCCGTGCCATATCTACTGATAAAAACAAGAATGAAGGGCATACAATTGCTCTTTTGTTTTTTATGTACGAGTATATTATTGTATTAGCGCTTGAAGATGACGGATGTGAATAAAGATCTCTTTGAGGGGACGAAAAAAGGAAAGGTATAGAGAATGAAAGTACCTATCCGAGGTAAATAATAAAACATTTAGGGAAACCATACATAAACCACAGAAACAAAGATGTTCCTGCAAAGAAAACTTGGAAAAAATGTAGGAAAATGTGAAAGTATGGTTATGTCACTTTACTATTATGCCAGGTTACTATTGTAAATATAAAATGAACGATTTGAAAAAGAACAGAAGAAGAAATAATTTTTTAAAGTGATATAAATATTATCCGTGTTTCTGTTATTTATTGCGACTTGAGTCATATAATAATACAAAGTAGTACTCTTAATGTTGAGTTGTGAGCAAAAATAATATACATATAAAAAAAATAAACGCAATTAATAGCTTTCTTTTTAAATAACAATTCCTTCATAGTATACATGACATTCAATATCGANAAAAAAAATAAACGCAATTAATAGCTTTCTTTTTAAATAACAATTCCTTCATAGTATACATGACATTCAATATCGATGAATTGTAAATAATTTCTAAGTCCATTAACTTTAAACACTTTAAAATACATTTAAAATGACCATTCCATTACCGTTTTTATATTTTGTATGCCAAAAATTAACAGTTGATGTAGAAACAATGGCTTCGGTTAGTCACGCACTCATTAACCGCGAGGTTAACAGTTTTTTTCTCAGCACCATGGTTAGTGGAATTACGCTCTTTTACCATTTCAGAATTCAATTAGTAAAAACCTTAATATTTTTATACATGACAGACTTTACCTTCTGATGTATAATTTAGGGTGGTTTATAATGAAAACGCAGTTTCTAATAATGATAAGCTTCAAACGTAAGCCAAATATTTAGTCTCATAAAACAATTTTTCCTACTGAGGCTTACAGAATTATCTTCTAACAGAAGGGATATTCTTTCGTATATTATTGATGGGACTGACTTATATCGACGAAATCATTTACTGAACATAAAAAGCAAATTAAAGCCAAATCATTTTGTCATTTACCTTAATGACACAATTAGGCAATTGATGAAATGTTTCAAAAGCGTAGAAGTTTTAAATACAGCTAGTAATTAATTGCGGTGACTTGATTTGCGTGGTTTCAGTTACTTTGTAAGAATCTGTATAAGCGTTCGTGGCCAGCCAGAAGGGTAAGTGACGGGAGCCAGTGCGCAGGCAAACAGACTGTACGGAGGGTCGGAGGCAAGGGAGAAACTGTTGGCGGTGTGAGGAAAACAGGCCGAGGAGGACAGGAAGAAGGGGCGAGTGAAGAAAACTGAAGGAGGGCAGAGCGCGAAAAAGGAAAACTGGCTCATGTTTTACGACACCACTTGGGCCACGAGCACACACCGAGCAATAAACCCAGCAATTACAGGCCTAGGTAGGCAAAGTCGGGCACGACGGCTGAACCAGGACGTAAAATCAACTGGCTCCCTTCAGAGAAAGAAAGAAAAATAGTAAGAATAATGCTCTGGACCACTCTTCCGACGTCTACACTCAGTCCGTCGTGGTATGGCCGCGATGAATCGGCTAACGCGGCGTGAGGTCGCAGGCTCGCCGACCAAACTGCCATTATTTCACGCCTTTGTATCGCAAAAGTTTCCACTTTTAAACAGTGTTATGCTATGACTAGAAAGACATCTCTCGCTTCTTGAAGTCGTCTCGACAAATGAAAACTTTCTGATCTTTGTTCTCTTGAACCACGCTCTTGGATGGGCCGTTTCTACAACACGTTGATAAGCGTTTAACTCTACCTACCCTATAGAAATTAAATCGATATTGATTATTTACTAAGCTGCACAGGCTGAGTTTTCATTTCAAGTGAATCAAGTTACCAATTTAACTACCGAGCCTACATTCTTTTCACATGGACGCAAACCATTCTGGTGAAGTTCTTAAGAGGTTATATTGTAGGTGGGCCTTGACGTCTCGTTCACAGGGATATCATTAAAGATAGAATCAGGAACACACGCAAAACTAGTGAGACAATTAAAAATAAATAAGTGCCTAACCCGGGATTCGAACCCCGAACTCCTCGTACCGTAAGGTGACATTCGACCAAATGCGTTACGGAAGTAGGATTCGAAGCATCTACTTCGGTTGTAATCAGGCTAATGTTTTGGTAAACTGTGTTTATCAACTTCAAATATTTACAGGGACATATTTTTGAAAACAAGCGATGGAGTCACTTAAATCATGTAACTTTACATGGCCTACCGTAGCACTGCTTGTGTGCAGACATTGGTGAAAACAGGTTTGACTGGTTCCCGAGATAGGGCATAACAGCGTTATTTTCTTATTTAGCGCTATCGTACGAAAATACTTAAAAATAAGATCTTTATAGGCATATATAATGCTTCTAGTACCATTCTGTCAGTATACAAAGTTTGGTTTATTTGGTAAAATTGTTTAATATATACGATAACTAAATAATTTACATTGCGCCATTTTGAAAAAAGTTTGACCCACTTAAACTATGTAAGTTTACATGTACTACTGTAGCACTAGTCATGTGAAACATTTGGTGGAAATTATTCTTCTGGGTCCCGAGATATGGCATTAATGTTACATTTTATAACCTGGCAATTTCTTTCAAAAAGGTGGGAAAAAGAGGATCTCTAAAAGAATATTCGATGCTTCTTATGGATACTGTCAGCATACAAAGGTTTAATTGTGTTATAATTTTTACTAGATGTGACTAATATTTCTAAATTATTTATAAGGAAACCTAATTGTAAAAAAAACCAGACGTACTTTAAATATGTAAGTTTACATGGCTTACAGTAGCATTAAGTGTGTTTAAAATTTGGCAGGAATCGGTTGTTTGATCCCGACATACGGCATAAAAGCTCAATTTTCTCATGTGTCGCTATCTTAATTAACGGCGGATGAAAATGACAAATATTGGAACATTCTATGTTTCTCATAGATACTGCTTTCGTATTAAGTTCGGTTGAAAGAGTTTGCGACATATTGCATAGCTGGTTGCTGTATCACATACTGCCAGTATGCGAAGTTAAGCTGAAATCTGTCATATGGTTTGTAGATATAGCACTGGGCTACTAAACAAAAATATTTACGTCGCCGCTATTTTTAAGATAAGTGTTCTACCCACTTAAAACATTTCACTTTTCATGACCTGCCGTATTACTAATTGTTTGGTAAATTTTATTTCAGTAGATTGATTATTTTCCGAGATATGACTAAGCATTGTTTATTCATGTGGTGTTATCTTAAAATTGGCAGACAAAATAGGCTCTGCGTAGACACATTTCATTGTAATAAATACTGCGAGGACACAAAGTTAACTTGAAATTGGTTATATGGTTTCCTAGATAAAATGTACAAATCTATAATGTTAATTTTTCACCGTTTTGAAAATAAGTGTCTGACTCACTTGCAATGTATCAGTTTGCATGACTTATCGTGGTGTTTCTCAATAATCAAATTTGGTGGGAATCGTTTGTTATTCGAGCTATGACAAAATAATTATTTATGTGGCACCACATTACAAAATAGTAGACAAACGAGGCTACGTATGAACACATTTGGTGTTTGTAATATATACTTTCAGCACACCAAGTTTGGTCGAAACCGGTTAAACAATATGGTTGATGCAGTAAACAAACCTCAAATATTTACTTTCCCGGCATCTTTAAAATAAGTGTTTTCTATTTAAATTGCATATATTTGCATGGTCTACAATTTTTTTTATTTATGTCAAATTTGGCAGAAATCTGTTATGTATTTCCTGAGTTATAATGTGAAAGCTTTATTATTTCATNACTGGTTCCCGAGATAGGGCATAACAGCGTTATTTTCTTATTTAGCGCTATCGTACGAAAATACTTAAAAATAAGATCTTTATAGGCATATATAATGCTTCTAGTACCATTCTGTCAGTATACAAAGTTTGGTTTATTTGGTAAAATTGTTTAATATATACGATAACTAAATAATTTACATTGCGCCATTTTGAAAAAAGTCTGACCCACTTAAACTATGTAAGTTTACATGTACTACTGTAGCACTAGTCATGTGAAACATTTGGTGGAAATTATTCTTCTGGGTCCCGAGATATGGCATTAATGTTACATTTTATAACCTGGCAATTTCTTTCAAAAAGGTGGGAAAAAGAGGATCTCTAAAAGAATATTCGATGCTTCTTATGGATACTGTCAGCATACAAAGGTTTAATTTTGTTATAATTTTTACTAGATGTGACTAATATTTCTAAATTATTGATAAGGAAACCTAATTGTAAAAAAAACCAGACGTACTTTAAATATGTAAGTTTACATGGCTTACAGTAGCATTAAGTGTGTTTAAAATTTGGCAGGAATCGGTTGTTTGATCCCGACATACGGCATAAAAGCTCAATTTTCTCATGTGTCGCTATCTTAATTAACGGCGGATGAAAATGACAAATATTGGAACATTCTATGTTTCTCATAGATACTGCTTTCGTATTAAGTTCGGTTGAAAGAGTTTGCGACATATTGCATAGCTGGTTGCTGTATCACATACTGCCAGTATGCGAAGTTAAGCTGAAATCTGTCATATGGTTTGTAGATATAGCACTGGGCTACTAAACAAAAATATTTACGTCGCCGCTATTTTTAAGATAAGTGTTCTACCCACTTAAAACATTTCACTTTTCATGACCTGCCGTATTACTAATTGTTTGGTAAATTTTATTTCAGTAGGTTGATTATTTTCCGAGATATGACTAAGCATTGTTTATTCATGTGGTGTTACCTTAAAATTGGCAGACAAAATAGGCTCTGCGTAGACACATTTCATTGTAATAAATACTGCGAGGACACAAAGTTAACTTGAAATTGGTTATATGGTTTCCTAGATAAAATGTACAAATCTATAATGTTTATTTTTCCACCGTTTTGAAAATAAGTGTCTGACTCACTTGCAATGTATCAGTTTGCATGACTTATCGTGGTGTTTCTCAATAATCAAATTTGGTGGGAATCGTTTGTTATTCGAGCTATGACAAAATAATTATTTATGTGGCACCACATTACAAAATAGTAGACAAACGAGGCTACGTATGAACACATTTGGTGCTTGTAATATATACTTTCAGCACACCAAGTTTGGTCGAAACCGGTTAAACAATATGGTTGATGTAGTAAACAAACCTCAAATATTTACTTTCCCGGCATCTTTAAAATAAGTGTTTTCTATTTAAATTGCATATATTTGCATGGTCTACAATTTGTTTTTATTTATGTCAAATTTGGCAGAAATCTGTTATGTATTTCCTGAGTTATAATGTGAAAGCTTTATTATTTCATNTTTTTATTTATGTCAAATTTGGCAGAAATCTGTTATGTATTTCCTGAGTTATAATGTGAAAGCTTTATTATTTCATGTTGTGCTGTCTTTCAAAATAGCGGATCAATAAAATTTTCCCTTTCTCAAGTCAGTACTTACATGATGCACTGTTTGGTTTAAATTGTTTAAATGCTTCCCAAAATATAACAAAGAGCCATGAATATTAACATTGTCACTCTTTTGGAAATAAGCACCAGCGTGATAGAAAACTATATAATTCAGATGTGTTTATTAACTACTACGCGTGTACTGAGATGGGTGAAAATCGGTTAACTGGTTCAAAAGTTTTTAGGTATAAACACCCACACAAACAAGCACAACATGACACACACACATACGCCCATACTCACACTCAGACTGGAAGTTGTTTCCTTTGAAAATTATGCTAAAAACTTGATGTCATTCACAGAATATTTTGCTAAATAGTTTTTTTAATGAGTAAGGTAACACTATTGAAATGAAAATTCTTTTAAACTTATAACGACAACAATTATTAAACTTGTAGAAAAATATAATTATATCAATTTCTGAAAAAAATGTGCATTTTTATGTAACACTCCCTTTCTCCACAAAAATCTATAAATAAATCGCAGATTATATTATATAATGTTCTACTGAGAGTGACTATGTTTAAATCTGTCTTATAAAAACTTCGCTGGCAGGCTTTCAAGACATTTGATTTCACCAATGATTACTATAGAACGGATGTCTTACAAGAGATCAGCGGCTATAATAGCAATGTGTAATGGAGAAAACAGTCTAATTTCATTTTGTATTAGTGAAATATTTTTGTACAAGTTTGGTTGTAGGCTGGTTTTTAAGAAACATTACGTTAAGGAACTTACACTTAAAAATATTATGTTAATCAAGGTGGCTATAGCAGTATCCCTATCTTAAATTCCCTGACATTTTCAGCTATGCTGTTACTTTTCCAGGACCAACGTTCGCGAGAAAAATTATAAATATTTGTATGCCTTTTTTCCAAAAAAATTACAAATTGTTTCATGCACCAAGCACCAACATAGTCTTTTTCTATGGATGCTTTTCTATGCAATAACAAATATTGATTAAATACTGAAATAAAAGTTGATACTAAGGTGGCACGTGGAAAAAGGTGATACAGAGGTGGAACACTAGCTTTCTCAGGGCCAGAAACAAAGTTGCAATACAAAGACAGGACATAATACAATGTATAAATTCACCGAGAACTACCGAAAGTGGTCAATTTATTATTTCAGCTAATATTTTATTTTCAGACTTTTACGCTTGCACCTAACATCACGTTTTCTACTATGCCAATACTTGCTTTATCAACAAGACAAAAGTTCAGCCAACAAAAGACGCGTAATAAAAGTTATAGTTACACATAAAGCAACAAAATTGGCCTATTATACCAGATGATAGCCCCCCAGGTTAATAGTGTTTCCTAGACTTCTGGTAAGTTGTATTATCTGATTTTGTTCTCATGCCGGTAATTCCTTTTTGCATATGTACAGTAATAAGTGTTAATTTATCTCTTTTTCAGAAAAGTAACGATGCAGAATTACAGTCAACTCAGTTCACTACGACTGAAGAATCATTTGCAACGTACATAAAAATCCTTCAGGCCTGGACAACAGCCTAAAAAAAATCCTTACATTGCATCTTAGAATTGAAGACTCACGTAGAGATATAAAAAAATAGTGCGTCGTACTAGCAGAAAAAAGTATTACGCAAAAAAACTTACGATGAAGTGACATTGGAGGTATTCTTACAACTTAGGTAAGTAACTGTATGAGCTATATGTAGGGACATCGTAGTTGTGTTTTGACGTTGTATTTTTGGTGTTCTGCGACGTACAACGTATCACAGCAATCTCCTATGTTCGAAATTATATTTAAATATAACAAGTTATGGTTTTTTATTTTCCACAAAACAACACACTACATAGTATCATCCAGCGTTTTACGTCAGATTATTCTTTGATCTGGAACTCTGCCGTACTTAAATGAATACTTGTACTCATTCGAAAAACAATCACCCGACTATCCAAAATCTGACCCGAGAAAAAATTCTTATTTGATAAAATATCGCTGNAAAATCTGACCCGAGAAAAAATACTTATTTGATAAAATATCGCTGTTATTTATCTCCCAGGACTTTTAATTGTTGAATGGCAATGAAGCAGCCAGTGATACTGTGAATTTCGAATTATAAAATGAAATTCTTTAGTCGAATTCTTGCCTGTCAGGCTGCAATCCATACAATAAAAAATATTTTGATAATTTTACTGAGAAGCTTTCTTGTACATTTACAAACATTTGTAAAAAAATACGATACTATCTATTTAAACATATATTCTTTCTAAACGTTACAAAACCGCATTTGTAATAACTCTAGAAATATTTTTGTATAGATCACTTTGAATTACGAAGTCAAAGTTACAAAATATTACATTGTAAAAACAATATTTCACTCAAAACTAGTGAATTTTTTAAGAAGTGGCATGCTATTAAATAATAATTAATAAATTGAGAATGGGGAAATGTTTCCTCATAACTTTCTTTCGAGCGTAGAATACTTCGTTTCCTTCTACCTTACCTTCCCACGAAAGGTAAGTTTATGCTCACAAGAGGCTATGTGTATTTTCCCAGCCCAATATTTTCTAACCAACCAAGCAGACTTGGTCGTACAGAATTTTAGTTTATGTTTTATGCATTCTCAGCCATTTAAAGGATCTGTACCAAACTTTGCAAACAATGTGGTAAAGGGTAACGTTTTCGTCACAGGTTTTTGGGAGACAGCGCCATTTGTAAACTAAGCCATACTGCACAAGTTGTACCGCTGACTTCCAGAAAGTATGATGCATAAATAAATCTACGAACTAAAAAAAGTTTTCTTTTACATTTTTAAAATGAAATCGCACAATACACATTAAGTTACCTGTTTTCTGGATACGTTTAATCAGTTTGAAAATACTATTAAAGAAATACGCACCTGTTGAAAGCACAATACTTTACCATATTGAGAATAAAATTGTGCATAACGTTTATGTAAGTATATTTATACTATCCAGGCGAATTTTTTATGAATTTCTACTGAAGCGTACAACACACTCCAATGATCTAAATAAATCTGACGTTAATTCATAAAATAAAAAAATCGAAATTCTGTTATGTTTTTGGTAATATTTCTAAAACCTTTTGACTAACGTACGCCGCATTTGATATTCATTCAGTAACTTGCAGAAAAATCGACATTTTGGAAGAGGTAAACCTTTTCTTTGGCCGATTTTGAAAATTGCCACTCGAATATTAAAGCATACGTTCTTTTCTTAAGAACTGAAAAAAAAAAAAGGATTGTCGCCAATTTTTGCACTTGTGTTTTTTTGTAAGTTAGGCTCTATTTTCCGTAATGGTGGCTATCAAAATATTTAAGCCATAACCACATATCTCCCGACTATTATAGACTAACTAAAAATTTAGGTACTGCTAATAACACTTTCACAAATTTTCTGTATTTTCCCTTCCACCGTAATCGTACATAAGGACTACCTAAGCTCATAAATAACTTAAAGAATGAATACAGAAATCACTACGCTCAAAACTCACATAGCCTACCTAGTATACCAAAAAACAATTTTCTAAAATCGAAGGGTTTGAAATAGTTTAATTTTCTCTTCATATCTCAAATATTTATAACTCTTTCTGAGCCAGATTTGTCGAAATGGTATTGTCTGAAATTTACATAAAATATTTGAGGGAAACATCTTTTGCCACTTACAGCAGCAAAAAAATAAAAAATAAATAAAATAAAATAATTCAAATTCATAAATTAAACAACACATATATTCGAAAATTATTAAATAATTTACATTCAACTTTACATATAGAAAATGAATTATACGTAATATTTTTTTCAATAATTAGTTTTATATTAATTCTATAACGCCGTGTAGTATAACTAGTCACAAATCATAAAACAAATAATATAATATCTTTATTATAATATTATATTTGGTTTAGTATTTTACATTAGTAGGCCGGTTTGACAAAATATATACGGTGCTAAGCCAGTTCATCCTATTGTAGAAAAATGTTCAATAAACATTTATTTTCCGTTTTATTTTTGTGGATCTGTGACTTCAACGGTCGGTTTCTGGTATAATTTGTGTAGTCTAAATAAAATACACGGTATACTTACGACTCTTTGCGCAGGATTGAACTGAACTCTACTGGCCAACTTCGGCAGGTGATTCCTCATCAAAAAACCGGCCAAAAATATGTGCACGACTTATAGCGTAAGTCTATTCCGAAGCTGTGTAACCTCCTCTGAAAGTTTAGTTGAAGCAGAAGTTTCTAGCTAGCAACACAGCCAGAATAAACGATAAATGTCTGAGTTTCTGTATACTGCAATATTAAACGACGAAGTGCAAAGCACAAAAAATATGGGCTCCAATATCAACCCTCATTCACGAATAGGGAGGGGTTGGCACCAGGTTTGTGCAAATACAAATGTAACTGTACCACTTTATTTCCCGTGGATTTGTAATCTACCGTACCTGGTGAATAAAAATTTCGTCTTCTGTTTTCAAGCTTAGTATCTCGGTTTTCTAGAAATTAATTCATAATATTTTAAAAATGAATCTCAACGTCTGGCACATAGCAACATATTTGCTGTTGGGGCATGATGCTGCTGGTTTAAATGACACCATGTGATGTTTGAACAAGTCGTGTTTAATGTGTTATCCATACCTACCCCAACAAACTATAGCTGATATGCAAGTACGGTCCGTGGTGATGCACCAGGCAGTCTGCTTGCCTCCCAGCACGGCGAATCGGACTCGATTCCCGGTGGGGTCGACACGAATTTTCGTAACAACAAAGTGGCACAGTTACATTTTTATCTTCGCAAACCTGGTGCCAACCCCTCTCATTTCGCGGATGGGGGATGATATTGGAGCCCATATTTGTATGCTTTGTACTTAGTGGTTTAATACTGCAATATCCAGAAACTCAGACATTTATCTTTAATTCTGTGTATGTTACTAGCAAACAACTTCTGCTTTAACTAAACTTTCAAGGTTACACCTCCCGAAGTTTGTAGGAAGAGTTCAGTTCCATTCTGTGTAAACACACCCGCACTTATATTTGTTACATGAATAAATATATCGCATACAACATTTTGAGATCACATAGTTTTTGAATTATGTCATGTCAAAATAACACTTTGAGTGTTTTTGGAATGTACAAATAAAGTAAACGCAATCATGAACAGAAAATTTAACAAAGACGACTGATAGGCAATGTCTTAATTAATTTTAAGTTTTGCATAGCAAAACTTATTTGACAAAAAATTTGTAAACTGCTACAAATCAAAAACATGTGAAAATTAACCTNAAGTTTTGCATAGCAAAACTTATTTGACAAAAAATTTGTAAACTGCTACAAATCAAAAACATGTGAAAATTAACCTTTTTTAAAGCCATTTTTATAAATTGCAAAAAAAAATTTCTAGCGTGATTTTAAAGATTCCTTGAACTTATTCATTGTATCTTATTTAAATGTGAATTATCTCATTGCAGTGAGTAAGTTAATTTTTATAATTTTTGCGTCCAAAAAACACTAAAATCCCGATATCGATAGGCCACTGTGTAAAAGATAAGCCGTCTAGAGTTTTTTATGCTAGTTAACAGTACTTTAATATAATGTCTACATGTTGAACAGAATTACGTACAAATATAAAATAATCAATGTTTCGATTACCAGGACACTTAATGCTGAGTATTTTCCCGCAAAATATCGTCTATATCAAATTATATGGCATACGCTCAAATCCACCAGCATAATACATGAAGACTACACATGACTAGGTGGAAATGTTTGGACATTTGCCATTGCGATGCAGATGTCTGTCATAGAAAACAAGACTGACCACGAAAAAAGAAACAAAACAAGACTATCCATTCTGGGTATACCTAAAACAAAAATAGATACATGAGTTGCTATTAAAAATGATGTTATTACTACAGTCAACACAATTAGGTAGCAAATGTGCATTTAAAATTGCAAAAACATTCTTATTGGAGTCAAATCAGTTACTTTACAGAATACGTATTCTCTAGTTCTAAACAATACACAACAAGGATTGGCATGGAAAACTCCTTTACCATCAACCACCAGACCACCAATATCAAATGTTCTGTAGGCAATAATGAAATTTTGGTCGCCGTTCGGATCAAACGTTTGAAAAATAGCCCCATGTTAGACGTGAACATGAAAGTATATATTTTTTTGTAGGATTGAAATTGTATTTATATTTTTCTTATATTTTGTACTATTTCATTTATAATTAATATGAATGAAAACAGGGAGAAAATAGGCGTGTTGGTAACGCCTAGAAAGAAATAGTTCTTATGCAAATATTATTACACTGATTGCGCACGAATGCAGTGCATTGCTCCTTTCGTGTAATTTTCTAGACTCGACTAAGCTACGTTAGCATGGGGCGGAGGAATATCCTGGAAGTATAACTTGAGCAGAGCTTCAGAATAAGTCGGGAGTAACGGTGAATGGACTATAATAATTGCCATAATTGATCGTCCAGCAGAGGGGCAGACGCGGTACTGGTTCCCGAAGCGAAGGCAAATAGTGTTGGGATGAGAGGGAGCGGCCTGGGGCGGCGCATATCGCATACCAGGCCGACATACGGCGGCGCGAGAGCCGTTCCTGCCGGCTCATTAGCGAGTTTACGGCCGGGCCGCCGCAGGTCACTTGCCGACTTCCGCCAAGGCTCTCGCTAGTACAGTCACCGCAGCGAGCGTGTGCCCCCGCCCCTGCCTTCGCTACTGCACACCTCTCTCTCTCTCTCTCTCTCANGTACAGTCACCGCAGCGAGCGTGTGCCCCCGCCCCTGCCTTCGCTACTGCACACCTCTCTCTCTCTCTCTCTCTCTCTCTCTCTCTCTCAGGAAGCATCTCATACTTCAGCTACTCCAACACCAGCGCATAGGTTGTTCGCAGTCATTTGAGCACTCCTGAAATCAACCCGTGAAAAATGTCACTCTCCCTAAATGCACGTNCTACTGCACACCTCTCTCTCTCTCTCTCTCTCAGGAAGCATCTCATACTTCAGCTACTCCAACACCAGCGCATAGGTTGTTCGCAGTCATTTGAGCACTCCTGAAATCAACCCGTGAAAAATGTCACTCTCCCTAAATGCACATATTGAAAAAGTCCACACTGAATAGAGGGGGGACGCGAGGGTGTAGTGGGCAGAACACTCTCCTCCTACCTAAGCGAACCGGGATCGATTCCCGGCGGGGCCGTTCCCGGATTTTCGCACGTGGGAATCGTGTCGGACGATGCCGCTTGGTCGGCGGGTCTTCTCGGGTATCTCTCGCTTCCCCCGCTCTCTCATTTCGGCGCTGCTCCATACTCACCTCGCTTCAACCTCGTCAGTTCTCAAGACCTCAATGTCAAGAGCCGCCCAAATCTCTTCACGCACTTCACTTACAGCGACCGGCGTGCGCCCAGTAAAGTTGGCAACAATGCAGGAAAAGTAGTTCTATGTGTTAACTCTGAGCTAAAAGTGTTACGTAAACATTTGTGAAAACTTAAATGATTTCTTTTACTTAACAGTTTTTTTATTATTACAAATTTTATGAATTAGCAAAGTTGTAAAATAATACTTTCCTAATATTTTTACAATATTCCCGCACCAAGGCATGAATAATGTGATCATTTTCGTGGCAATGTTAATATTTATTGTTAATTATTGTGAAAGAATACACAATGTGGATACAAATAGATCTTAAGCAGGACTTTCAAAAGTGCTCAGTTTACCGTGAACAACGTCAACCTACGGGTAACAACTAAGCACATCACTAACAATTCCTGTTATATCTAGCAGTGTTGTGTGAAAAAAAAAATTAAACTTCACATTTAGTAATACACGCGTACGAACGGGCGTACGAACATGCGTACATACATACATTAATACATGTATGCATGCGTACAAATATGCATACATCCATACATATACAGACTGGGGCAGAACTAAACCGACAATCTTCGTCAGGCGATTCCTTATGTAAAATTAAGCGAGACACACATACGACACTTTCCACCTAAACTGAGTATTGAGGGTGATAAAAGCCCTCGAAAATTTAATTTCTAAATTAAATTATTGGAAATATCGGAAAAGAAGGGAAACTGAAATACAAGTCTACAAACATTATTGTATCGTCATCTTCAACTTAAGAACAAACTATCACTATAACCTCCCACCGAAATGAAAACAAGGGTGGCCACCATCTCATAGCATAATTTTTTTTTTTAGCGAAAGGAATAATTAACATTTCATTCAGATATATTGAGCAGTATGACCAACCTAGTTAACAATAATCACCCTCTTGTTGCATCTTCCCTAAGTCCTCCGTTTTCGAATAATAAAACACACACACAACTTCAGCTGCAGCGATACAGTGCCTAGCACTTAGGCAAAACTACCTACATGCGTCTATGGTTAGGCTGCAGTGCCCATTGTACTAACTGTGGTGGTGGACATTTTCAACACTTACTATAAACCACATGTAAAATAAGTTTATAAGTTTACAGTAATGAAACTGCCTGTTTATTTCTAGTGAGAGTCGGTGTGTGTTTTTTCTTGTAAGAATCACTGGTAGTGCTTGCGCTCTTGGAACTGTATCGCAGTCACCAAAATATTTGTGTGCCTTTTACACGTAAACGGTGGATTCTTGGAAACTGCAACAAAAGGACAATTTTTGTTCATTATGCCGTACTGCTAAATAAATCATCATACTTTCCTAAATACTGAAGAGTTAATCTTATGTCATTAGAGAGTGGCTATAGCTTCAAGAATACTGCCAGGCAGCTGATTGAGAAATATGGCCTGCAGGGAGTCGAACCCGGGTGCTTTACGTGGCTTCATACGTTTAATAATTCGCCTGACCTCGTCGGCATGCGTGGGTCCTGACTCAGCAGCTGAGGGCTGCTGCAAACGCACTCGGAGTTCCCTAAAAATGCGGGCCACAAACGCTGGATCACATGGATTAGCATTGTGCTGGAAAACTAGTTCTAAGTGAGCGGCCAAAGCTTCAGCTCAGTTGGAAGTATTAATAATATTTTGCTCTTAGGCTGACGATTCCGGCAACATAAATCAATGTTATAATAATTGAAACTTCATTTCATTTCGTTTCCGATATTTCGCAAAAGTACTGTTTAAAAATTGGATATTCACGTCCCCATATCTCCCATAATATTCAGTTTAGGTAGAAAGTGTTCCATAGATTTCCGAATTGAATTTCCATAAGAAATCCACTCACTCTATGTTTGTTGGTAGAACTCCGCCCCATTCTGTAAATATGCATATGTACATTAAGTCACGCATGCTTATAAATACATGCATACTTTTTTGAACTGTGATCCGGCCTTAGCTGATAGGCCTGCCTGGTTATGTCTTAAAACGTTAAAATCCAATGCCATTAAACGGCCAGTGATTGCTGAAACACGTTTCGAGAAGAATGAGCAGAAATTCCCTCCACTGGCCAGTGAACGGAGCCAATATTTGCACAATGTACCCGATATAGGATATTGTAACGCTATGATCTACGTTATTTGTAATCGTAGCATCGGACAAAAGAGATGTCTGATGATGGGTGTGCAATGCCGTCGTTAACCGCCGCCTAAACTCAGCTTACGACTACATGAACAATGTGTGGACTCTCCAGTTACGCTTTCAGTAAGGAAGTGGCATAGTAGTATACATTCTTAATAATGATAATTCGCTTAGAGCGGCTTCCGTTTAGATTCAGTTATGAACTTAGCAAATAGAACGGGCGTAGAGTACATACTAGTTACAGCATTATGATTAGCAACACCTTCATGAACAGGAATATTCTTCCAACAAATTATGTCTCGAGGATCCACTTCACAAAAATCCATAAATGTCAGATCTTTTGCATTATGCGCCTTAAGAAAGAAATAAAATTTCAAAAGTCTACTACTCGCTTTAGCAATTATACCTTGAAGACCTGCATTTTTTAAGTTTCGGGGTGGGTGACATAACCTCAAAGTGTAATGGCCGCCAGGGTGCGACGTCCTAATATTACAGACGCCGTCCGCCAACATATGGGTCTTCCTACCGGATGTTACATATTTCAAGGTCATGGACTTCAAGTTTTTCTCTACTTAATTTTTGTAGAAGTTTTCCTTATTAAATGTATATAATCTTTCATTGGTTGATAGTTTCAGTGCAAGCGTATGATAATTAAAACAATACATTGAAATGTTTTTTAATATGATGTTTGCTGTTATAAGTTTAGCGCAAGTGTATGAGAATTCATTTTGCTCCGTGTAATTAGAGAAGAGACATCACGTAATGCTACGAAGGCAACACCGTGTTTCTAGGTATTATCCTAGGAAGGTGTAAAGTAATATTTTGACTGTTAATGCTGATGTTGATAAAGAAGATGATTCATGGTGTGTTAAAGTGTTGAGTGTAGAAGAGAGTTATATCGTTCTTTCATTTTTGTATCTCTTTGGTCTTCAAAGTATATCTGCTTAAGCCAGTAGTGGACTTTTGGAATTTTGTTTCTTTCGTAAGGCGCATAATGCAAATGCTCCGACATTCACAGATGTCTGAAGTGAATCCGCGAGACATAATTTGTTGGAAGAGTATTCCTGTACATGAAGATATTTGCTAATCAGAAAGTTGTAAATAGCATGTATTCTAAACCCGTGCTGTTTTCTTGGAAGAAGATCAAGTTCAAGATTCGTGATAAAGTTTGGCTTTATCGGAAGTTGGTTGGTACTACTGGTAATATGAATGTACTCGGATATGTTGAAATGTTGTTTAATTCATAATGAAAAATAGAAGTTAATTATTGTATATTTGTTTATTTATTTGTTGAAACTATATATGTGATTTTATTAAGGTTTGAAGCTGTTTTAATTTTTGAAAAACCAGATAAATCATATGTAATTCTGCCTGCAAGAAACCTTATGTTATTAATAGCAAGCGGTTAGAGAGCTTCCTTAGGAAATACATCCAAGGTAATACACACATACCTATTCACAAATCCATATACACATCATAAAACATACACAACTTACAAATCTGCAAAATATTTTGTACAGGGAGGGGGCAGGGTGATGGCGAAAAATGTATGTTCCCCCCTTTCAGCATATATTAATGCACCAGCTCGGTAAAGGTTGAGACAAAGACAGATAATGTTGATGTAATGTATATTTTTAGAATCTTTCATTAACTGCATTCGAGGCTCATATATGAAACTTTTGATGTATCACTAATTTGTGATTTAAGTAATATATTTGTTATACGTGTATTTTGCCATGGATTTGTAACATAATGGCTTTTGAATTTTGTAAATCGGTTGATTTTTTCAATAGTTATAAATTTTTTAATTTCGTAGGTGGACGACCTAACCTCAAATTATAATGGACGCCACGGTGCGGCGTTCTAATATTACAGGCGCCGCTCAGCAACATATGTGCTTTCCTACCGGATGTTAGATTTTTCAATGCTATGGACTTTGAAATTTTTCTCCACTGTATAATATTAAATGTTTATTAAACCCCAATATATACTGTTGTGCTCAACCTTAGCCCGAGTTATAATATGCTGCTCACAAAAGCCCTTTTCAGGCATGAATTGAATGAACCAATTCATCATAATTCTTATATACATGCATAAATACATAGTATATGGATAAAGACATACATGTACAGCTGTATGAACAGATACATGACTACATAACTAAATGCATATATGCTTGTGTGCTTAAATGCATACATAAATGAATAAATATGAATATATTTATATGTATAAAAGCGAACCGGCCCGGCTTCGCCCAGGTACAATTGAGTTTTACAATGATATACTAATAAATAAATTGGGAAAAGACAATTCATTTATGTGAAAACAGAATTATAAAATTATACTATGTTGGCCTAGATTTTCAACTGATTACGGCAACCCAAAAGGAAGAAAATATTTTTTACCCGATAGCCAAGAAGTAGGGTATTGTTTTTGGAGTGTATCTGTGCAACTATCGCGTAGTTGCCACATTTCCGCTTTCCAACGTCGATGTATGAAAATCAAAACGTGAGTTTCACCAAGTTGTAGCTTAAGAAATAAGTATACCTGGTTACTACTTTTTGCTATTGGCTGAGGGGTGTTAATCAATCACCAAAGTTAAACAACGTTCCCAGTGGGACACATTTGGATGGGTGACCATTTAGTGGCATAAAATCTGAGTACTTCGGAGGCCACGTTAAATATTCGGTCCCGGTTTTTTTATCGATTGATAGCAGTTGTTAAGCCATTTCAGAGGTCCTTGTGCAGCCTTATAAACTCTGACACCAGAGGAAAAAAATATTTCGGTCACGTTCTCAGCCATTGCAGATTTAGGTTTTGTTATTATTCCATAGGAACCGTAGAATTTATAGGGATAAAAAGTATCCTATGTCCTATTCCAGGACCTAAAGTACCTACATACAAAATTTCATCAAAATTTGTTCAGCCATTATGGAACTGAGTGGTAACAAAGATAAACATATACTTTCGCATTTATAATATTAGTAGGATAGAAACATACATTTAATTAATTCAAACATACATGCACCTAGCGATGTAGCGAAGTGTTAAACCCTTGGACTCGCATTCAGGTGTACCTGAGTTCTATTCTCAGTCCGGCAGATTTCAATCTGGTTTTTCATGGCCGTGGTAGAGTCCTTCGCCGTTCCTGGAACTCTGAGTAATTTTCTACGCCTCTAATGACCCCGCTGTCGACAAGACGTTAAGGCCTACCTACCATATATACATGTATCATTCACAAATAAACAATAATGCATATATGCTCTACACATACAAACATACTCATGCACATACATTCACACTTACATACGTGCATACAGGTTGTCGTATATGTGGGGTAGCTAACGAGAGAGTGGGTAATAGACAGCGAAGAACATACAATTTCTCTACAAACAAAAGTCCTGTGGTGGATTATTTTCTTTTTACAGACAGTACAAAGTTAAACTTATTGGCAATAGCTACTAGATACATCCGTGATCAGCAGTGATGCGTTGCTTTACTAATAATGCTCAAAATGTTTACAGTACGCTTTGATGCACGTCTTCTCACACGCCGCATCAAATATACGAAAAAAATGTTATGGTTTCAGCTAGTCTTATCGGTAAGAAGAAGCTCCCGAAGTGAGGTGAATGTCGAGAGTAAAATTAGACTAGAAAGGCACATTTCAAGATAATATACCGGATTATTAAAAAAAAAAACTGAGAACGCAAAATGATGATTTTTCAAGAGGGTGCCCATGTCCGGAAAAAAACATTGTTTGGGTGCAATGGGAGACTATTCCAGGGCCACCACGGTCACCAGATCTGACACCTCTCCACTATTTACTTCGGGGTGCTATAAAGTGTGTGTGTGTGTGTTTGTGTGCAGTGTGAGACTCATATACCACCAGAGGAGGACCTTTTGCACGGATCCACGCAGCAGTTGAACTAATGAGCACACAACCACATGTGCGTTAATCTCTGCACCGATGAAGTAGGCTCCGTTATCAAGTAGAGGGTCGACAATTCGAACCACTTTGTGTAATTTACTGCACTATGTATGTGATACTCTTGTTGGGTTGTTGGTGGTTTCGTGACACAATGTGGAACGTACGCCCATTACTTTTTCCGACGCATTGTCAAACTTTGATGTCCAACAGCGCTCAAACCATGATTTTCCGAACACGAATCCCCTCTTGAAAAATGAACGATTTACCGTCCCCCACAACATACTCTGCGTTGTCGGTTTTGTTTAGAATCATCTGGTACAGGCAGAATCTTTTCATGAAAAGGAGTGTACCTACTTGTAACTATTGACACAAGCAGGTGGGTAACTTGTGAACAGTAAGAAGACCATAGGATATGTGTTCGTAAATATAAAACGTAAATATTAAACGATTAAATGAACATGAGATATGTTCGTTAATCTTCTATATAATTAAAATATTTGAAAGTTATATGCATGGAGTAATATTTTATAGTCTGAAATGTTTATTTACATAAGTTATTTTAAAGCTGTATTTGGCTATATTACTCACTTTTGTTTCACGAATATCCCACAAATTCGCTGTATTTGCTAACAATTTAAAGAGCATTGTTTAGTAACAAAACAAACAGTCTTAATTTAACTGTTACTATGAAAGAGAAAACCATGAGAAATTAATATAAATGTCATAAAAGAAGCTATTAAGTACTTGTGTACTGCATCGATAAGCTTCAAACACGGGCTCAGAACATTAACTCCAAGGGTGGGAATGACTTGAGGGTTGTTTCCAGAGCAAATAATCGCGTTCAAAATGCAATTAAAGCCAAACGCCTGTGTAATTAGTGCCGGGAGGAAAGTTTTCGTCTGCTAAGTTACCGGAAGAATTTGCAACCTCCCTAAACTTACAGATGCTTAAACCACATTGAAGAGCAAACGACTGGTTAGCGTGGAATACTGCATTGTTCCAAGACTGTAATTTCAAATTAATAAACACAAACACACATATATATATATATATATATATTTATTTATCTTGCATAAATATTACACGCTAATTTTACATTAAGGTGTTCGTAAATTAATAAATTACCAAATATAACATTTCTCATAATAGGAAGTTAACTGGACGCCATAAAACACCATATTTGAAAGTAACATGTTTTATTCACTGATGTAAAGACGTACGCTTATCTGATTATGATACTAAAAATAATAAATCTGCTTACAGATTTATTTATCGAATTAATTACACATACCACGTAAATGTCACTACAACTTAGGGCACATTTTACTTTATGTACATGGAAAACAAAACACGCAGCAAAGATAAAATCACCGATGAATCTATCAGAACTTCTGCATCTCAACCTGAAAGTTGACTGGCCATGCACCGAAAATATTGCGCCATTGCCAGAAGTATCGTAATATGATTTTTAATTACTTTTAAACTAACCAGTTCCGTTAGTGAACTAAGGGTTACATGGCCAGTCGCCATTTACAACATATCAGAGGGCACTACAACCAACATCATCATACCTTATTGTATGTAATGTAATTATTTCTTTAAGAAACATATTTATGGATAGTAACTGTTATATAGCAAATATATAATAACTTCCAATATAAACTCTATTGTCATCAGTTTTGTTATTTGGTTCATCTTTTCTAACTAGCCCTAAATCTAAGAGCAGAGTCGGAGTTGATAGGCGAGAATTGGACGTAAGTACGTCGCAGGGCAGAGACCCGTATGCCCACGCAAGCAGGAAATATGAATGTAGGGGCACATGCTCGCAGGCTTCCCGGCATTGGGAAAACTAGGCCGGAATTGTGGCCATGGTTACCTCTCACGCCAACTCACCATGAACTACAATACGAAAAAGGGTGGCGTCATAGACACCGTAAAAACCATTCGACAAAATTAATTGTGAATTTTCATACAATTTACGAACTATAAACACGTTTCTACCGGAAAGGAATATGGGAACGGATAATGTTTATTAAAATGCTGTGCATTTTGTTCATTTTGTGTATTGTAATTAATGCATCGGACATAGATATCTTGACAATCCCCTTCAGCTGTTTTATTTGGTATGCATTTCCATCGGCATCTGAAAGAACAATGCGGATTTATTGAAATGTAATGAGTAGAATGCTTAGGCGAAATGTTATACTAAAAGATACAAAAGCTACTAAAAAACACTGTTGTGTACTAGTTCAAATGATGATTGGAAAATAGAATAACAGCAATGTAGGTTAGGTTGCCGGTTACCTGCAATTAAATCCATGATCCTTTGCTTTTACTGTATTTCCTTACGAATTTACATATTCTTCNAGGTTGCCGGTTACCTGCAATTAAATCCATGATCCTTTGCTTTTACTGTATTTCCTTACGAATTTACATATTCTTTATTCTTCACTCGTGTCTTTTTTATTTTCACACTGGTATTCTACCTGTTTAATACCTTTTCTACTTTTAAAACTGACTGAAGCGTCGTTTTCATTCATGCTGAATAAACAGAGACAATTGACACGAAAAATAACAAGAAGCATGTAAACAGTCAGTAGCTTGTTCAGTTTGGCGAGGATGTTGTACTGTGGTAGGCAATATTAATATATGTATTTTTTTTTTTAAGTGTGACGCATATATTTTCAGAATGGTGGCTATATAATCATTTTAGATTTGTGTGCTATATCAANAGGTTGCCGGTTACCTGCAATTAAATCCATGATCCTTTGCTTTTACTGTATTTCCTTACGAATTTACATATTCTTCATTCTTCACTCGTGTCTTTTTTATTTTCACACTGGTATTCTACCTGTTTAATACCTTTTCTACTTTTAAAACTGACTGAAGCGTCGTTTTCATTCATGCTGAATAAACAGAGACAATTGACACGAAACATAACAAGAAGCATGTAAACAGTCAGTAGCTTGTTCAGTTTGGCGAGGATGTTGTACTGTGGTAGGCAATATTAATATATGTATTTTTTTTTTAAGTGTGACGCATATATTTTCAGAATGGTGGCTATATAATCATTTTAGATTTGTGTGCTATATCAANTTTTTTTTTTAAGTGTGACGCATATATTTTCAGAATGGTGGCTATATAATCATTTTAGATTTGTGTGCTATATCAACGAAGTTATGTAATGTATTTCAATTTAACTTTGTACATTGGCAGTAAACAATCGTTGAATGTGCTACTACATTTTTTTTTTTCATCGATTTATGAAGATCGCCATATGAAAATTATGGAGGTTTTATGTCTTATATCGAGGAAAAATCAACTTATTCCCACCAAATGTTACACTGAAACAAATGCTACAGAAGTCCATGTAAACTTCTATGACTTTAATGGGTCAGACAACAATGTTCAAAATGGCGACGTCAAAAATAGTTTAGATAAGTTTTCCACATACATTAAACAAATTAACGAAATTCAACTAAATTTTGTTTTGTAGACATTATACATTAGAAACATCGTATATAGATACTTTTTTTTTATTTAGAACGAAAGCATAAAAAAGAGTTTTATATGGCATATCTCAGAGACCAAACAACCGATTTCCACCAAATTCTTCACAAAAACAGCGCTACGGTAGGTCATGTAAACTTACATGCTTTAAGTGGCTCAGTGACTTATTTTTAAAATAACGGCCATCTAAATATTTTAGATAAGTAAAGTCTATAATTCGAAACATTAGACTGATTAACTCTGAAGTTGATGCTCCTAATCATACTTCCATAATGCAATGCAATGCACGCTAGCTTATTGTACTAGATTTTCAAGGTTTAAGTCCCGGATAAGGCACGTGTGTATTTGTAATTGTCTCACTAATATTACATACTTTTCTTGTTTCATTTCTAATCTTTATGTTATTGCCTTCAAAGCGAAGTTAAGTCCTTCCACTAACTCAGATTTGGAGAACTTATTTAAAACTTGATTGCACCCAAGTTGAGGAAAGTTGTCTTATTAATTATATCAGTAGCTTCGTGTTTGTGCCTGGTCTTCTGTGCGTGGGTGTAACAGAACGAATCACCAAGAATAAAACGTTGACGTTTGCTGACTGGAAGATCTGGTCGCCTTGTCTGCTGGACCTGGCCTGAGTGGCTGGAATGGTAACCACTCAAGTGCAGAGTGGAAAGTTTTTACCGCCATGTGTGTAAGCTGACGTGGTCATCCCGTTATCAGTGCAGGGCTTTGAAACTTTCAACCGAGCTTGCCTGGTCACTTAGTTCGAGCATTAATTAGGTCAGGGGCGGCGCCACTTCTGACTTCATTGGAAACACTTTCCCCCGGTCCTCTTCCCATACCAAGGGAATTCGTGCACAGTCTTTTGCCATGTGCCTTCATCACATCCCTAACCTCCTGGTTGGTAGATCTATCAGTACTACAGTGTATAAAGGACTTCAAAAAAGAAATTTTATATTTGTTCTAAAATATATCGTTCTTTCAAATTTACAGACCTAATACTGGACCGGAGACAAGAAAAATATTTACCTACCAAATAAATTACCTAATATAACTGGTAATTTACCTAAACAAATTGCTACGTCTAATGCCAACAAGATATTATTTTAGCATAGTTCTGTCGAACAAAATATTGTTATTGTGATTTAACATACTACAATTTTTAAGGAAAATATTAATTTGTTATTCCATTAGTTCAATCCTCTCTCTTACTAAAACCTCCCACTTAATTCTTTGGTCAGTGACCCACTGGCCGGAGTCAGTATGATTTCGATCCCTCATAATGAAGTCCTGAGTTCGGATCCCGGGCAAGGAAAGGATGTGTTACGTTATTAGATGTGAGTTAAAGTCAGTTTATTAAGTGGCTCTTTTTCCATTTTATTGTGTTCCTATTGTCTTTAACAGACACCTGTGCCAACTTTGGCCGAAGAGTAGATCTGATTTTTGATACGATAATACAGATGACGCCAGCTGGAGTGATTTATTAATCCAGAGTTTACTAGGTTTGGAGCTCAAGTGAAAAAAAAAATATTACTAAGGGCTGTTTACGGTTAATTGCGAACTTGAAACTAACATAAAAAAAAAAAAATCACTGTCCATGATATATTTATGCATAAACCAATAAATGATTACAAAACGAATTCCTCGAAAACNACAATTGATGACACCGATGGGATTTGCAGTGGTTGCAAATATTCTTTCAACTACACACTATTCATAAATTCAATTTTAATTTTCAATTTCAAATAATTCCCTTATAATTACAAAACAATTGTGTTTTAGCTCTACACTCTACGGTTTGTACCATCCTTAGAAATTATTTTCTGCCATAGGTTGAATATATGTTTTCGAATCATTACTTCATAAGGAATATGCAGCCGGGGTTGGTCACTGCTGTTTCGACTCACCATGCGCGTGATGTCTGTGTGTGACGTTAGATTGCAATATGCTAGGCAATATTGCAAGTATTATTGCATGTAATCAGCCAGATGTGGGTGAGGCAAAATGGGATTCCTCTCTGACTTTTTAAAGAGGGCAGATTGATGGAGCGCAGTTAGTCTAATCAAGTGTATCGACTGCCAGTGTGTAAGGTGTATCGAGAGCAGCAGTGCCCAAGATGATGACGGCATACACAGCTAAGTAATAATGGACGAAAACTAATCCTCAGTGATCGGGAACGCCGAATACTCAAAAGAATTGTCACACGGTACCGTAGAGCTTATGCGACACAAATAACATCAGAACTCAATCAACATATGGAACAACATTTTTTCTGTAACCACACTCCGATGCAACCTGCATAAATCATGTTCAATCAGGTGTTTACATTATTTTAAAAACCATTTGTACGTGATATTTAAACACGACCATATTTAATATTATCACGAAACTGGGAATAAATTATGATAACTTAATAATACAACACATATGAATTCTAAAAAGTATAATCATGCATTATTTTCCAAAAGTGAGAAAAAATATGCGAAGTATAAATTTTCAAGTTTACAAAGTCATGCTCATTTATTCTTCAATAAATAATGCATGTCATAAAACATTTCGCTAACTGGAGACAGAAAGTATCGTACTTAAATAAAGAGCGATAATTTAAATATTTCGAAAAAATTAGAAATTTAAATATATTATGTAGATACAGTAAATCTGCTTTTAAGTAAATACTATTAAAAATGTTTAGTATTAAATTTAAAAATAAAAGTAAATAATAAATATTACTGTATAAACCAAGGGTGCTCAACCTTTTTAACAGTCGGGCCAAACGAACGATTCAGACATTTTTGGCGGGCCACTGACGGTTGTTATTTAAGTTATTTTTAAGACTTGTGCAAGAAAAAACCCAATATTAAGAAATGAAATTGTTGTTTATTAAAATAATAAAACAATACACTTTTGCTTCTTCATTCTAATGTTATGTATCTTAAATCAAAATCGAACTAAATAAAAACTAAGGTTAATACAATTAATGTGATTT